>OZ021691.1:23832568-24196568 GCA_963978525.1 Ornithomya fringillina
AAGGTTGGATACAACAACAACAATTTATGTTTATTTATTGTTCTTTTTTTTTTTAACTCTACACCACTGTTACGAGATAAAAACTTGCACAAATATCTCTGCAATATTGATTATCTGTCCTTCTAAAAACGATCTTAAAACCTGACATCATAATAAGCGATTAATCAATTGGAATTATATTAAAAAATAAACATGATAAACGCATAAACATGAACATATTTACAGCCATATATTCAGCCATACAAGAAGCACAAAGGTGACAATGGATTATGTGTAAACAAAGGAATGCACATACATATTATTGGCCAGAATCAGCATCAGGTCCCGAGCAGACAATAATAATACAAATAATACCATACATGACATAGTCAACAAAAATCCTCTCTTTTTTGTTGTTGAATGACTGTGTAAATAAAAAATGATAATGCTCTCCTTCTTGTTGGTGCCGGTGTATTGAGTTTTTTTACTCCGTTTGGAACACCCGGAGTACATCGGAAGGGTACAAATGTCACATTAGTCTAATATAAGCCATCGACTGTTGATAAAATACACAAGTTCCACACAATTCCAAGTTTGTTATTCCCATGAGGATGCGTCATATATTGGATCAGAATTATAATCAGAGTCGTTAACATGTGCGTGTGTCCGTGTAATTGCACGCCTACTTAGACCTACAAAGTTGAAATTTGTTATACGTACTCAAGTGTAAGCTATCCGTCGGTGCGATTGAATACTAATGAAAAGTAAAAATGTAAATTATTTTTGGCCTCAATTGCACAGATTACGCACACAAGTGGGTTGTATCCCAGATTTGGCTTAAGTCAGAATAATGAATTTTTTTTATAGTGTCTCTAACTCATCAACTCAAAGTGCTGTCCACCTGCTTTGGTTTGCCCACTTGGAAATTATATTTTGGGCTAAAACTTTAGAATCAGGACAAGAAGTTTACTAAGAACAGACACATTTTTTTCTTAGGAATAGTCTTAAAAATAATATTTAACTGATTGTGTCTGTCGTTAAAAAGTTCACGGTGGTAAAGTTGAGCTATCAAGTTGAAATTCTCTATAATTATACATAAAACGGGTGAAAAAATTATACCCTGAATAGTCCGATCGGGCACAGCTCATTACTAAGGTAACTATTTTTAAATATTTTTTACCCATTTTTTTTTTTTTTGTTTTTTTGGACCAATACATGTCCTTGTTTCGAATTTCATCAAAATATCTCAAAAAATTTGACCAGTACCTTGCGCACATATTTACATGAACAGACAGACGTGGTTAAATCGATTCAGATATTGATTCTGAATCAATCGTTATAACTGAAGGTGGGTGTAACATTTGCCGTTTAGGAGTAACAAACATCCGCACAAATTTAATATATAATTTGCAACAAGTAGTGCAGGGTATATAAATTACGCCCACAATTCACAAACATTATTTTCTACAACAATGAAATGAAATATTAAACACGAATAATAAACACGCCTACAAATTACAAAATCTGTAGGTGTAGTGTAACAAATACAAGCCAATTGCGAACTTTGTACCCTCACAATGTACGGTAGAGTGTCTCTAAGTCGACTTATTTGTTTTTAATATCGCCTTACATAAGATGGCCGTATACTACGTTTGTCGCCCAGAAGAAGGCGTCAAAGACCTTACAGAGTATATATATTCTTGATAAGCATTAAAAACTGTGTCAACCTATACATGAATGACCGTGTGTCCGTCTGTTATTGCCCTCAATTTACAAAAATCGTACTCAGCGCAAAAATGTAACTTGCGAGTTTATACGCAATATACATATACACTATTTAATGGCGCACTCGCCAGCCCATTGCTGGTATGCAGATGAGGAGGGTATTTAAGATTTGGCTCAAGTTGACGTTTTTTATTTGTTTCTTTTTTTTTATTATTATTACGTTATGCACAAACTCAATAAAGTTCCCAACTTCCTTGAGTCAATTGGAATACTTTTATTGTATGTATATTGCTTCGTTAACTGCGCCCAAACACGCCATATTATGATAAATCTTTGAATTGCATTTGGTACAAGACTGCACTAAAGGACAAACCCGTTCCATATAAATACTTGTACGTATATTTGTAGCCAATATATGAGTGTTATATGAAAAACAAAATTTATCAACATATTTATAAAGACAAAATGTAAATGTTGGCTCTCATTGGGCTTCCGTTGAGAGCTGTTTTACCTTAATTTTAAATAATTTAATTAATTAATTTAGCTAAAAACGTTTACTTTGAATATATTTCGCAAAGAATATCAATTTTTCGACGACCTAAGTGATAAGTAGAATACAAGGAGCAATATAGAATTGTACGGTAGTGTACCATACAAACCGACAACAAATATGTTGTTTATTTTGACGATAATTCTAAATCTAATAATAATATTTCTTTCCATTTCAAAAGAAAAAAATTCACATTAGGGCGGTGTGTATAGTACACTACAGTACAAAATCATATATGGAGGCCAGGTGATATATATCGAAATTTTAAACCTCTCGGTGTGTACAATCAAGTATGGAGTTTGTATTTAGCTCTGGCCATAAAGCAAGGCAGTTAGATCTACTCAGTATTCGATGCTGATTCAAAGTATATATACTTTGTAGGGTCTCCGACGCCACCTTGTGGGTGTTGGAAACATTTTGACAAAGTTATTTACACATCCATATAGTTGAAGGCGGTTATAAAAGAAAGCGTTTTAGGTGTTATATCTTCCGACTTTTTGAAGTTGTTGAACGTGCGCACTGAATATAATGTTTACAATAAACCGTGCTAATGTAAATATAGAAGAAGTTATGAAAATTAAAGTTATGAAAATAATCGTAAAAACTAAAGAAGAAGAATTATTATGATTGCATGTTTGCGGATTTTTTTTCTAAATTAATCATATACTGAGCAGAGGGCTTTGGTGCTAAGATGGTGGACATTTAAGATTTGTCTACTGCCAACCTTAGCCTTACTTCTTGTTTAACACTATTCTCATTCAGAATTTTTGTACGTTGTTTGGTAAAGCATTGTGAAACGTTAATTTCAACGCACCCAATACTTATTCTTACATCGTGTACACCATGTAAATCCCTTTTCATTTAAAAAAAAAAAAGTTCGTTCACCTTACTTTTTACGTAGAAAGCGGAAATGTTAGAGGAAATAATTTTTTATATTAATTTTTATTGTTTTTGTGTTTATATATTTTTAATTACCACTTTTTTCGTTATGTACTTAAAAATGTATTTTTTTTTTATATTGATTATTTACAATACAATGATTTGCTATTAATACAAATACAATTTGCGCAGTTTTTATAATTAGTTGTATACACAGAATTAGTTAGGTGTTGTTGTTGTTGTTTTTGTTGTTTTTGTGATGCCAAATATTAGAATTTTTTAAAAAAATTTAATATAATTCCAGTGCTTTGACTTTTGAAATTTAAAGTACTCACATTTTCATAATAGAAACACTTTGGGAACGGATCGAAGAGAAGCTTTTTACAAATGTTCTTGAAATAATTCGTTCATGGGAAAACTTGTTGGTATGGAGCGTGGTTGTGGGAACATCAACTTCTTTCACCTTAACAACATTAATTGTTGGTTAAGCCATCAACAACAAATTTGATAATGATTCCTTTACTTATACCCTCCACATAAGATAAGAGAATATTAAATTTATCATTCCTTTTTCAACGCCCAGAAGGGGGCGCCAAGAACACCACAAAATGGTATATTCTTGACCAACATTGAAATGTGATTCGATTTAACGATTTGCGTCTATTCGTCTGCTTACGGTCGCATACATAACGATACTGAGCTGGATCTTAGTAAAAATGTTCTCAGTCAGTCGCGATAGGTTACCATTTGAAATTGGCAAAATCGGTTAACGGCCACGCCCACAATTTCCTATTGACAAAAGTCTTACACGGCCACAAAAATGGAGCTGTGAAATTTAAATTTAGCACATATCCGATACGCGTAGTAATCGACCTTCAAAGGACACGTCACGCCTACGCGTATTATGTGGAAGGTATCTTTGGTTTGGCCTGAGCCAAATACAACTTTTTTTTGTTTATTTCAGAATTTAAAACTATGTTTACATTCATTTATATTGATACATTATTTACAAGTCGCATGCTATTGCGACCAATCTAAAAACAAAAACCTGCGATTGTACAGTTCTCTTTAAGAATTACTTCAAGTCCAATACATGCAAGTGGTATATTTACAGTTTAATTAATATATGTTGTGTGACTTTGGTATTATAAACGAAAGCTGCGCAGCTCTTGCACTAACTAACTGTTTTGTTAAGAAGACGAAAGATTGAAAAAAATGCAATTTCTTCAATTCTAAAATTTTGCTTATATACAATACATCTGCATCATTTGAACATATTATACCTATATTTTATTATAAAAAAGTTTGAGCGTTATTAAGGAATAATTCAAAATAATTATGTTTCAGAACTACTATTGTACCCACCACTCCAAGGATGGAAGTTAAAATGTGTGTGTGTTAAAATGTTTGCAATAAATTGTGGCAAAAGGGGCGCTAAAGGCCACCTAACCATGTGTGGTCGCCCTTCTGTACGTCAACATAAAATGGAAGAAGAAGACATTTTTTGAGGAATCATTCAATATTGCTCTGAGTATGAAAGATGGAAATTCCTTAGAGGACGTTGTTGTTCCGGTGGTGGGCATTGAAGGCTTCGCTTAAGCCAAATTTAGATTCTACTTCATGTCATTAAATGAAGTTAAAAAGATACAGTGTTTGTTTGCTTGTATGCTTAGATTTTTTCTAGTGGTAAAAATAGATTTCTGTTTTTTAATAATTTTAATAATTAGTATACGTGTGGGTATATAGTATGGGTAGTGTTTGGTATATCTTTGTCTCGAACTATTTGTATATAAAGTCGGAGCCTGAGAGCAAAACCAGTTCCCCGTTTGGTTCAGCTCCACATTCTATTTACATATGTCAGTATGTAAATATTGCGTTATTTACTTGTAGTGTTATCTGATATAAATTTTAGTAATGTACACATTGCAACAATTGTTCATTTTTTGCTGATGCTTAAGCCTAAGTTTTTTTTTTTTTTTTTTCAATTAAATATACATATATGGTATAGTTGTGCTTACAGTTTAGGTTTTCTATTGATTATTTCTTGTAATATTTCGTATTAAATAACTTATTTAAATTTGAGGTCACATGAGTTGGTTTTGTTGAGTTCTTTTTTTTATTTTTTTAATTTGCTATATTATTCCTTTAATGCCTTAACTTAACAATATTAACAATATTTGGAGATTTAACGTAAAAAAAAAAAAAACAAAAAAATAAAATAAAAAAAGCACAAACATTCATACAAGGTAAAATTAAGTTTTGTGTAAAGAACATTGAAATTAAAGAAAAAAGAAAAGAAAATAAACAAAAGCAGGGTTGTGCGTGAATAAGAGGGAGGGGTTATAATTTCCTATTGGTGTCGCAGTTGGGATGACTCATTTATATCATTTATTGTGGACTATTTGGCGGTGTAATCTCATCACCTTCACCTCCAGAGCCAGGCTCACCCTTGGTCTTGTTCTCCTTTTTCCACTTCATGCGACGGTTTTGGAACCAGATTTTTATTTGCCTCTCCGTCAAACACAGAGCGTGCGCGATTTCTATCCGTCGACGGCGTGTCAGATAGCGATTGAAGTGGAATTCCTTTTCTAGCTCTAAAGTCTGGTAGCGCGTATATGTTTGGCGACCACGTTTTCGTTCTGTAAGGTAAGAATGAATAGATTATTCAAAGGTTCCATCAAATGATATTGTCTCACTAAAAGCAACAACAACTAACAAAGCGACTACAAAAAAATAAGTAAATAAAAAGTAAATAAGCTAAATAAACTAAACACTACATAGAAATTGAATAAAATCACCAACAACAAAAACCATATCAAAGACAACCGTTGCGAGGATGCTCCAATGAATATTTGTACTTGTCAAAAACACAACATGTGTGTTGGCTAAGGTTGCATCGGATCATCGAGACTTGTCTGCTGCACATTTTTATAAATTCGAGCTGAGATTTTTATGCATATTAACGTACTAATACAGGCGCACACATTTTTAATATTGTTTTAATGCTACACTACAATACTACAGTATCTGTGACCAAGAGTATAGAGGCAGACCAAACGAAGATATGATAACTAATTATACGCAACGCTCTCAAGCATTTATCAACAAATTTTAAGCAGGAACATCATTTACCTTAACATATATATATATATATATATGTATGGAGATTTACACACCCTATATATATTTGTATGAATATAACTGGCATGTTAAACAAATCAAAAGTAAAAAACAAAATACAAAATACACACCGAAGCGTCCTGAAAAAATGTTTCTTATTTGGTTTGATTTCATTTAGTATGTGGCGAAATGAATGCATTTTATGCAAAACCAGACAGCGGCGATCAATTAAAATTAAATTCAGGTGGCGAGAGATCTGGGAAATTTTGTTACGTGGCCTCTTTTGTTTTGGACCTATAAAGTGGACTCAACATATTGGAATGCATTACTACAAACTAATCAATACAAAGCTCAATAAAAAGAAAGGCTTTCGCGAGTCTAAGGAGAAAGGCTTTCGCTAACAACCTGCTTTGTTACGCTCATAGGTACCATTAGTAAGTGATACATCAAAGAGAACCGCAAAGAATCCTGCATCGGTAACATTTGTGATGCAATGATCAAATATTTGGATATAAATAGAAGTTGTGCATCAAGGTTACTTTTCACCTCTGAAACTAAATCTTCTGGGTACGCAAAATATTGGAGGTTTTGCTTCAATGGTACGATCATACATTTCTCAGTCGTGTCGTACTGATAAAGGCAAAAAAAAAAAAACAAATATTTCATCCCTTGTGGTTTGCATCTGTACAAAACTTTAATTTTGTATCTTTATTGGAGTGTCTCTCTCTTAACCGAATCTAATGAGATTACAAATTAATTATCAAATTAACTATACATTCATATATATTTCTTTGCAAGTTTCTTCCACTAAATCAGTTATTGCCACCCCGACATTGTCAAGAACAAACAAGCGGACTAGCAATTTGTATTTTTTAAAGTCCATGTAAAACGTGGAAAATTTCACCAAGCCTTTGATAACACTGGTAATTTGTTTGTTGTATCGACACAAATCTTATCTATCTAAGTTTATGTTTACATAAGTACATGTGTGTACATATTTATGATTACTCCACCCATCGATGGTCGGATAACAGACACGTTTACGTTACTTTACGAAAAGCCATATTCAGCTTAAAACGCAACTTTCAAGTTGATACGTAATCATGATCTGCCACACCCACTGTTCGTGTGTAGATGTGGATTTGGGCCATGTCAAATTTATTTTATTTACTATTGTTTTATTTGAAAATTCCGTTTGCAGGTACAGCCCAACTTTGATTGTTAATGACATGATGTTCATACTGATGCTGATGTGAACTCTACGTCCATGTCTACAACCTAAGGCGGACATATTTAATCATTGGCTGTTGTTAAGATGGCATTTGCAAAAGCTTTTGTTCACTGGCTTTCTCGGGGCGTGTAAGTGTTATTAGATTTTGTTCTATGATTTGTTTGTCTTACTCAGTGATTTTTTTTTAACATTTAAAATACTTAGAGACGAACTCCCATGGTGCTACAAGTGCTTTGGTTATATTATATATTACTACAACATTACACTACACATACATTTTTCTGGCAAACAACGTCGGACGGTTTTGTGTCACATCTACGCGAAGTCTGCATGCCATCCTAAGTAAATGTTGCTGCATGTGTATAATGTAGATACCACATCAAACCTTCAGATTTCATGTAAAACTACATATAGTTCTTGACTGATGTTGTTGCTTCCATTTTATGGACGTGATCTTATAAGATCTTCCAAGTACTTCACTTGCATATGTTGTTGTGCTTTAATATCAAGAAAAATTCAAAAACGTGTCAAATTCGACATTTTGTAGCGCGATGGGAGCATCTAACACATATTAAAATTTTCTGCCAATTTTTTTAAGTATAGAGTCCCCGAGACCTGCTTCGCATGTTACAAAAGGTTTGGCAGAGTGAGTGTGCTTTCAAAAATAGAAAAACACGTAAGCAGTCAAGTGAAATAGCTACTTAGGGTTAGGGGTAAGATTTCATCGTACAAAATTACTTTTTAATGACTTTTACCTTAAAGCTCTTACAACAAAAGACTGCAAACAAACGGGCACAGTATTCCAACATTTCAAGCTTACAAACGCTTCATTGGCTCAACAATAAGACCCGGCGCCTACATAAACATATTTTTTCCCCATAAAAATGATAAATTTCATCAAATTGAATTCACTCTAATTTTTCATACAAAACAACAAAATTAAAAAAAAAAATGTTTTTAATGATACATTTCCCTGCACATATAAATGCAGTATGTATGTATACAATGTGTGTAAAGTTGGCCAGTCGATACGTTCATATGAGCCCGTTAATGTTAGTCCCAATATGTTTACACACTCTTGCTTGTTACCTTTCTCCATCCTAATCATTCCGTTTACAGTCATGCCACGAATGGCTAACTTTTCAAACGCACGCATTTAACAAATTACCCTTTGGGCAGCATAACCACAGTAGTCCATCATATAAGTTCCTCTTCAAAGAAACGCCAAAATTAGAAAGAACTGTATTTTTTATCTTCAGCTTTATAATCTCCAAAGTCCGTGTATTTTTATATAAAGGCGTGCTGTAATTAAATTGCGATTAGGCCACCATTTTTTCTATAGAAACAATTTCACGTCTTACATGAGGTGTGCGTTTACTTTGTGTTCATATACACACTCACGTAAGCAAAAGCTTTCCCTAATGGTCATTTGTTAAAACAATACGTCACTGAAACGTACGGTTTTCTCATATTAGAAGACTCCAAAATTGCGTACGATGTTTATAACGTATCACCCTTCATCCAACGTATCTATATGTCTGTATATGTCTGTAGATTGCCAGGAGGTATTTATTAAAACTATTATTTCTACTTTACTTTAATTAAGATTGAATTGTTGCGATCCTCTTTAATACATATTCAGGCCATGTGTTATGAATATTACAAAAAATTTTGCTGATTACAAATGGAACAAACGTTTATCTATAAAATAGAGGTGCTAGAGAATGACTTTTTATAGTTTTAACAACTCCTTCGTATTCGTATTTAAAATACAACATATTTTCGCAAATGAGGAAATGTTTCCATTTATACGAAAATTGTAAACTTGTGCGCGTAGTCACCATGGAATTATATAATTGGTGAATTATAAATTCTTTTATATACACATGCTCACAAATTCTATTCAGAACTCTCCTGCGGTCAACAAAACTAACGAAATGATGAAAACTAATCATATATAATGAGTTGGTTGCCGCGCATGAATTAAGTATTGCCTGTTAATTATAATTATATTCAAATTAGAATATATAGACTATCATTTAAGCGCTTCAAGGTAATGTAGACTGAGAATGAATGAATCTGACCGAGAAAGTACAGAGTGAGAACACAAGTTGTCACAAGTAAACACAAGTGCGCATAACGTTAGAATAGTACGTTCAACTGGGAACTGAAATTGCTGCTCATTGGAAATTAGACGAGACAATGCAGCAGCTGTCCATTCTGCCAATTCAAACTTACTACAAATTGGGCGGAAACATTTGAAGAAATCTGTTCTAATGACAACCACGTATTATTTCAAAAAATGGACGGACACAGAAGTATGGAATGAAGATGCGGACTGACACATTCATTAAAGTAGGTCATGTACATAGCGGAAGATAGAAAATAGTTGTCAGGAAAAAAACTCGTCATTAATGTTGATGAATTTATGTAAACTTTAAACAGTCGCGCACAGAACTTCATTTAAACAAAAACTTGTAATCGTGTGTGGCACTTGTACTTGCACTGCGTGTCATTAAAGTAGAGAAAACAAAACACAACTGGACATAACATCAGTCAACAACAAAAACTATTAAGTGAAGTGCATGATCCTCGACTGCATTATTTAATTATGATGAAACTCCAAAGTCGTCATCAACTCTGCATTAATATGCGCATGCATTGATGCACGTTTCGCGTACAAACGTTGAATTAAAAATGTAAAAAAAACAGATTACTTTTCACTTACGCAGATTACAGAATAATAGGTAAAAAATATTAAGTCTTCATGCTTCAAAAGTTGTAGAAAAAGTAATTATTTGGATAAAAAATACTAGAAGTTTAATGCTATCGAAGGCTTAATGGAAGCAATAAAAACAAACATCTGTTTACTTAGAAAAGGTGCATTTGCCCCTAGCCAAGTCCCACCACCGTTGCACCCAAGTTCTCCAAGTTGTTCGTGTCAATATATCTTCTATGCTTAATGAGTAATGCAGGAAAAATTTAGGAAATTGCTCAATTTTTCATTTTTGTTACACTGTGGGTGCCTCGCTTAACCGATCCTGCCCTATTTTAATACCAACTGGCAGATTCAGAATATATATACATTGTTGAATCGCTTCCTTCTGGGTACTGAAATCGTTTTTATACACTTCCATATAGATTTGATGGTGGGTATAAAAATTGGACTTTGGCTCCAGAGTAATGAAAGCAGATCGCGTTCACAACTAAACTTATTATATCATAAAATAAACGGTGTAGGGTACTAAATGGTAACCTGTTTATTTTATTTTGTTTCTTACGTACCCATTGCACTCGGTTTGGAAAAGCTCCACACATTCTCTACTCTCCAACCCGTAATGGTATCGGTGGTGAAAAAGTAAGCAATTTATGAAAATTTCCCACTGACCACTGCACTGCTATCTTATCTATCAATTCGTTTGTTAAAAAACCTCTCTTTGAGGTGTGTGGGTAGCAGCACTTTTTCTGCTATTGTGCTTCTATATTTTCAAAGTGTATTTTCATACCAATTTAATTGAAGCAATTTCCAAAGAAAATTGCGGCTAACTAGCAGAAATTTCTTCACAAATATTTTAATATATACGTGAGATATAAATAAAAAATTTAATCAAGCAATGAAATGTAGAAATGTATCTAATTTAACAAAAGAAATCTCTGGAGTTTAAATGACGTTTTGTTCTCTTTTTATAGCCTCCACTTAGAATGGAAAGCAGACTAAGTTTGTCATTCTATATTTGCAACACTCAAAAAGAGGCGGTAGAGGTGCCACAAAGTATATATATTCTTGATCAGCATCAAAAATTGAATCGATCTGGACATGTTTGTCCGTACATCCGTGTATCTGTCTATTATTGGCATTCTCGTCGTCGTAAATTTTCAGACATTGAGCTAAAATTTTGTACAGGCACTTTTAGTTTTTGCACGCAGATCGCTATTTCAAATAGTCAAAATCGGTCAAGATCCGCGCCCACAATAAACATAAATCTATATATCTGCGAAAAAAAAATTGAGCCATGGCGTTGATATTTAGTATACACATTTACATTTATCCCCTTCATCGATGGACAAAAATGGGCATGGTCGGATAACAGAAACGCCTTCAATTTACAAAAAAATTCGACTTGAAAACTTCAAACGCTCAATAGTTCATTGAAAATAGGAAAAATCGTTGGGTCAGGATGTTATTCTTAAGTAGTTTATTAAACGTACATTAAATAGGGTGGATTGTATGTATATATGTACATAGATCGATAATTTCCCAAAATGGCCCAAAACTGGTTTCTGACACATCGATGGATGGTTTCTGTCTTTCATTAACTTGATTCCATTTCCTTTAGACCCTTAAACGCAGCCCGTACATGTGTCTACTAAATGAACATATGGTAAATGCATACACGCATACTACACTACTTCATTGCCAGACATTTTACCATTTTGAAATTCTCAGTTTGGTACCCATATCAAAATATTTGACAGCTGACTAAAACATGCCATGTGAAGCCCGTGTGTCCTATTATGAGCGCTCAGCGAAGCGCGCTCAAACAACAAACCTTCAATATGCGTATGTACATAGTTATGTACACTGTGCTCCGTATCACCACCTAAATAATTTTTTTTCTTTTTGTCAGCCATTCCTCTCTTGTAAACACAACATTCACATTCATATTCATTTGCTTCTACTCCATTCGTATGTGAGGTTTATTACATATTAACGTTCCTAGTCGATAACCAACTCTGTATGATATTTGTAGAAGAACCTACAAAATTTCAAAAACTGAAAAATGTCTACAGCTTCCTCCCCATTGGTTTTCGATTGCTTGAGATTAAGGAATCGCATGTTTTGAAACTGGCTCAAATTTGCCAAATGTTTATGTGCATAACGAAAGTAATCATTCGCTATAGTGTTGTATTGTACGTAAACAAAAGAAAACTTGTTTAACATCTTTGAGTTTCTACTGAACTTTTTCGCTATGAAGAAAGCGTCCCGCATAAGTATAATTGTCTATTGGTTTACAAACCTGACGTTTGAGGAGCTTAAATAGGATTTAAGGAAATCTTCAACTTGGCAAAAAGTTTCATACCGCATTTAAACTTTACACTCTCAGTAGCTTCCTCATTAACACGACGAAAGCATATGAAAATCAGAGGTATTACTATTGAAGTGCGCTGAAAACTTTACGCAAAAAGTTGACGCTAACTTTAGACTTACTGAATTATTATGTACAACTGTGGGTGCTGATGCTAGTGCTAAGAGAGTTTAAACTTAAAGAAAAACACTTAAAAAGAAGTAAAGAGTTTTCGGAGGTTTCTGAACAATCTCACAACAACTATGTTTGTGAATCCATCATGCCCTCCTACACAAGTTTATTCCCGACCTAAAGGAGGAATCCTCATTCATTACCTAGGGTGGTTCGTGACCGGTCCGAAATTCAAATAGACAAATAGACACATGGACAGATAGAAGGACTAAATCGATTGATCGTGATAAGAATATATATATGTAAATACTTTGTGACACGTCCACTTCTAGATGTTATAACCGTGTGCACATAAGCAATATACTTCCTTATTGTGAAGTTGTGTGCAAAAGAAGCAATAAACACATGAAAAAGAAATTATGAAGGGAAGCAGAGGGAAATAAATTTACGTGTAACTTAGGCAAAATATGACCACACCGGCGGACATATCCCAATAAACATAGATTTTAATGCTGATCAAAAATGTATATACTTTCTACGGTCTGTGACTCCTCCTTCTGGGTATTGAAAACGGAGGGTATAAAAAGGGTATTAAAATAAAAGTTCGGACTGATAGAGATGCTTATGTATTGTGTGAAAATCCGCTTAAACACCAATCGAAAACATTCAAAAAATTGATTCAGATTGATATCAGGTTTCCTCCACTTTCTTCTAATATAAACCTGAATGTGGGAATTGTTAAATTTTTCATAATTAAAAATGTCGCTGCTCTTTAGATCAATGAGTAAATGAGCTTTAATTATAAATATGTATTTTAAGGTCAACGCAGATTGTTCAGAGAAAGAAAGTTTCCGTAGGCGTGCGTAACGTTTGAGTTTAATTGTAATATGAAAATGCATTAATGTATTTCTATTTGTTCACCTTTTCAGAGTTAGCAGTTAAGGGATTATTTTACTTGATAGTTCACAAAAGATGAAACTAACAACTTAATTTTTTGTGAACAATTAATTAACTCGAAGTTTATTGTTGATAGTGAAAGAAACTCGTGACACTAAAAAGGGTTGTTTGTGTTAAAGGTGTTTGTATGTACTTCAACCAAGACAACATTTTTCAGAACTTAGTCACGATTGCCGAACCGGCTGTTTGGTTTGTCTGTGTTGTCCAGTCGGAGTCATTAATAATATTAATGTATACAAACAACTTAAAAAGGCGTTAAGTAGTTATAAGCGAAAAATACGGTGGGACCGGCATATAAAAATGATGTGCATTTTTATGAAAACTCTCTGAATTGGCAGAAAATTTCAAATGGAGCAAAAGCATTGCAATGGAACGCCGAAATGCACTGTGCGGACAACATGTGGCTTAAAGTATTATACGCGGAGACTCTCTACCCAGCTTACAGTTCTAACATGAATGAACCTGCCAACGGAGTGCAAAAGGAACAGAAAATATGCAAAAACTCTGTATACCCAGAAAACAAACAGAATGAAATGCTTGTATTAAATGTGGTGCCATCGTGTTCCAGAGATTAATAAATTGATGGCATCCATTGCATATAACGTGTAACTAATGGTTGTAATCAATTTTACTTTACATCTCAATCTAACAAAATACGAACGAAGGTAAGCAATATGAAAAAGAATTGAAAAGTACCCGAAATATTACAGAACAGATGAGAAAATGTTCGACACAAATTCATAGTGCATCACTACATGTAGTCCAACAATGATGCCCTGCAACAAAAACAAGTAAAGCTTAGGCAAATATTGTATACTCTATGACCAACTTTTAAATTTTGAATATAGCGTGTACTAGTGCATTAACGTGTAGTTGTGTAAAGGCAAGATTGAATTACTCAAATGGAGTCTTTTGTATTTTGTGTGGAATTGAGGATTGCGCTGATTCGCCGCTACATTGAATAGATTTTCATCAATGAATTCAATCTTATTAGACACTTATACAGACAAACATGCACGTACGTTCGTGCGACTTAACTCGCTCCCATAGAGTAACCAATAAAGTATTCAAATTCAAGTAGTGGTACTACATAATTGAACTTATGCGTTGGAAGTGAATTATTATTTATAAGAAATTTGTACACCACCTCTCAATGGTTGCGGGTACACAAATTATTATTTTGTTAAAGCAACGCCCAAATGGAGACATCGCAGGCTGTCTGTCCGTTGGTGTGACTGTTTAGAATACTTAGATATCGATTCGTTCAACGTTTACATTACAAAAGGATTATTTTCGAAGTCTTTTGAGAACAATTCTTCATTCTTCAAGTCCTCACCAACAACTAATATAGGTGCGTTTTATTCGAGGTCTATATAAATCTTGCTATACAATATTGCAATAAAACGTTTTTTTTTAAATCAACAACTGCTTTATATTTGAATTTGAAAAAAATTTTATTCAATAACTTTTGATATTGGAAATTACTGTACAAGCTTGAATTGAGTGTTGCCAAGTTTTTTGCTGTTACAGCGGTATAGACATTAGTCAAAATAAAATATCCAAATGCTATATAGATCCCCACTAATGCGCATTTTAGGTACACAAGTCAAATATAATTTTTACCTTATAAATTTTTTTATTACATTCTCATTTAATTGGAATATTTTATGAATTAATAAATTGGATTAATTTATTCAAAGGCTCGTTTAACTTTTTTTAGTAATGTCTATTGCGAGAAGATATTTTAAAAATGCATTACTTAAGGTAATACCTACTGAAACACTATCAACTTTCATAACATTCCTATATCTGAAATATTGGGACTACGACTTAACCATAAGGTCGACATAGTCGACGTAGCCAATTTTTAACAATTATTTAAATATTTCTTAAACAAAACACTACTCTTACCCCAATCAATTTGAAGTCTTGCATCCACGGCGAACTGTGGCATTTCTTGTTGTAATTCCCAAATCCTCTATTAAAACTATACACCGTTATATATTTGGATTTCTAATTTAAATTAAACAAATCTGAAATTTAGGTGGCGCATCATTGCCACAAATCAATCACCGAGAATTGTATAGACTTAATGATTATTATTGTTTACAACATCCGAGATGTAATTTTTGTTGTGATAGATCCAAGTTCGACAACACAGGCGAAGTTTCGCTTGACATTAGTTAACATAAAAACACTGTACTGGTTACTTTCCTCGTGTTTACTGTGGTTGTTCTTTGTTGGTAATTATAATTATTTAGGCAGATATTTTTATGTCTTCAGTTTTGGTTTGTAAGTTCGCAAAATTTCTTTAAGTTTTTCAGTATTTATTAGATATTCAAAACATAAATATAAGTAATTTTTAAAAATTAAAAGTTCGTTTTTATATCTTACGGACTCCTTTAAACACAAAAAACTCCTTTTCTACGGAATCCGGCGTGTACTTAAGTTGATATGTATGACATACCCTCTTAACGGGCGCCCACAATTTGCGCATAGATGTGGAAGATATTTGGAATTTGGCCCAAACCGAATTTGTTAATTTCTGAGTCATTGTATTGAAACATTTGTGCACAGACTTGTGGTCATTTTTAGTTTCTTATTAACGTAAAAATCTTCGAAAAAGTACCTTATTCCAATTAGTTGCGCACTACAATTGCATGAATCGTTTTGGTTGCTGCTGTGAAAAGGATTTTGTATGTAAACAATTTTGTGGGAAAAGTTAACCTTTTTCTTCGTTGGGTTTCTAATTGTAATCGCATCCTTTTAATGCGTTAAAATCGCCTTTGTTTTTATTTTATTGTATTTTTATTACTTGAAATAAGTTTTGCAAAAATGATTGCACAAATGTCAGGTTCCTGGACATTAACATTGACTGCTTGGTGAATGTTCATGCATTTATAGGACAATTTACCAAATTCAAGGTTAAGTGAGTGCAAGAAAAATCAAAACACTTTACAAAGAAGACAAGTGCAAATTTTATATCCGGACAAGTTCGATTGTATAATACTCTACGCCACGCAGGTCACATTTACGTAGAAACCTAAATACACACTCTAGAAATGTTTATAAACAAATTCAAATCAATATATGGCCATGGACGTCCCAAAAGTAGACGCACTCGGACGAGTACAAGAACAAATCTACTACATCGGTGTTGATCAAGAATATACATATTTTCTTATAACATTATGATGTCTTTCACGCCTCTTTCTAGGTGTTGCAAGCGAAATAACAAGTCCACTATATCCCATGTTATGTGGAGGGAGTTCTAAAAATAAACTGACCTGATCCAAACTTATAAAGACCATTTTTTACAAATAAAAAACACCAAAATACATGCAAATTTTTATGGATTTGTATCTATTTTTAGATGCAACTGTTTATTTATACTACACATTGAGCTGATTTTTTTTTTCAGATAGTTCGTTTATGTGCGCTGGTATCTATTTAAATTCGGTGAAATCTATGCCAAAAATTAGCTCAATGTGCAGCTGTGAATGTACTAACATCAAAATTACTGATTGACTAAGACTTTTGTACTTAATAAGGCCTCTGAAGGGCCGATCTCGGTAAAAAACTTAATTACTATTAATGTATGTTTGTTTTATTTAATTGCTATAGTGTACCGTACAATAAGCATTCTAATTATAATTTTGCACTACGAAAAACAAAAACTCGTTAGTTACTGCTAAACAATGATCTACATCATACATTATACAAAGTCAGAAAATGGACTACAACATTTAATGAAATATATGTGTATGTATAGAGTAGAATAGAAAAATTCCACCTTGTACGTTTCGGTGGAATTGTTGATCACTTTCCTTGACACTTACCAAATTGACTTCGCATCCAGGGATAGAGAGGCGAAGGCATCCCTGAGGGCTGTGAATTTGGATTTTGCGATGGTGGCGTATGCTGTCCTGGGTGTCCCTGATGCATTTGCGATGGACCTTGACCTTGATGCATCATACCCTGGGGTGGGCCGCCTACCGTTGTCACACCACTTTGCTGTGGACCGTACATGCCCATATTGTGATGACTTTGATGCACCTGTAGAACAGAATTTTTGATAAACACGTTCTTAAGCAATAATAAAAGTAAAAGAAGGTGAAAGGAGAAAAATGTTAGGTGTTTTAAAAGAAACTAAAGACGGTTGTTGGTAAAAGTAAAAATCAATCCAATCCTCTTTTATCCATTTGTAAAAGTTCTTACCTCATTAACATCGGGTACGACAACATCATTGTAACCCAACTAAAATAAAGTTAAACAAGTAAATATATTATAGTCGATACTACCCGACCATTTAATACCCTGCACCACTTAATACCTAGGGAGCAATATAAAAAGTGACCGGCCTAATTCTTTGGGTAATCTCTGTGCCGGCTAAACATTTAAAATTGTGACCTATAGGATGATTAAAAGAAATGCATGTACAGACATGCTGACATGGTTAAATTGATCCAGATTTCTGATCCGACCGGAACATATATAAATACGCTTGTACCGCTGCGTGGTGTAGGGTATAATAAACAAGATCAGCTAGTCTCTACATTTCTCTACATTTTAATCAAAATTGGGAATTTTATTTAGGTGAAGGAACAGAAGGTCTGCAAACGGAATTAATGAACAATTAGTATCGGGAGTTGGCCAAAGGCATGAATTTGAAAAAAATTACAGCTCATTATTGCTTTCATGAAATTTTTTGTACAAGTGAAAATGTTATAGTAGGTCAAACCCAACCTTTAATTACCCTACACCACTTAGCTCCTTAAATTGTGCTATAGGGAAAGGCGTCCTAAAAATGGGCCGATCGAATTCAAATTTAACAAAGCCGAATATCAAGCCAATTAATTAATGTTTATGTATTTTTGTCAAAAAATAATAAGAACTGCCACATAAAAACTTCCATGGGGGGGAGTTCTAAAAATGACCCCATTTGGTCAATTTTTATAAGGATTTATTTTCGGGTCAATTTTATATAGATATCTTAAAAAATACGACCTACAGTTTGAATCGATTCAGATTTTGATCTGAATCGATCGATGTACTTGAAGGTGGGTGTGACACTTGTTGCTTAGGAGTTACAAATAGCCGCATAAACTTAATATAGCCTCTTATCATAAGTGGTGTGGGGTATAAAAGTCAACCCAAGGAACGATTAGTAATTAATGTGTGTTAAGCAAATACAAAAAAAAGGTGCAGCGTACGGCTCACCTGTGCTTGCGGATGTTGCATATGATGTGACATGGACATCTGTGTGTTCATATGATGACCCGTAATTTGATCCACTAGAGGCGGTGAACCGCCCTCGGGCACCATACCACCCAAAGCACCAACAGCCGCTTGCAGTTTACAGCTGGCATAAACAACAGGTTGTTGTTGCTGCTGTTGCTGTTGTTGCTGATGTTGTTGCTGATGTGACGCCACTTGTTGTGTAACCTGACCATGTTGGGGCTGGAGGGGTCCGTTCTGCGTTGACTGCTGCTGTTGCGCGGTAGTTTGTTGCTGTTGGGCTTGTTGTTGCGCCACCAATTGACTGCCATTCGCCTGAACGGGTGGCATACCACCCACTTGACTGGAGGGACTGTCCGGTCGTGAGTAAACGCCATGTTGATCCATTGTTTGGCCGTTGTAGTAAGGCATGCGATCGTAAGGCGGGAAGCGTGGGTAAGGCATGTTGCCTTGATGGTTGGTGGGTGTCGGTGTCTGAGTGTAGTGATGCATTTGTTGGGCATCGAGATCGGTGACACCATTTCCTGGATAATGACCGTGATGCATGTCAGCACCCATATAGGAGTTGCTAAAGTATGAAGTCATACTTTCGCAATTATTTGTACTCATCGTCATCTCTATTATTATTTTATCTTATGGGAGAGTATGAGTGTAGCTGTATGAGTTTATGTATAGGTGATTGCGGGAAGCTTATATTCTAGTGACTGGTTTGGTTGTTAAAGCAAATGATTCTTTTCTTGGAAAATGTAGGTGTGTACGTATTTTAAGTTGTTGCTAGTTGTTACTCTTTTGGAAAATTATCTATAACGATGCTTCAAGCTAAAACTGCCGCCTTGCTAAACTTATCCTTTAAATTATTTTAACCTGCAATGATACGAAAGATTAATAAATTTGTTTGCTCAAGTTCTCAATGCACGTGGTACTCACTGAAGTAACTTTGAACACTTAAAAGTTAAAAACCTTGTCTTACGATTCTTGGCTTAGGGTCTAGATGTTTTGAGGTATTGAGGAGATGATGTCACACGCTTTCTTGTGCGTTTCGTGTGACACAAGTTAATGCGACTCCTTTGCTTCTTTTGTGATTTACCAAAAGGATGCTGTGGGTGCAATTTTCTCTTTTAAAAAAATATTTATATGTAGAGGCTTATTTTGAAAACACGTTTGTCCATTTGAAGTAGTGAAAATAAATTCCTGGTTTTTATTTACTTAGCAGCTATTGTATCCGATTCTAATTTGAAACTCTGAAAATATAGGAAAGAAATGGAACCAAAATTAATAATCCACTCATTTGTGAGGAGTACTACGTACTATATTGTGTATCCCCAAACGTGATAGTAAATGTTTACCAAACAAGAAAAAATTATATTTGACTTGGATCAAATCTCGATATGTGATAAGTTTACACACATAATAAAATTGTTGGCTGGTAAGGAGAACCTTATAGAGAGGAGTATACACCCTTCTAGTGCGGAGGGTACGACAATGATTCTATTGATTTTATTTAAAACTGTTAACCGGTCAAAGGCTTTATGGCAACTTTATGATTGCAATCGCCTTGACCTGGCAAAAATTCATTCAATTTCCTGCTCGTCACTGTTAATAGAATATTTACTCGTACGCATGCCATGCATACATGGGTAACTTTGACCTCATAAATTATAGAATTGAAGCGGACATTACAACACTGTTAGAGTTGCAAACGTATGAAAGAATTTCCGCTAAAGTGTAAATTAGGATCGGCATATCGAGTTAGGCAGTAAATGAAGACAGCAAGTAGATTTCATTAGTGTCTTGCACTCCCGTTCATTAATAACAATGTAATCAAATGCAAAGAAGAAAAAGATGCGCAGTGTATTTAACGCTGAAGTAATAAAAAATGAAAGACTTAACAATTTCCATTTCAATTTCATGAGGGGTCTGTCTCCATTCCACTGCTATACGTTGGCATGAGAACAAACAACCTTAAAGTATGTACAATAATTATTTTTCACCCCCGCTTTCTCACTTCCATTTCAGACAGACAATGCAAACAAAACCTGACAAAACCAAAGCTTCCGTTTCAATTATTATGAATAGCAGCAACAGCAATAGCAGCAGTAGCAGAAATAAAAGCTAGCAACGTCCTGGCCCAGGACAACAATGGCAACCGGAAACAAATATGCGACAACAATGCTGATGATACATCTGATGATGGGGGGTAGGCAATCAGGCCCAAATGCCACAAGAAATGTGAGCACATACATATGTACATACATTGATAAAACAACGCAGATATGCTACATGCACACACATTACCCCACCCCCGCCTTATGCTTTTGCTGTGTAATAGATAGTAAATAATTGTTTAACCAGATTCAATAGCTGGAGTTATGATATTTATAAACGGATACTGGCTAATGCCCAGCATACACATGAAGTTATTAGCCCGTCACCTCGTTCCACCATCTCAGTCAGGCCTTAAAAGGAATGTTCATTCATTTCTTTGGTTTATGAAAATTTTAGACAAAACCTCTCTTTGAAAATAGAGTTATTTTTGGACCCAAACATGTTTTTGTGCCAGATTTCATTAAAAACCAAACGGACACGTGTGAAAACAATAGACGGACATATGGACATTTCTAAAAATCAATAGCTGAGCAAAATCTCAGATATATATCTGCTTCAAAGTTATATCAGATCAAGTCAAAAAATTTACCCCCTCCTTAGCTTTGTATTACGTTTCAACTACGAAGATGAATTCAGCGCTAGATAAGGCAATTGTGGGCGTGTTGATGGAGGTACAGATTTCAACTTCAAAGATAAATTCTTGTCACTGTAACAGATTTTTGTAAATAAAAATGTTTATACAAAATTTCTCAGCTCAACATCTCAAAATGTACGACCGTGAGCGTTCCGATAACAGACCAACATACAGACGCAGAAATCTAGAAGTGATAATGATTTCGAATTTATAAATTCTGTAAGGTCTCCGAGGCTTCCTTGCAAACGGAACAACCAACTTAGTACGTCCTCATGACTAATGTGGACGGTATAAAAATTACACAATAACTGTGTACATGAGTGGGCATGTGGGAAGGTGTATGTGTGTGTGTACACTAAATTTTGCAAAGTTTACACATCTTTATGTATACGTAAGTGAATAAGCGCACATGTGTATGTGGAGAAGACAAGGTTTTAACGGGATTTGTTTGTATATTCCATATCAACGCTAGAAACTCAGTGAAGCTTAAGTGTCTTGATAATAATGTCTGTTAAAGTAGATTCAACGTTTGCTCTCAGTAAAGATTGCCATTCAAGTTCAAGTTATTCAATCAAAAATTAAAACTGTTGTGTCTTTTAGTTGGTGCGTATTAAAAAAATTTCTTTTACTTATGCGTACCTTCGTAAGAACTTATTACTATAAATAGTGTATGCACCTTATGGGGAGTTCCAACTGATTTACGCTTTTCGCAAATAGCTTCAAATCGATCAATTTTTCCGTATAACACTTCTAAGCTAATTTGTAGTACCTTACACTTAATGAAAATTATTGGTATCTTGAGACATGTAGTGGTGGGCATTCCAGGTTGAGTTTATGATGCAAAATCAACGTTCAAGAAATTTTTTGGAAATGCGCATATGTATGAAACGGACATTTTGAAAAAGCGTTGTTTGGGGCTTTCGAAATGATATTAAATAAAAAATAACTATTAGTCCTACGCGCACGGCTAATGAACAAACTCACGTTTGATCCACTATGCTAATTAAAATATTTACATTGCCATCTCTTTAATGCACATCCTTCACAAATTTGAGTGTGGTAAAAAAATATGCTTACGATAAATTTAAACATAAGGTTTGTCCACTTTCATATGCGCCATCTATTTGGGAATTTATTAATTTAGTTGTGATTGTAATCCAGGATTTTTCTGATGGCAATTTCAGTGCAGATGGTGCTAAAGAGCACTTCCCACTATTTCGAATAGGAGTGGTATGCATGAAAGTGCCCAAACGTATGCTATATGAATTGAAATAATTATGAATCAACATCTCGTTAAAGGGAATATCGAACGTAATTTTTATACCCAGTAAAGTTTTAATCAATGCTCCAATAAACATTGCCGTTGTATTAGTGTGTTTGTTAAAAATTTTATATTTTAAATTTAACTTCTTTCTTTGTTTTCGCAACAATAAATGAAGCTTCTCAATAAATAAAACTGAGTAATAATATGTTAAAGAACATAAGTATTCTTGTAGACTATTTTTTTGACGTTGGGCCACTATATTTAATATAAAATTTCTCCCCTAAAACTATGCAATTGGTAAACAAAATTATTTGCGTATCGCAGACATAGCAGAAGTTTTTGTCTATATTAAATTATGAGAGGAACAAGATGAGATTAAAAGTTTACATTTAAAATTTACTTAAAAACAGCGACTGCAATTTAAAGCTGTCACTGTTTTTATCCACTCTGAACCCCAATGAGTTTTCAGTGTTTTTGAAAATCTTTATAAAGAATTATTAGTATAAACTAATGAGAGTAATATGTCAAGTCAAACTACATTTGATTTAGTATATGTATGACTTAGTAGCGGTCTCTCAGGAGCTAACATATATATAGCTTCTTTAATTTATTCGGGTTCTGACCAAAGGTCTGTAATATAGAAATTATAAATTTTGACTGAAGATTGCACCGTCTTAATTGTACCCATCATCATAATAGTGCGAGTGCGTATTGGCAATCGTATATATATTCTTCTTCGGCATCAATAGCCGAGCCGGTTTAGTCCTTCCGTCTATCTGGGAGCCTATAAGCCTCTGGGGTTTTGTCTCCGGCACTTTCACGACTGCAAAATTTGATATAATTTTTATACTTGTGGAAATTTTGGTGTTTTTAATATTCAAAATTGGCCCGCAATGCTAATAAAACTTAAACAACTTGCTTACTGTCACGGCCACAAAAGTAAAGGTAGTGATTTGAACAGCACAAATATATCGATTCGATTTAATCATGTCCATCCGTGTAAATTTTTGCGTGTGGCCTGTGCCATTCTTTTAGATATTTTGATGTAATTTTGTACAAAGACACAATTTAAAAGTCTCTTCCCATATTATAATAGGACCTTATAATGGAAGTCTTTATAAGACAAAAAATCGTAGTTTTAATATTTTGTAACAAAATTTGTCAAAGCTTAATAGCAGTGACAAATTTTAACTCGATCGGACCATTTTTGGAACGCCTTTCCATATAATGATATTTCCACCAAGTGACCTATATATACCTTGTGTTCACTCATGCAACGGAACTAATTGTAGCATAATTTTTGGAGCAAAGTGCTATTTAACAATTTTTATTAAAAACATTTAAGAAATGCAACTTTTGCATCCATGCCAATTGTTCCCGTTGCAACACCCAGAAGTAGGATTCAATCTAGGTTGATCTAGCCATGTCAGTCCGAATGCCCGTATATTGGAAGGGCCATGTTCGTACATATTAAGATATTGAGCTTGAATTGTATTTTCATTTCTATTTTCTGCATAGAATAACTTTTTTTTATAATAAAACATGGGGATCAAAAAATGATGCGACGTGGCTAAATCGAATCAGATTTTGATCATATACCAATCGTTTGTTTGTTTGTTTGCTGATCAACAATATAAATACTTTTTAGGGTCTTTCTAGGTGTTGTAAATGGAATAACAAACTTAGTATCTCAAGGGAAGGGTATAAAAACATTATTCAACGAAAAATGAACGGAAAACAGTTTTTTATTTCGATACCTGATTTCAAAGGAATATAATTTAAGAAGGTACAAAAGCATGCCACCTACTTTAATACTTTTAAAGGAGTGTGTCACAAAGGCAAAGTAACGGTAAAAGAAGGTTTTTAGCAAAATTTCTGTACATTGAAAGGCTGGTTATGTTGTCGCAGATTTAATTGCCAAAAGATCGAAACCATTAATACTGCGATTGTATGCCTATCTACAAATGCAGATGGTTAATTAGAGGAAATTTTCAAATCTCTAATCATTAAATTTTTTATATTTAGCCAGCGTAAATTTTAAACACATACCCTTAACTTTAAATTTCCAAGCAACACTAAATGAATAAAAATGAAGTAAGAGTGCAACTCTGCATTAACACGATCCAAAACAAAGTCCTGGTGGTACGCACTAGATGGCGCATTAGATCAAGAAAGGGTCCGATTGACTCGGTATATCGGAGGTGGTATGATAATAAGCATTGAATTTCTACACTGATAAAGAAAAATGCATTATTTTTTAGTTTGGTAACATTTGCACGAATATGATGGTTTTTCGCTGCTCCTAAGTTAATTTGAACGCTTATACCTAGTTACAGGTCGCACAACCAACAACCAAAGCAGCTAGAAGCTAAATTCCCTTCATTTATGTGTGGCTGCTTTGGTTGTGCTCGGGCTATTACTCTTGTTCATTGTACAATACCTTATTCTGTTTCATTAGCTTATCACTTGCATTGGGCACATGGGGTGGTGTTGAGTTTATTAATACTTACACGCACGCATTGCTAAAAGAATGATTGACTGTGCTCGAAAAAGTGAGCTTGACTTTTCATCTCTTTTACTCATAGGAGAGCTTTGGAATGGGATTTGTAAAAACATTGGTCGGTTTCTTTTCTCCAACTCATTGTTCATGACCACTGGGTGTGTAGTGTAGTTTATTTGCGTGCATAAGCAAATCCTTTTCTTGGGTCGCACTTATAACACCATTCGTTATGCGTATAGATTATATGTAATATAATAACAATTCACTCTGATCAATTTACATCTAAGCTTTATCTATTAAACATTAATGGATGAGAGTACAACGAGTAAGTACTTACTTATACAATTCACTCTGGCTCTCCTTAAGGTAGAGAGGTTAACTAAATTTGTTTTAGGTCAAATCTAAAATACCCTGCACCTCCTTATACAAACAGTGGGCGTGGCAAGTATCTAGTAGCAGTGCAAGTAATACGTATCAACTTAAGGATGAGATTCTACCCAAAGAAAGCTTTTTTGTAAATTGTGGGCAGATCTATTATCCGTAAACGTCTATTTTTGTTATATTGAGGGGTGTGAAATATTTGTACGAAATTTTACTTAATTATTTCAAAATTTACGACGATGATCGTAAGAGAAAGTGACAGGCGCACCTAGATCGAATAAGAATTGAACGCTGATCAAGAACGTATATACTTTATAGGGTCTTTGACGACTACCTCTAGATGTGTAAATTGGTTATGAAAACAAAAAATTATGCTTTTTAGGACGTGTGTGAACGTAAATGTGTATGAGCGCGTACTAAAATACAATCGTGTTTCGTTTACACAGAAATTGATTTCACACAAGCTAACGGATAACGGCCGCAGCTGAGGTGAGCGTAAAAACGTTTTTCTAAAATATGAGTAAACGTGCATATGGTTTTTGGTAGGTTGGTAGCATTTCATTCGTTTCGAAAGCAGGTTTTTCATATTTATTAAAAGTATAAAATACGGTTTGGCCGACGGTGAAATTAAATCAAGTACTTATTGACAAACATTTAAATGTGGTTTTGTGCAAGTGGTGTCTTTGGTTCTGTCACGTTTTCAGGGCTTCAAATTGAAAGCATTTATTTGACACCCTGATTGGCAGTTGCGTACTCACAAGGAGGTCTAAACAATTCCGTATGTAATAAGGAGTACAAAGAAAGCGACACATTACTTTTCGGCCTATATTTCCCTTAAAACAAATACTTTATTGAGTGAGTTATTCTACTTGCCTACCAATCAGCGATCATTGCATGCATGTATGCATCGTAATTAACACATTCACTTGTACGAAGCCAGAAGCAACTTAAGCAATTGTAATGGCACGCAAGTTTGCCTCTGTTAGAAAAATACGTATTTGGTTAGTGAACAATATACTTCCAAGTTGAAGTTGACAATATACTTCCAAGCATATGTTTCGTATAGGGTCTAACACGTTGATTCCACATGCATTACATTTAAGTTTCCTTGAAAATGAAACTTTTGGGTAAAATCTTGACCCCTTGATATACCCATCATTGTGAAGGTACGAACTTAACTAGAAAAGATACAACCCAAAACTTTCACCAGAGCTCCGTTAGGTAGTTAAAAGAGATCTGTTAAGAGGATATATACAAATAAAGTGGATGAAAACTGGAGATATATTCCATAAATATTAAACATATTTTATGTTTAGATTATAAAATTAATATTATAATAAAAATACAAAATATAATTTTAATACAAAAACAAAAAACACACAAGAAACAATAAACATAACAAACCTAATATTAGGTAAAAATTGTGGGCCTCCTAGATTTGGCGTACTCCTACTCCAACTCTTTTTACTTGTTATACCCTCTATCTTAGGGAAGAGGGTATATTCATTTTGATCATCCGTTTGCAACACATCGAAGGAAGCCTCGGAGACCCCACAAACCATATATATTCTTAATCAGCATGAAAAGAGAAATCGTTTGAGACATGTCCGTCCGTGTGCCCGTGTGTCCGTCTGTTGTTGGCACCCTCACGGTTTGAGATATCAAATTGAAACTTTGCACACTTATCCTTAGTTTAATTTCGCTGTTCTGTATTGAAATTGGGCAAAATCGGTTAAGAGACACGCCCACAATAAACGAAAATCTCATCATACCTCGAAAAAATTGTATCTTAAAAAAATTATATATCGCACAATACTGTGCCTATCAAGTTAATATTTGGTATATACAGTGGCTCACAGCTTATTTGGTACACCAACCTTTATAAAGATGAAACAGCTGTAGCGGCTAAAATATTTAAGTTATCAACCTAATTTTAATGCCAAGTTGTTGTTGTATGTTTAACGAAACTTGAAAACAAAAAAGATTTCAAAAAAATATTTCTAACTGTTTAATAATTAGAACTTTGTTATAACACATCAAAAAATATGAGTGGTACCGTTTTTCAACACTGTCAAAAATAGGCGTCATTGAATAACGCAAACCCCTATAATGTATAAAAAAACATTCTCTATTCTGTTTTTACTAATTATTCGAAAGTTCGCGTTCTACAACTTCAGAATGTCATTCCTTAAGGCCTTGTGTTCTAAGCTTTAGCTTTCCTTTGCAGAAAATACTTTAAAACACAAAAATTTACTCTTTTTTAGTTTTCATCTAACTGCTGCCCCAACACACAATTCAATTCAAACCTACATGTATGTAAAGAGTGCCAAGTTTTCTGTCAACTCTTTGATCGATTTTCACAATTTTGGCGAAACCGTGAGTGTTTACCTTATACAAACAGACACACCTACATGGCTGAATCAATTCAGAATCAATATATTTTGTATCGTCTTTAAAGCCTCCTTCTCCTTTGCAAAAGAAACGAGTTTTCAGAAGTATGTAACGCCGCGAGTGGATTGATTATTACGAAATGGGGAAACACACAATTCAACTGTGACTTTTAGAATGAAGCTTAAGAGTACAAACCTAACTCGAGTATTGGGGAGTACGTGCATGTATGTAAGCTACAACGTTTTCATGCCTTCTTCACCGATATCGTTGTGTAAGTCTAACGATTAAAATGTTTACTGATTACTTCGCAAATTAAAACAGCAACAGGACCATATTAAAAGAGTTAAATTGTTTTAACCACTACGCAAGAGTGACAACGCATGAATGCGATAAAAATTGTGCGAACAGAAAACGGGGAAAAATTTAAAGCATATCATGTAGACAGGCAGTGAGAGAGAGCACCAGCACACAATATGTTATTGCGTGTGAAAGTTACACACAATTTCATATCATTGGCTGTCAGTGACCGCTTTTATGCCTAATGCTAAACTGCGAACACAGGTAAACCAATGTGTTGTTGTCTACCTGCCTTATGTGTGTACACATGTCACTAAGGCAACATCTGTCCCGTTTCGTTTGCGATATATATCCACGGTTCGTCCTACTGCCCAGATTCCACCTACGATAACCAAATGCTCATGTATTTATTTGGATCATTTCCGTAATATTTTTTATGTATCGTATGTAAATGATATTACAGGAGAACGTCTGCAAAAGTATGGCACTAAATCTATTCCGAGGACTGGAATTACAATGCAATTTTACAAAAACCGTCGGAGTGATCATTTCTTTTGCCTTCAAGGATTAAATCTTCATTCATTTTGACTGAAGACCTCGCTAAAACTTTGTTTAAGTTTTTGTTAATTTTCACAGTCCGTAATCAATGTTTACGTATTTTTATATGTAAGCGTAATTTATTTTTTATTCTTTGTATAAGTTAGGGGGTACACTAAGTTTGGTGTTCCGTTTGCAACACCCAGATGCAGGCGTCAGAGACCACGAAAAGGAACATATTCTCTATATTAGCATTAAAATCTGAGTCGTCCTAGACATGCCCGTCCGCATGTCCATGTGTTGTTGTAACGCGCATGGTCGTACATTTTGACATACATTTGAAATGAACAACACAATCAAAAAATCTCTCAGAGGTACGCATGTATATAATCAACCCGTCCACCGATGTGGAAAAGAATTAAAGCGATTTGATAAGAGACACGCCCACAATTTGCAAAGAATTCTCTTTAGTCGAATTCTACATATGAGTTGATACGTTGCATGTACCTTCACAATCATTAAAAGGGGCGAAATTATATACTTTGTCACGCCCATGTGTTACGTATATATGTGAAGGATATTTAACATGTGGCCTAAAGCAAGTGTAGCTTGTCAAGTTGTTTTTATACTTTAGCTCCTTGGAGAATCTATTAAATATGTGTTCACGCTGAGCCGCATTTTTAATTACAATAAGCAAGGCAGCAATTTTGTTCGATATTAAAAAATTAACAACATTTATCTTGTTCCAACTATTGTTGCCATTACTCAAGTCATCGATGCGATGTTAACTGATTGTCAATCGATAAATGCTATCATGTGCGTTTGGTAGTTATGTGTCAATTAGATTTATTATCATCAGTTGTTGCTTAACCGATTTCTTGTCAGATGTAGTAATATTTTGGCGTGATGGATGCAATCGTAATCATCAAATTTTAAACGTCCATAAGACATTGGCTATTGCGTTAATGTTAAATAGTTCTTGTGTCGCGCGCGTATTATAAATGTTGTCTCTTCTTCATTCCCAGAGGGGTTAAGGTTTTGTCTGCGTAATCACACTCATAAACGGCAAAGTAACGATGCACCACTTCAGGTGTACTAAGCACTACTTGCTAACGATTGGAAGCAACGTAAGTAAAAGAGAACAACGAAAATACGCACAGTACGTCCTCACAATAGTGTACAACCGTATATCTGCTGATACGCGCTCATGTTGGAGCTGAAGTTCCCTTGACACTATCATTTAGTTAAGCTTTAAAAGTCACAACAAAGTTGTACGTTTGTTTTTGTACAAATGCAATGTTTATAAACAAAACCTGCACTAATACTAAAAGTATATTAACTGTCAAACTTTGACAGCGCATACCGATTGTGTGAAGTGAACTTTAAACAGGTGCAGTCACTCACTACGAGTTGGCTGCTGATGCTGATGTTTCAGTGAATAAGCATTTGCACTCACATTAGTTTATGCTTTAATCAGACGCATTGAACGGACCTATGTTTATGTGCATGAGACTGCCCTGGCTGTGAGCTTGACAGACAATAACTTTGTCTGTCCATCTGTCTATACCTATAACCGTGCACAATATTATCAATCCCATTCAACTTGTTCATGCCATATAACTACACACATGTGTCTGTCTGCCTGTTTCTTTTGTATTGCACATTTATGTTTTTATTCAGAACTGAGTGTAGTGTCGCTTACTATTTATAATTTAATACAATTATCAAATATAAATAACTTTTATTTGTGTGCACATACAACGTATGTAACGCTGAATTTCCCTTAATTCAACTTGGTTTCCAGAGCTAGTGTTGGTGGCGAATGATTGAATTTGCCATTTTTAAATGCTAACGACGTTTAACCAATTAAGGCGCATTGTATTCTAAAGGAAACTATTAAAAATTAAAAATGAACCAAACAAAATTAAAACATGTAAAAAAGAAAAAAAACCAAATTTGGCTTAGGCCGACCCTTAAACACCCTTACATCTACGTACGAACGGTGCATGACAGGTATATGAATACGTCCTGTACGTATTACGTACCAGCTTGCAAGTCGAGTTTTACGTCGAGTATTCTTTCGGAATTAACGCGAATTGTTCAAATTTGTACATAAACGTGTGCGTTTTTCATATCAATCATGCACCTTCTTTTCATATCTTCCGAAAAGGTGGCCGAATTTTCTTCATTCAAAAACCAATGCTTAAACGAATGCTTAAAAAAGCACTAATTTAGAAATTTTTTAAACTTTAATTCAAGATATCTGGAGTGGAATTGAAATATATAGATTTATTTTTATAATACCAAACTGTAAACGTGTACAAAATTTCCGGTCGGTATTTCAATGTTTGTGGGCGTGCGATGATATTGATGCTGATCAAGAATTATCTTCGCTTGAGAGTGTGACTCGCGCCCTTTGGTACTTACAAGCATTTGAACAAATCGAATATACCCCCATAATCATTATGATGGTGGGTATAATATATAAACTCTTGACAGAAATGCACCCATGTTTGTGAATCAAAGGGATTCACATTTATGGTTTTATTTAAAATTTTCCTATCAACTCTAGAAAAGGCAAAGGGGAAATGGTAAACATCGCCTTTTAAAGCAACATTAGTTGCTACTGATAAATTCTAATCTAGTCTAAATTTTGATTGATGTGGCAACATGTGAACATTTATTCAACTAATGCAAGAAGTTTTATTTTTTTTATTAATTTAATTACAATATACCGACCAAAGAATACCTTCCAAGTAATTTTTTAAGTTTGAAAATTGACCAGTCTGTGACTCCTAACCAGCAAAGGCCCAGATTCTAAATCTGAATTAATTTAACCATGACCATTTTTCTGTCTATTCGTCCAATTCGAGGCTCCTACTCCGTTTGCACCAACGAAGAAAAAACATCAGAGACCCTTCAAAATAATATATACTTTCTTGACCATCTCCAAAATTTCAGTCGATGTGGACATGTCCGTTCGTGAGCCCATCTGTTGTTGGTCCTCTCACAGTCGTAAATTTTGAGATATTAAAATTTTGTAAATACTTTTTTAATATATGAACGTAGAAGTCTATTTAAATTGGGCAAAATCAGTCAATCTCCCCACAAGGTATTTACGATTTGGCCCAAGTAAAATTTGGCTGCTTTAACTGTTTGAAATATAGCACATTCCTAAAAGTATATATATTTTGTAATGAACTTTATGCCGATTGTTGTGTAGGGTATTGTTTGGTCGTCATGATTCACGACAATGTTTTAAAATTAAATTAAAATCGATACTTCAATCTATATGTATGTGCACCGTACGTTCATTTCTAATTTAAAATTCTCCATATACTTATACTTACTCTATCAAATAGCACGCCCATAATAAACCCTTTTGGTGCAGAGTTTGGAAAATGGTTTGAGAAAATATTCGAGTATATGTTTTGTTGTTGTTTTGGCGCATGTTTTTTACCGTTATTTGGACTATAAAGATACTAAGTGACGATTTTTTGATTATATTGATTTGACACACGGATTAGATGAAGAATATGCATTAGGCGGCGCTTCAACAAAACAAGAAAATTACAAAGTTTCTATTGCAATTTTTATTAACAAATGTATAACTTGGTACATATTTCTTAAGCTTCAGCGTGTTGCAAATAAGGTAAAAAACTTGGCATATCCACATCACTAGGGTGGAGGGTATAAAATTTGTACTTGGCTTAGACCTGTGTTAACCGCATTCATAACAAAAGTTTGGTTAACGTACTAGTTTGATAATGTTTAATTTTGCGGTTAGTTGAAAAGGCCGCAACGAGAACAAATGTTCGCTAAACACATATCGAAATAAAATATACGCTGACGATGTATAACGACATTACAAACGATTCTATATCACAACAAAATAGAGAAATGAAATACATATTAATTTTTTAAAGTCAAACGACTGTTTAAAAAATAACATATGAAATACTGGGACCTTCAGATCTGCTTTCCGCAGATTTATAATAGATGTACGCGTTTAGTCAATCATTTGAAACATAGTACTGCTTCCTGAAACGCGTATAAAATTTGAGCGGTTGAGCTCCACGTTTGTTGCAGGCGCCATTTTATGTGCTGTAACCATGTCCGTCGTGTAAGAATAGGTTGAACATTCGCTATCATTATAGGGATTATACTTACGTTCCACCAATACATGGGCATAGATATGCTAACAACTGACGAGTACGCAGAGTACGTAAATACTCTAATCATACTGATCTGATTAAAAATGTTGATTGTAGTGCGTTTTGATGTTTTGATAACTATCCAAAAAGTGTACATATTGTACACGTACTCTCCTCCCGCTTGCTTTGACTAACACGCTAGTAAGAGTTTTAGTAGTAAAACATGTTTTTGATATTTTTAGCTCTGCTTGAAACAAATGTCAACCGTTAATTTTTTGACTCTGAATGTACGTTTTTTGCATTATTTGTTGCTTCGCGTCCTAAATGAATGTGGGAATTTGGCTTTGCTTGATATTTTCCCTTGAGTGCTAATACACTCATGAGAGATAAACCAGGAAATGGGGTTAATAATGAATAATGCTGCTTCAGAGTGACCACAACAACTGCGCATTTTGGCTAAAACATTTTTTCAACATGCTAATGAATTAAAAGCATTTCTGTTGACTAAATGACTAATTTTGAACATAGAGTGGAGTTATTTATTAATGTTTAAAAAGCCAAGCTTGCGAAACTAAGCTGATACTAATTAATTAAGAACAAATACGGAAGCCACATTCGGCTTACACTGCACTTAAAATATGTTCTCTGTGTCTTTCAAAAGTTGTTCAAGAACGATTGTTTAGCTAATAATAATGGCTGCGTCAAGTTCGAATCCGATCCACAATTTTTGGAATCTGTTTGGCTAGTTTGAGAAGTGCGACAGTTCTCACAATAAACAGGCTGGATTTTCAAGATTTGCAGACGGCGAAACGTAGCTTTTTACTTGCTAAAGTACTCGATGATTTAAAAAGTTTTCAAATTATGAAAAACACTTATTTTATCTCTTGTCCTGGAGCTCTGGCTAATGTGATTAGTTACTAATAACGTAATCAACACCATATATTGTGAAATACAAACAGAGCTCTGCATGTGTTGGAGATTGTAAACTCCGTGTTAAGGTGCAAGCAAAAATAGTTGAATAAGTAACTTCGGGGTTAGAACAAAACGACTTTTTTGAACAAACGTCAGCACAAAAACGAGCAAAAAAGTTTGTTATACAAAAATGACCTGAAGGAAGAAAAATGGAGGCATAACGACAGAGTGACATATATAAAATTTTTATTTGTAATTTTAAACCGAATTCCGTATGTGCTCTACCATTACCTTTAACAAAAGACTTTCTGGAAAACCTTTGTTAAGAGCGGTCCATATAAACGTGTATTGAAGAATATGAATGTTTTACACAAACTAATCAACTAATTCCACCAGGAGCTACCATATGTACTTAGAACTCAAAGAGATTGGCGGCCATGACTTAAACGATGCAGGCTGCTGATGAAGCAAAATATATCAACGTACATTGTAGGGTTCTTGAAGTGCTCTTCTTGTCGAAAATGGAATGACAAACTAAGTATATCTTCACCATGGAGGGGGAAATGGTACAGTATAAAAACGACGAGTAGTTCGGTGCTTCTATAGTTGTTATTAGTTTTCTATCTCTCCACAACAGTTGTTTTGCACTTGGACTTTGCATTGGCACTTCTAATGGGAAAGCAAAACAAGGAAAACAACACAAATGATTTTTCCACCCATTTTCCAACATATGTGTATGGCTCGGGGATGTTTTTACAATTGCATTCACAAACAAACTCAACATATAGCACACGCACCGATGCACGTTTGTCTTATAAAGAACTAACGAACTATCTTAGTAACGGCCACAAACGCATATGTATTTACATTCATGTGCATGTGTGTAAATGTTTCCTTTAATACTACACGCAATCTAGCTGAAGATAAATGCACCCAACACACTTACACATAAATAAATGAAATCGAACTGAGCTGGCGGTGGTGGAAACGGTTCAAGGCAATTTATTTTGTTATTGTTTTAGTCCTGATATTGAGCACCACCTTACCGTACATCAGGGTATTGAATTTTTCATTTTTCAATTGTTTTTCTCCATTTATTTTACTGCTTTCGCTAAATCCAAGTAGCGCCTTATGTTAGAATTCTCAGTCACCGTTCTACATGAATTCGTGATTGTTTTTGATTTTGTGGAAAATGCTGAAACAAACGGATGAAGGGAACGACAGTGCTTGGAGGGTTGAAAGCGTAATTTATATCGATTAAACAAATTTTATCGTAATTATGCAGAAACTATCATTGTATTGAAAAACCTTCAATAATTGCGATTCTTAGAAACAGTATGAAATACACATGAGCGCTCTTAGTGTAAAGTTGGTTGTAATTCTCCACCGAATCGAAAACGGTAGTTTGTTGCGAGAATTGTTTTTTGTTAAACTTTATTAAAAATAAATATATGTACGCGTCTATGTACATTTACTATGTACTTTATTGTTTGCTTTGAAAACTTTTTATTGACTCATCCGAACAAAATTAATTTGCTTTGATTTAAAAATTTTTCGCAAACATTATGAATATCTAGTGTAATTATTATGTACCTATGCGTAGAAGCAAGAAGAATGGAGTCCAGGTATTTGAGTCTGAATCTAATCTTTTAAAATCGGGAAAATCCACGTCCACGATCAACAAAAATCTGTCACTGAGCTATGTGGTTTTAAATTGAAATTTAGAATGCGTTTTTGTAATTAGACCATAATTTGCTAGAAATGGGCGCGTCGGATATTATTTACAAAAATCTCTTTCTGGTCTAGAATCTGACAAGTTAATAAATAAGATTTGTAAGTATGTACACTGTTAGGGGGTGTAGTCATACTTGACAACAACAAGCTACATCGTCGTACAACCATGCCCAAAATTTGCAAAAACATATGTTGTAAAATAATTTAACACATATCACCGAAGATAAGTCATAAAACTCAGGCATGTCAAAATAATCGAAAGCACTTACGCTGTATACGTGTGTGTGAGTACGTGTATGGATGGGATTGATTTGGTCGCTTATAAAAGTCAACATATATATATATATATATACAACGCAATTGTCCTTACTTTAAAACGACATCGCAACATGTATATCGGGTCGTGTTTAAATTAATTCAACAGAATTATACACTTCTAGGAGTTATAACGCTATTATGTCTGACTTTCTTGATGGACACTAAGAGCGGCCCATTTGAATGTAGCTGAAAATTGAATTAAAAGTATAGTTGGCTCATGGACTACCCACGAAATGATTATTGAAGAAATCGGCAAAATACATATTGACAGTAAATATTGACACTGGCGATGGGTACTATAGCAAGCAGTAGACTTTAGTGGGGAAGCCGCTTCAACACTTTTGATACATTTTTCTGAACGTTAGCTCTCAGTAAAGTCGAAGGAGTCCCCATAATTCTGAACCACTGTGCACTTCTAACAAAAAATGTTAAACTATAGAACTTTTCAATAGAGATGTAAGATAGACTACTTTTGAGATAAGACAATTTCTGGCAGTTCCAGAGAAGGACAATACTATTCATTCAATGGGGAGCTACACTACATTTTAATATTGTTGTTTTTAAATATATGTAGGTGGAAAACGAGAACAGTCGTACGAACGGAACTAGAATGAACATTAGCCAAAGTTTCAAGTTTCAAGAGGAGTGGAAACAAAAAGGTGTAAAACTGCCACGACTTTAACAATGGAAATTTTTCTAAATTTTCCTATTATAGTTATTGCGTGTTTCTTTAGAAAGATTAACATGACATATTTCATGTTTAAAAAAAAGTAGGACAAAAATATTCACTCTTGATTGCTACGGTGCTTATAAGTGCTTGGAGGGTGTTTAAGGTTCGGCCGAAGCCGAATGCAACTTTCTTGTTTAATGTTATGTTATTGTACATTCAGTAAAACAACCGGCACTTTCACTTTTCTTTTTTCACATGCTGAGTTCAGAAATATTCTTGTGGCGTAATAATAATAAATGAAGATTTGTTGCGAGTCGTCTAATGTAAATAAGGCAATTTAACACCAGGTTCGCAAAGCGTCAAATAGGAAAGGACGCCTTATGCACACCAGGTCATCTACAATATGAGCTAATAAGACTTACGGATAGCCGCCGTTATGTTTGCTGGAAGTCTCCTAAGTAACTGCATAGATAAAAAGAGTAAACTATTGTGCAGTAACCTGTTCTTCATTCTTACCTTGGGAATGAAATAAGGGTGGGGAAGGGCAATACAAGGGCAATACGTACCTTAAACCAAATAATGATTCTTTCGTTCTTGTAATTGTAATAAAATTTGGAAATGTTGTACGTATGTCTCTTCACTGGTAACTTTAGAAGGCACAGGAAGATTACTCACGTCATGAGGTGAGAAGTAATGGGAAACGGAAGTGATTTTCAGAAATTCTGCCCTTCCATCTTTCTCTCTCAATGTTAAAACAATATTAAAACTAAAAAAAAAAGCGTCCATTTTAAAATCGTAATTAAAAAGTAAATTGTATTTGCGTAAGACTTCCGCTCATGGGGAAATAATGGATCTTTTACACCAAGAGACATACAACGCAAGGTTTGGCACTTAGGAATATTTTTTATAAAACTGACATTGAATCTCCTTTTCCAAATACCATTGGGAAGATGGCAAGGTTAACCACTGGGTTTTGAAAGGAAAATAATATTGATGCGCACTTTTTGTTTTTGGTAATCCTGCTGCCAGGAAAAGGTACCTCTAATATTATTCATTTCAAATTTATTTTATTTTTATATAACAGGCACTAATCTATTTATCTGGCACAAAAGCTGAACTATGAAGTTGAAACTTCAAACACGGCTTGTTTGCTGTTCGTATTAATAATTTCCTAGAAATAGGCGTGGTCGGATGACAAAAACTTCCACAATTTAAAAAACGGTATTCATCTTAACACTCGGCTAGCAAGCTGCATACACTACTAGAGGGCGTATAATGAATCTGCAACGCCCCCGTTTGCATGTAGATGTGGAGGGTATTTGAGTTTTTTACTTGTTCTTCATAAAAATGGTGCATATATGAATATATGTGAACATGAATCGTATATTTTACACATTCGTACGATTCGCTCACGTTTGTGCATACATAACGTTAACATACATTTCTTAACCAGCCAATTCGTTCAATGAAAGCGGCCAGTGGACGCTTACCTGTATTTAATGGCTATTGATTACCCCCTCGCTGTAGAGGTGTGTGTGAGTATTAGAGTAAATGTCGCTAGTAATTAAGTAATTATTGTGGCATGTTGTAAAAGGTGACTGACTGTTTGTTTTTCTCCATTTTTCCAATTCTCTGTTCGTTGTTGGTGTTGCACTCTTGTTTTTACAATAACACTTTCTTGTTTGTGGTTAATGTGTGTCTTTCTTAATTGCAATTGAACTTTAACAAGCAAGTTTGCAAGTGTTTGTAAATTGTGCTTAGGTTTCAAGTTGGATTTTGCTTTCGGTCCAAATGTAAGAAGAACCGCATGTGTTGGAGTAAAATTGATTGTAAGTCATAGCGGTACAAATTATTTTAAAAGCGCATTATTAATTACATTAGTAGGTTCTTGTGAACTCGTCGAATTTGGATTAATTTACGAGCCGTGTTGGAAAATTTTATCAATAACTCGAACTGCAAGTGTCTTCATAACTTGTAGAAAAGTATATCCCTCACATATTCAATAGAAGTAATAGAGTCTTAGCGGATGCGCTCTTTATAAATTGTTTCACACAAAAATAACAGAAGTAACGCACATGCAAAATTTGTCAATTCAAACTCCCAAGGGGAGCTAATCTTAATATAACCGGCGGATCTAAAGCAACATTATTAAGAATATTTGTTTTCCTAAAGAGAACATAACATGTGCTAGAATACTATTGCTTAGCACGAGCTCATGGGTAAGACCTTGGCTGCACTTGCCTTACCCGCTAAACCAAATAAGTTTTTCTTGAACTGTAAATATGTTCATCCTGAACTAAGGAAGGGTTTTTAATGGGCAACCAACTGTTTATCATGAAAAAATATAACGTCAAAAAGTCCCTTAAAAGGTAAAAGTACAACATGAAACCAAACACATGACATTAATGTAGTCAGTGGGTAAACGACAAAAAATTGTGGTAAAAAAAGTTGGTTAAAGGTGGCCATTGCGCAAGCGCACATGTTAAGGCGAGTGAGCGCAGCACTACTAGGAGAGCAAGAACAATACATGAAAGTATAGTACAACAGCTTTATGTGATGGATCAGAAAACGCGCACGATTGTTTCTTTTTTTTTTTTTTTTTTATTAGTGCAGACTTGTCTTGTGTTCAAGTCGTATTTTACGTTTTTGCCACCAACTTGTATTCGTTGTGGAATGGCTTAGTCGATCTACACGTTATAATGGAAACCACTAACAAATTAACATATTTGTTTAAATATTGGTCGCCGCTGTTGTTGTTGTTGTGGCTGTTGTTGCCAACGCTACTGCATTACAGTTTGCATGGCAATGTTTTTTATACTCTGCATCACTTTTGGTAGAGGGTATATAAAGTTTGCGCGGATGTTTGTCACTACTAAAAGGCTATGGAAAGATGCACGATCCACGTCTGATTATATAGAAACACAATTTGTGCACCCTCTCCCCCCACAACGATTTTTCACGCAGTGCTCGATTAATGCATTGGCTTGCGTTTCCTAATACTACTAAATACTACTCCTATGCAATTGGAAGTAAGCGGTGCAGTCGCGTTTGACCAACTAAAACATGTTTATTGTTGTTTATTGTAAGTTTTACAACACATAGCACTGTGAGGTTAACAAGTTAATACCAAAGTTTTTTTTTTCCAACATGCATTGTACGTAAATAACATTAACTACAACAATTAGTAGGTGGATATTGTTGATGTCCCTGCACCTAACCAAAAAACAGAATTGCTGATTGAGCACTTGAAGTGTCCAGAACGAATAAAACCGTAATAATTATGTAAAATCCAAAGACAGCTCTATTTAATTCATACATTCGCACACATAGGAATGTATGTGTCGGCGTGTATAATTAATCTTTAAAACTGAAAAAACTGAAATTTTTAACAGAAATATGTGCCACTACGTGAACAATTATGGACATTAAAACAGAGTAACAATTTCTGTGACAGTTAAAGTTCAATTTAAACCGAACATTTCAATTTAAAATTGAGAATGATAACAACAACAAATAGACACATTGTTTGATATCTCAAGTAATAAAAAATTCATCGTAAAGCATATTGTAAAATAAAATAAACGATTTGTAAGTGATGTTGTTTGTTTATTTGCCCACAAAAGTAGAAAAAACATACAAGCTGATGGCTGCCTCCGTGAACATTATAGCGTCTATGGTGGCTGAGCAAAAAACGTGTTTATTGATAGAAATCTTTAAATTGTCAATCAAACTTCACTAAAAACAACTGAAACGACTGTTATTATCGGCAAAGACCGATTATTTAATACCCTACACTATGTAGCTCCACAAAACGTACTACGATTGTTCAGGTTCTGCCATATAACTTATTTCTAAAAATTGTTCGATGCTGTCTAAATTTGTTAGTTAAGCAAGTTTCATCATAAAACATTAGGAGACGGGAATTTTCGCCTTTAAAGTAAGAAAGTTAAATTTGGCTTAGGCCAAATCTTGAATACCCTCCATATCTACATACAAAATGTGGGCGCGTCTGTTATCCGGACTGGCCCTAGTTTGGAACATCGATGGATGAGATAATTATAAATGCATACGTCAAATTTTAACTTTATAGGTAAATTTTTATACCAGATAAATAGGTTTTTATCCATTGTGGGCGTGGCTTTTGTCAGATTTTGCCGATGAAGAATATATATACTTTGTATGGTTTCTGACTTCTCTTTCTGGGTGCTGTAAACGGACTGACAAACTTAGTACACCCTTCATCTTGTGTGGAGGTTATAAGAAGTACCAAAAATGTTCCAATTTAAATAATTTATATTCTACAGCACGGCCTCTTACCAAATTCAACTGTGGCCAAAACCGTGCGCGTTACATTTATACGGACAGACACACGGACATGGTTATATATTTAGGTTTTGATTTTGAATCGATCTATCTTTAGTACTTTAATAGTTACAAACATCTGAACAAACTCAATGCACCCTGTGGCAGAAGCGGTGCAAGGCATAAAAAATATTATTTCGTATTCCGACTACTACGCGCACAATTGCTTTATATTCAGTCAATCTGTTGTAGAACAGTACAACTAAATACTAAATGTACTCGTACATAAGGCGGGAGACATATTATTATATTCTACTCTTGTCTGTTGACTATTCTGGTGGCATTTATATGCTTTTAATAAGTTTATCATCAGCGTCATCAGTAAATTTCGGTATCCGCTTAAGTTCTCTCTGTGCCCGGCGCTCTATTTGTATACCTTCCCCCTTTCTTAGCAATTCCAATGTATGAGTAAGCCTTTAGATGCGATCTTATTTATTTATTCGTTTATTTTTGTAGATCATCACATACGAATACATACAATACTTGTTGTGAACGTATATCTTTGATGACAACAACTTAACTTAAGTAACATTAAAATGAAACAAGTAAAAAAGTTATGTAGTGGCTTAAGCAAAATCTTGATAACCCTCCACACTTACAAGTAAATACGATTTTTGCGGTCTATTATATTATTCGATTTAGCCCTGCGCTTGAAAGCACAAATTGTACAAAATTTTATCGTAACATTGTAACTTTTGCTAATCACAGTCCACGCCATAAGGACGCACTTGTCTCAAGCGATTCAGATTTTGATGCTAATCAAGTAAATATACACACTGTAGGGTCTCTGACGCCACCTTAAGGGTGTTGCAAACAGAATTATAAGCTTCGTACAAAAATATCCACTTATGTGGTTGTATGTGTTTAATATTTGAATGCATACCAATACGTGTTCTTAGTGTCGTAAGTAAGTGAATTTTAATTGATACGAAACAATACACAGCCAAACGACTGGGGTAGCACTTAATTGTTATATGAGTACAGGAATGATCTGTAGTTATATAATAATACATGAAATAAGAAATTTAAGAAATACACGATCTCCGTACTCTTCTTAAAGTTAACGAAGAGGTCTCAAAAGCGTTTTTCGATTTTTTAAGGTTTAACTAAAAGCACCATTATTACAAATTGCAAAATGGAGTAATGACAGTCGCAAGCCGAATATTAACTCATATGTGGTGACAAGCTGTGTCGGCAAAACCATTGGAGAAAACAAGTTAACTCCATTTCTGCTTTGATTTGAAATTTTATTTATTTCAAAGGGTCATCTCAAAACTACACTTATCGCAACGACTATATATTTTGTATACCCCGACGCAGAAACGTTTTTACGCACAAAGAACACCACCCGAGACGCCACAAATTTGATCAGAATAATATTTCTAATTGATCTCGATTCCAAACCTCGAAGAGTATTCTTCACAATCCCGTATTTTTTGTATTTGAACCATGATTTGTTGGTTGTATATTTGTTGCAAATGAGCAGAAAGCAAAAGCTTAATAATAAAATGGTATCGCCCGTACAAACAAAGGCAGGATTAGCAATATGCCCTCATATACATATTTGCGAACAAAAGAAGGAATAAGCTAATCAAAGGTGTCCTTCCTTGCATTTCTGGTTCACTCAATGCTTCAATGTGCATTTGTACAATGCAACAATTTGAAAAGGTTGTCATCACGAAGAAAAGTGCAAATAAGAAGATCTGTGGTGCCATTGGAATTTAAAAACTAATACGTATGAAGTGCGCATTAATTGACCTGATTGTGTCACAGATGTGCCAAGTTGTACAATCCATTGCGGCCAAGTACAAAAGCGAAGCGAATCTATGGATGTGGGACAATATATGTGGTGTATCTTAATCTTGAACGATAGATTCACCCAAACCGTTTGGAATCGAAAGCATTCGTTTAATATTCCCATTAAGGAAACTTTTGCTGTAGAATTGTGAGTACGGATAATGATGATTCCATGTAAATGTGCAAAGTTGTGTTAATGAAGGACCAGAATTGTAAACTTCAGCTTTTTTAACGAGCTACTTTCTTGTAAAACAAACAAGAGTGCCACATAACAACTGCGTACACCGCACACAAATACCTACGCAAGCACGTACAAATATACGCGGGTTGTGCAGCAAAACCCTAGAATCCCCAACTGACTGTGCAGTACATTTACAAATATACACGGTTCTGCTTGTATTCCACAATGATAAAAACAACAAGACCACCGCCACCGGAGAAATCCTTTGAGTAAACACCAGAAATACCAGTCAACATATGCTCTGAACGCGAAATCCCATTTCATTGCAATGGTGAATAGTAATTGTTTACACACGCACACACATGGCGGCGGATAAACGAATGCGACCGTTAATTTTGGGTAAATATGTCAAAGTGCAAGCGCAAATAAAACAGGTTTCAATAATTATACGGGAGCAGCACATTAAAGGTTAATTAAGTGATCTTCTAGTTTGAAGAAATTCACTTAAAACCAAACTCGTAGGCAGTGCTGCAGCGTAGAGCATGAATTAAAATTTAATAAAAGTTCAACTTGGGATTCAGTCTCTCTCCCCAAGCACTCTCCAGCACAATGCACATAAAGTTGGTGTAAGTGCTTTAAAAATATCTTCTAAAACAGTTTTTTCGCTTTAAAGCAAGATTTCAAAAACAAAAATAGAAAAACTACACAAAAATTGCATGTTAACACGCAAACATATAACCGAGATCCTGAGCGAAATTCCTCGTGTCGGCAGCTCTGTTAAGGCTCCTTACCACTGCATGTATAGCGTTCAGTTCAGACAAGCAGCCAGGCAGCCCCATTCACTGAATGTAAACACTAAACATACGCTAAACACATCTAAGCATGTGTAGCAGTATGAATAAATTTTGTAAGAATGCTTTTGCTATTGGGTTTCTCCCATACATCGTATGCAATGAAAATATATGTATTTGCACTGTACTTTTTTATTCAACAACTTAAGTTTGTTTTCATCAGAAAAAAAGTAAAAAAAGTTGTATTTGGCTCAGGCCCGATCTTGAATGTGCTCCGCCTTAGAACATTAAAATAAAATGTTACGAGAAATATTGAACTCTTGTTAATCTCTTCTTTTTAACAAAAAACTAACAATCATTTCGTGTTTGTTAAATATTTTTGGGTGGGTGCGGTCCGTCCTCTTCATTTTTGGAGGAACGTTGAAAATCGTTGAAATATTCATTAAGAGACACTCAACCAATTTTCAGCCCATTATCTTATAAAAACTGTTTTTTTTTTTAGTTTTTGTTTTAAATGTAGGTGTGGTCTTCGCCCGATTTTGCTCAATTCAAATAACAAATTTTCTGCCAAATTTGGAGACGATATCTCATTTTTGGCGAGCAGAAGAAACTATACCACAGAAGGACAGTCAGACACGGCTAAATCGATACAATATGTGGTTTCCCACACTTCGTTCTGGTTGTTACAAACATTTTGACAGACATCCTTGGTGATGTTATGAAAGTTATGTTTTGCTAAAGCAAAATTAGGAAACACTCCTCATTCATACTTATACAGTGGACGTGGCGTATATACAATTGCGCCCGCATTAGTATCAAAGTTCGATCAGAATTTTTCTATACTTAGTGTCCGCTGATTTTCAGCATATCAGTGAAGAAAGTACACAATGTGTACAGACACCCAGGTAGGGCTGAATCCATTAAGATTTCAATGCTGATCAAGAACACACATTTTTTAACCAATTCCACTGATCAAAGAAAATTTGTTTGCTTTTTATGTGAAATTCATTTCCAATATTTTTATAAAAAACAAGAATTTTCTACTTGCTTGGAGGAGGTCATTATGAAAAGAAGAAAATTAACGAATTTCTTTTTTATTTATATAAAAATTTTTACGCAATAAAAGTAAAAATGACTTATTTTTTGGAATCGCGTTGCTTTGTACATAACCTGTGTAAGATGAAACAAAATTCTAAGTTTAGTTGGAAATTATTGAGAAAGACTGCATTCGCGAAATTTTCTAATATGATGATAAATGAGAAGAAATTAAAGTCAAGAAGTATAGAGTGTACAACAATACAACAATAGTACGCGTACGTCAGTTTAAAGCAAAGTAAACGCGAGATGCTCATATGAGATAATGTTTCTGTAAGATGTTGCGATGTTACGGTGGTGCACAGATTATAGCGACAGGTGACATTGACAGCTCCATGTACATAATATTTTTTAAAGTACGCATCTACGGATAATGTATATATGCTGATATGTACTGTATGTAGGGCGTTTATACCTTTTTGAAGGTGTCAAAATTAATTCCAAAAAAATATTAATTTAGTAGTTATCACAGTTATCTCTAATATCAATATAAGTAAATCAACTCTAAATTTTAAATTTGTTCAAATGTGTGCAAGTACGTATGTATGTATAGCTTGTAATGCTCGTGTTATCATTCATGGCAATTGGGGTCTACACGAAGGACAAGAGTGTGCACGACGTTATTTAACATGTAAAACCATAGTGCAGTTATATACATATATTTTACATATTCATGTTATTGTTGTTTCTGTGATATCATGTTATCTGCAGTTGTTTACTAAAACTAAAATACAAAAAAAAAAAAAAAAAATAAGTTAATACATGTGACTTGGGCCAAATATTAAATACCCTAAACACATACACACAAACGGTGGGCGTGGGAGTTTTTTGTAAATTGTGGGTCTGTCTGTTATCCAACCACGCCTCTTTTTTCAATATCGATGAAAGGGGTAATTATAAATTGTCGTACCAAATGTCATTTCGATTGTGGACATGGCTACCGACCGATTTTGCCCACTTTAAATAGTGATCGGTGCAAATACTAAAAATATCTGTACAAAATTTCAGCTCAATATCGAAGAGATGCCCACAACAAACGGACACACGGATATACATATCTAGATCGGCTCTAGAGACTCTCTGCCGCCTCCTTTTGGGTGTTGCAAATGGAATGATGAACTAAGTATATCCCTTATTTTACGAGGACGATATAAAAAAATAACAAAAATTGTAAGAAACAAAATATGCCAAAGTCTGAAGTCTGTGTTGTTAAAACGTCACTTTCAAACAACCAACAGTTAGTCAACTTAGTTGGATCTAACACAACAACAATCCATATACAATGCATGTATGAATATTTGGACATATATACATACATATGCATGAGAAATAAATAAGTAAAGGCACAGCAATGATATCTAATGTGAGAGCTCACATAACACATGACTAGCACACATACACATGCCAACAAACAATGAAACATAAGTACAAAGATGGTTGTTATTTCAATATAGTGCAGAGTTTTTTTATACAAACATGTGTTTGTATACTTTTTGTTTCTCTTGCATAGTAAACGATATGCAAGAAAAGTGTCAGTCAAAATGTCGCTTCCAACACGCGCTTGCACTCACTTAACAAAACTGCTATATGTTGTCTACAAATACGCATCTATTATGCATAAGTATGTGTAAATGTGCATAGTTTGGTATGCCTGGCTGGCATACTCACAAAGAAAACTTCCTATAAAAAACAATGAGAAGAAAATATTTGTTCGTGTGTTGGACAAAACTCGACTGCGTACTGCACCACCATTATGATCAGTGCCATCATAATTACAATGGCAGCCTATTTCACATTACAACATATGAGCACTTTTCTTTGAGCGTTTAAATGGAGCACATTTTGTTCTGTAAATGGTCCATCAATTTTGAATTAAACATAGAGGAAAATTGCTCACTGTGTACTAATCCTGTACGAAGATCATCGACACTGACCGTTGTCCAATTAAAGAAACTGCGGATTACAACATATACACAATAAAACAAAAATGTTGTAAGAACGTCTCAAATGAAAAGAATCTCACTAATACAGTGGGTGCGCAGGATTGTGCTAATGGAATGTAATTGAACTATTTTTATACCGTTCATATAAGAGAGAGAGAGAGAGAGAGAGAGGGGAAGGAGGGCATACTAAGTTTGTTCTTCCATTTGCAACAACCAGAAGAAGACGTCTGAGACCTACAAAGTATATATATTCCTGATCAGCATCAAAAACTGAGTCTATTTAGACATGTATGTACTTGTGTCCGTGTGTCCGTTTATATACCTGCCACACCCACCGTTTGTACGTAGATGTGGAGGGTATTTAAGATTTCGCCTAAGCGAAATCTATCTATTGTCAAATGAAAGTCATATTTGAAACAGTATCTCATGGAGTGCTCCGATCGGGTCTAAATTTGACATTGTTAATTATGAAGCGACTTCACTTCATTTATACCCCATATATTAAATTTGTGCGGATTTTTGTAACTCGTAAATGGCAACTACCACACTCACCGTAATACCGATTGATTAAGAATTAAAATCTGAATCTACTTAATCATATCCGTCTGTCCATCTCTCTGTCTATGTAAAATGCGACCAGTATTTTTGGAGATATTTCGATAAAGTGTGTTCCAGAACATGACTTCGCTCAGATAGGAACCATGTTGAAAATGTACCGAATCGGACCACTTCTCACTCTCCATACAAGGTCATATATTAATAGAAGTCTTTATATTGCAAAAAATCACAATTCTTAATATTTCCTGAGAAAATTTGGTGAATAATAGTTAATTGGCTGTGACAAATTTGGACCCCATCGAAGAGACTTATGTGACAATACGTCGCATTTACCGTTGACACAAACTAATAGTAGCAAATTTTGTGGTGCCAAGTAGTGTGGTCGGGCTGGACGGACTATAGCATTTTCACTTGTTATCAATAAACTTCTGTTGAGAATATACTTAATATTTGTATGTAAATTTATTCATAAAACTTTCAGGTACATTTTTTAATCTTTTACGCGGGTTTCTCTACAATTTATAGTCAATTATATGTGCATGTGTCACGTAATTAAAATTTGAATCATTTCCCACTGCGTACTTTAAACCTTCTATACAAATCAGTCGATGTGAGCTGAGAAGAACTGTCGTTGCTTTTTTATATCACTCAGTGCTTAGTGGGTGTTCATCACTTCACAGTATTTATAGAAGAAAGTTGTCCTTCTGTTCGTGGAATGTATTAAAATGAGAAAATAAAAAGTTTCGTTTCGATTATACCGTTCACATTGAAGTGGGAGTTATAAGTTTGCCATTTCGTTATTCCTCATAAAAAATGAAAAGGGGCAATGAAAATCAAATCAAATGAAATCCCATGTCACAGTGTTGAGGTTGATTATTCTCTCTATGCAGATGTTACGTCTTGTTGCATTTGCTTAATAACTGATGTGTATAACATTCAAATTTTTGCGATATTGTGCGTTTTGTTCAGTTGGTACGGAGTGTATATGTATTTTAACGCTCACGTTTTAGAATCATTCTATTTGTCTGTATCTGTCTGTTAATTTAGTTTTATTAACGCTTAATTGTTATTAAATGTTAAGGTTACAGTTGTGTGCGTATAACCTATTTTAATATCCCCTACATAAGATGGTGGTATCCTAAGTTTGTTACTTCAATTGCAACTGCAAGAAGGACATATAATCGATTACACAAAGTATGTATATTCTGAGTCAGCATCTAACGATCCAACGATATCTGCGTTGAAATGTTCACGGTCGCTATTTGTAATTACTGTATGAATGAATATCAATTCGAGCGCGATGCACTAATGCAACAATCTGCCCAATTTTCATATTTGTATTTGCTTTCATATGATTATAAAATTTTTAGCTTCGCTCATTCCATATCCATTCACTGGAAGAGTGGTTCGGAAAAAGAATATACAATATGTACAATATTTACACCAACAAGAAAGCTTTAGTTTTTGTATGATGTAAATGAATATTTGCAAATGGTTCCATTTGGAGCTTAAAACTCCCTGGGATAGAAACTGAACTCGGTGTCGACGTGTATGTGGGGGCGTGCCTTTTACACGACCATGCCCATTTTCAATACATAAATGAAGTAAATAATAATCTGTGTATTAAATTTTACTTCACAGTTTTGGTTTTGATGCCGTGAGATATTCTTGCCAATGATTTTGTATCTCTTGACCACTTAGGTTCACATTAAACGAAAAATTGCTTTTATGGATTACCTGTTTATCTCACACATTGTATGTGTTCTTTAAAAGGACGACCCTTTGCAAAGAAATATTTTTTAGGAAAAGAATGCTGAGTGTGTATCATTTTAAAGTCTCGTCTAAATCCGCTAAATATTGCTGTTACTTGACCAATTTTTGGTTGTTAGTTAGCTAAAAAATATTCCCAGAGCGTTATCCAATAAAATTTTTCTATATATAATTAAATTACGTCAAAGAAAAAAAGACAGCAAAATTTTGATATGTATGATCAGGGTAACTGAAAATGTAAGGGGATGTAGGGGTCAATATACCAGGCTATGTCTTTTATCCGCTTTAACCAGGCACAGCCCCGAACTGTCTTGGCCTCTGCTCATCGCAAACAGACTACCAAGTGGTTAGCTGCCGTACCATCCGGCTTGGCAGTGACCGTGAACACAACGTAATGTGATTTTGTGTAGCGACCACAATGTCGCGTTGGGCGACGAAGTTCAAAAAGAGAAAATTTAACTCCTTCTTTTGTTAGAACGCTATACAGACCAAGTGCTTCTATCCAGTTGACTGGTGTCCTTGAGAAGTACAGAGCTGACATCACTAAAAAATCAAACTGTAACATTTACTATACATGCCATGGCTGCATTTGGAATTATCGAGACAAAACAAAGTATATGGTGTCAACATGAAAAGATTTCCTGCACCTTGAATATCTTGCATATTGTGACCCATGTCGGAGAGTAAATAAAGCGAAAGGGATTGCTAACAGGTACTACTATGGCCAAGCAAGCAATTGATTTTATTTTGATATTTTCCTTTAAGTTTGTCCGTTTATAATTTGTGGCAAAGAGTGTATTAAGTTTGTTCGGATAACTTCTAACTCCTAACCGCTAACCCACCTTCAATTATACCGATCGATTTAAAACCAAAATCTGAATAGATTTAACCACGCCCGTCCGTATGTCTACGTGTATTTTCGCGCAGACTACAAACCGCATTTTTTATAGATACTTCGATGAAATTTAGTATAGTATTAGACATGTGTTGGCACAAAAGGCAAGAATAGTTTATTAGCTTAATAATTGGCTCTGCCAAAATTCGACCCGATCAAACAATTTTAAGAAAACTTTTTCATACAATGAATCTCACGAATTGACGCAACGCATTGTCTTCCCCACGTTTACCTATACAATTACATTAATTGTAGCCGCATTTGTCGAACTAATTAGTGTAGGGTATTAAGTGGTCGGATCATCACCTTAATGATTTGTGGTTATATTGTAAGTACCAGAAGAGGACGAGTCACACCTCCTGCGTTCGTGCGTATGTCCGTTTGAATTTCTACACTTTTTTGTTACAGCACAGTGCTGACATTTCACTTGCATTATTATGAGATTGTTTACAAAGCTGTGAAACACTGTTTCTATGAAATAGTTTTGTACTTTCGGATGTGTTTTTGTATAAGGCCCGCGCATTTTGGGCGTATGTGTTTTCATTTGGAAAAGGTTCATGATGATGAGTACCCCAGATTTGGTGTACGCCTAATATAAATCTTTGTACTTGTTTGTATTTTGTTTTATAGTTTTCGATTTATGAAACCATAATGCAATCTTCTTCAATGTACCGCCCGCCCAAGTGCTTTAATTTGTATTTGCTGAGCGTACATGTAAAAGCCTCTGCATCCATTTACAATAAAAAACTTATTTGTATGTGTGATGTTGCTGCGCATTCAATTTAAGTTTTCGTTCATTGTTTTATTTCATAAAATGGCTGTGTGCAATAGTCCATATACTGATATGGATGAATGTTTTACCAATATATGTTTGCCACATAAATTAAGAGCAATCAAAGTGTAATTTTCAGATTCATGTCTTACGCAAGTGTGCTTTTATGAGAATCATAAGTGTCTTTAGTGTACAAAAATCATTACTAATTAAAACAAGTAAAACAAATGGAAAATCTATATTAAGGGTATGCCAAATCTAGGATACCCAACATTATTGCGCACTTGCCAAATGCAGCACCACTCGGCTATTGATACTGATTAAGAACACACCTTTTGGGGTGTGGCATGACCCCTCTGGTTGTTATAAATGTTAAACATCCGGTCAGTAGCGCTGCTTTCCATATATGTGAATATATAATGAAATTTACTTTTCTCGAATGACTTATAACACGTTTCATGTAAAAAATACATTGAAAAATTTAAATCGATTGAATACTACTACTAATACTAATTTTAATTAAATTATAACGACAACTATTTACTACATTACTGCCGTTAATTATTTACGCTTAATTATTATGGAGCAACTGAGCTAAGTATACAGGACGCAGCCCGTTTGTTTATGCGCCTGCATTCGAAATTGAATTCATTTAATTAAACGCAAATCAATTTTTCTAAAATGTATGTATTTTGGAGTTCCTATTGACTTTTCTATCCAATCTACATAATTTGCTAATGCATGAGTTGAAGAGCCCCATAAAGTGTGCACAAAGCATTTATGTTGACATTGTCACCGATTTTATCAAATTAGCATTAATGAGTGGTTTTCAGTCAAGTTTTGTTTTTTATTGTTAGTAATATTCTACGGTATCTGTGCGCGTAAGTTGTTTGTTGGTGGATCTCGAAAAGCGCGGAAAGAAAGTTCACTGTTGACTTTTATCTTACATTCATAAATATGCATCTAAGTAGGTAAGTTAGCAAGACCATGGAAGCGATTGTACTCGTACACTAATAATTATAATTGAATCGAGTGAAATGGTCAATTACATGAAATCCAATTAGCAAAATTATGGCCATACCAGTAGACATGTATTTAAATAACGCCCGTTTGTGTTTTTCATCAAACTACGCAAATACGACTGTACGCAACAATTGTACATGAATACTTTACCATGTGTTTCCATTTTTATGCTTGGGGGAAAAACGGTATTTTGATTATCCTGAGCTTAATATTATATACGTTATTGATAATGAGTGTTAACCGTTAAACATATTTTCTGCTAAGCATACTAAATTTGTTATTCTGCTTTGAACACCCACAAGAAGCCGCCAGGGAACATATAAATCGTCCAGTTTTTATACCTGTAAGTCTGTTGTTGCAACGCTTAGGGTTGTGAATAATTTGAGTGTTGAACTGAAAGTTGAATTCTAGTTTATGTAGGTTATTATTTAAATTGGTTAAAATCAGTCATAATGAATAAAAATCTCTCCCAGCCAAAAAAAAGGAACATAAGAAGTTCAACTTTGGTACATTAGGGCACTCATCGATGCACCCACAATTTACGAAAAACCTTTTTTGAGCAGAATCTGACGTGTAAGTTGCCAAATTTTAGACCGATACAAGCCTGACACCAATTAAAATATTCCAAATAAACACCTTAAACAAAGTAACATCTATAATATGTTTATTACAAGTGCGCGTGGTTATAATTAATTTTTCAAACACGTAGAAAGTTTTCTTAAATATCCTGGCAAAATTTGAATTCAGTGTCTCCTTTAATTGGTTGGAAAAACCCCCAAAAGCATTGCAGGTGGACCTTTGGTCTGATTCAACAAATTTTTAACTCTTACTCTATATATATAAATTATTTGTCTTAAATTTTAGAACAGTCTCTCAACTTTTGTGGCCGTGAGAGTGCTGGCAAGGGAAAAGTAGTCTTGAGAAGCAAATTATTTTGTGTTTTATTAGCCTGAGTCGATTTTATCCGTTCAAAATAATAAAATACCCACTCGGATAGAATTGTTCATACTCAGCTCAATGTTGTTCAAATTCCAGCTCAATATCTCAATTTTTATTTTATGCCGGAGAGAAATTCCCGGAGTGATACAGACACACGGACAGACAGAGGGCCTAAATCGATTTAGATGTTGACGCTGACGAAGAATATATAAACTTTTTGTGGCACGCCTCCTTCTAGGTGTTAGAAACGTTTACCATTGTGATGGTGGGTATAGAAACGTTATAACAAAATGTCGCTGCCGTGCAGTCTAGTTGGAAACAGTTGAAAAAATTTACGAATCATACCTTAAGTTTATGAATATTCAGCTCCAGAAGGGACCTTCCATGAAGGTGTGTGTTATTGTTATTATTATTGTTTTGAATATTCTCATTCATCTACGAACTTTTAACCATATTGTGGAAAAATTTTATACAACGCGCCATCACAAGGGTTTGATAATTTAATATAATTATATATATTGTACACTAACTTTTTTCTTTTTTTTTTTGGAAAACTGTGTGTATGCGTTATGGATCGAATGGTTGTGCTGTTGCGCGGGTTACATTAATATTTACACATTGGTTGGATTTTTGCATACAGTAGAACCGTGAATTCGATAAAGTATTTTTTATGTTTGAAATTGCGATAGATTTTTTTATAAATCGGAATTCGTTTAAAGGAAATTTGAATAGATATTGTAAAATAAAGCGCAAAGATGATGAGCAAGAACGCAGAATAAAGCACAAGCGCAACAACTATAAGATGCAAAAGTAAATATAAATTTCGATGCTGACGAGTGGATTTTCGTTTTCTACCCATAAACGAAGTTGTTGTTGTTGTGAGTTGGAAATTTTGATAAGTGAAATTTCGATTAGTGGCGTTATCTCCGTTGACCTTTAAGCTGGTGCCTTGAACAAAAGAGGACATTTAACTATTGTTCCCGCTGGTTTCATGAACACTCGTATCTTCACTTATTGATGTTTTTTGTAGGAGTTATCAGTGCGTACTTGGTGAATGTGCCGAATGTGGCTCTCATATCATACGTCACTGCTTGTGATGTTTACGCACACAACTGAAAGCTTGTTACTGCTGTGCACTGTGTATAAATTTTGGCAACATTGTGCCTGCCGCTGCTGCCGCTGGCGAGTGTGCATCAAGTGTCGGTGACATTTTTGTTGTTGTTGTCTGAGTCGCCAATTATTTTATTTATTTATATGCATATTTTTTTTTTATATAAATATTTTGTTACTTTCTTGGTTGCTCTTGGTTTTTTGCGAGTCTGCAAAACTTTATGGTTTGTTGCGGTGAAATGAGTTCAAGGCTGCACAAATGATAAGCATCCCGTTTGAATTTTTTCCATATCGTCGCTTTAATTGTAAAATTATTCAAGTCCCAACAACGTCTTTCTTTCAGCACGTATTTGCTCAAAATAGCACATTTAGCAAAACTTCAATTTATTCATTTGCTATCGCAGTTAAACAAATTTATAAAAAGCCATCTTATCTATTTATCCGTGTCTTCAATAACTCGCTTGAATTGATTATGAACGTTAAATAAAAAAATAAACACTTTTTGCACTTGTAATTGATATATTACACTATACATACACACTTGTACGAGTGCTTACAAATATATTTCAATTTGCATTAATTACTACTAAATGGCATCTTTTTTATTAACGCGTTTGCATGGAGAACGTTAAAAAGCACTCATAAACGCTGGGTATAATAATACTATATAAAGTGAGCGTTAAAGCGTTTTGAGTACCATGCACGTCTATTTTGTACGTTCATTTAAAAACAACTAAACAAACGCGCTAACAGTGAATTCACAATGAGCGCAAACTTGTAAACATTCCAATAAATCTATTTCGTATGTTCCTCCAATCCATACAAACACTCTGGCAACATTTTTGTGTTTCTGTGTTTCTGCGTTTCTGTGTGTGTACAACTCTCGCCCCTAAATATGATGAATTGTTTAAACAAAGTACAATCTACTTTGCACACATACTTGGCGAGCACGCACACACATGTGGCCAAACTAATACTCTGGCGCCAACTCGTTTGTTCTACTGGTGAAAATTTTAAATGTTCGCTTTGTTTACACTCACTAGACATGTTGCCGCGGCAACATGAATGATTTTGGAAATGTTGCCTGGAATTGTTGCTCTAATTTTTTCTCACTTGCAACATTGCTTCTTGTTAATACATTTTGTTGTCTTATTGGATAGTTTTATTTTTTTGTTTCTTTATTTTAATTGGCCGTTTTGTTGTTGTTGTTGTTTGTTTGTTTGTTTGTTTGTTTGCCTGAAAAATGTACATCAGCTCTGCCCGGATGGATACACATTCCGTCTTTATTATATTCATATTTGATATTTAACGTGTATAAACTGCAATCAAATTGTATGTGCATTGTGTGTGTTTCTGTGTGTACATAAAAGTACCGATGTGAATAACTGTTGTTTGTAAAAAGAAAATTCGGTGTGGAGCACGTGCATTTACGCACACAAGTGCAACATGATAATAGTGCTTCTGACCTTTGAGTCACTTTCGCTTTTAGGACATTTACAAACGCACGCGTACGCAATATATAATGTACAAGGTATACTTATATAAAATTCGTTTGTGAATAACTTTCGTTGTCAAATAACAATCGATCATAGTGTCGATAAGTAAATTGAATGTCAGATAACTTCTAAGCGTGTTTATATATATATTCCTTATATAGAAAATGGATGCATACTAAATTTGCAACAACGAAAAATCGATCATAATCTAGGTCTAGTCTCTCTATTGCGGTTTCACGAGCCATAATTGCAATCAGCAGAAATTCATTCAATTACCCAATCAATCTACAGTTTATCATAAGTTGTTGCAGAATAGCGACCTAATTGTTATTTAACCCGAACTACGAATACACGTTGTCCATGGAAGGATATTATGTATTGCCCAAGATTACGTGCACATTCACCGAACACACATCCAACAAATTATCTCAAGTTAAAGTAAACAATGCAAGAGAGTGAATGCGCGCGAAGCCCTTTCTCCTTATTCACGCATTTTTTTAATAATGAATGAAAATGATATGCAGTCATTGGCGTTGTTTTACCAAAATTATGCCGACATGATACTAAAAATTCATTACCATGAAACAATAACAATAACAACATAAAACGGCGACCAAACCAGCAGGAGGAAACAAAACAAAATTTACAAACTAATGAATTAAAAACGTGTACGCACAGTATTTAGAGATTTATGGGTTTTTGTTATTGTTGTGTGTGTCGTTGCGACCAACTCAACGGCTGCCGGCTCGTTGAAAACAAAAAAGGAATGAAGAAATCTCCTGTTGAAAATATGTACAAACGCACGTATGTGTGTCGGAAAGTTGCATTTCAATTGAAAGTGAAAAGCGTATAAAAAGCGGTTGTCGAATATCGCGACACGGTCAGTACGTTCACCATATAATATTTGTACTGTTGTTATTGTCATTACAATTTATTTTACTAAAGCCTTTGACTTCAATGCGAAGCAGCATGAGCTGCAGCCGCATCTTAGCATGGATTCAGCCCCTTTCTGCGTACGCTGCAGATGATCATCGGTACATTCTCGATTATTGCTATGTGCACACAAATCACGTAGTTCCTCTTTCACGTCATAGTGTCTTCTTCAGTCTCCAAAGTTGTTTACCGGGTGTTTCGCAATAAGTTTATTACTTGCGTTATATGCCCGACAATAATGGGTTGTGCTGACATTTCGTACCAAATATTTGTCACGCTCTTGTGAATGTGTGTGCGTTTTCATCTATTTATATTCATACATATGATATCTCAAGTGCTGCTGCTGCTGCTGCTGCTGCTGCTGCTGCTGCTTATAACGTTGTCATGAGGGATATGCTAATGGAATCAGTTTTTATTTGAAAATTATAGAAATGGTGTTAATTGTGTAAAAGCAATAAATTAAAATTATTCATTAAATGTACAGGCGCACAGGAGATGTCTTAATCAAGGTTAAGCACTTATGTTTTGCGCGGAACTTATGCAAGAGACATTAAATAAGTGTCGTGTTTTCAATTTTTTATAACACATACCGTCGACCGTTCGATCCCATAAAGTCTGGCTGGATCTACCCACTTCCGCCTGTGTGTCTGTGTATATTGTTAGCCCGCAAAAATTTAGATACTGGGGAATTCGAATTCGGAATATGTGTTTATTTATTACATTCATTGAAGCCGCGTTTAAAATTTTTAACATTCGGATTTGAAGAATTGAAAAGTAACGAATATTTTAACGATACTTCCAGTCCAGATGAGAATATCTCTGATTTGGGCCAAGGTATATTCCGATTCGATTAAAAGAAAGAAAGAGAAAAGCCAAATAATTGTTTTTTTATAACTTTTTTATTTAATATTATTGCGGTTCATCAGAAACCTCCAAAATGTCTTCAAAACCGAAAATCTAAGCTTTATACTCTCCCACAAAACAAATTATAATACTGGGCGTGATTGTGAGAGATTTCTGTAAATTGTGGGCATTTTTATTGAACGATTTTACCTTTTGTTACCTAACCTAGGAAAATATCTACGTGGATTAATATAACCGCATTGACTTTTAGTTTGTTATCAGACAACAGACGGACACAGGGACATCATGAAATCAAATTGGAGTTTAATCATGATTATGAATGTATCATAATAATACTTTGTGGAATTTCCGAAGCCTCCTCCATACACATCTCATAAGTTAAAAGTTAAACTTGTGAGGGATAAAGTTAAACTTTCATATATTCGACGCCCGCTAGAATACAAGCGTTTGTTTGTATAATGTAAGTAAACACACAGAAGTTCAATTCACAAAATGCAAAAGCGGTACAAAGAACCCCTCATTTGAACAACTCACGCCACTATATCTAATGGCAATATAAGCCAAGTCTCTAGTTGGACATTCTTCCGGATGTTAATTAAATATGAAACGACGTCTATTTCAGAAACGTTTTACATCCATTAAGCAGGCAATTCGCTTAATTGCAGGCAGCATCAGTAAAGCTGGTGTTTTTGTTGTACTGTGAAACAAAGCAAGCACTCGTCCCTCGAAACAATAATTAGACTATGACTATAGGGAGACTAAACATTACATAAAGAGAATGCTACAAATATGGGGCAGTGGCAATAAGTCGAAACAAACCTATCAGATCATTTACAGTTAAGGTGCGACTTTTAGTTTTGCTCAAGGAATGTTAAATCATTTCAACAAAATTTTAAATAGTTTTTATTTTCATGTTGTGCATATAGCATTAGGGAAAACAGACGTCTGTCCGCTCACTCATTTCATTCATTCGTCCGTCCGTGCGTCTGTCGCATTTACCGAAAAATTCCAAATCACATATGAGTTGGTTTCACTATTGAACGGCAAGATGAAATGGCCATAAATCAAAATGGTAGGACGGATGTGCACTCATACACACAAATGCAATCAGAAGGGATTCAAACGTGTATGTGTGTGCGATAGCTTTGTGTGTGAAGAAACCGGCAAACGAACTGTTGGGTTTTAGCTTTGTTTGCTTCGCTTTGCTTTTTCGGCGGTAAGCACTCACGGGAAATGAAATTGTTAAGGGTACGAAGAGGGCGAAAGAGAGCAGTTGAGGAACGAGGGCAGTTGTGTGGACTCATCAAAGGAAAGAAGGGTGGGAATGCTATTGCTATTGGGCCTGCCAACGATTATAAGAATAAAAGTACAGAAAACAAAAAACGCCAAAAAAAAAAAAAAAACAAACAAATCTACAAAAATAACAACAAAAACAAATTCACAAATTTCATCGTTGGCCCCGACAATTTAACACCTTTCAGTTTCGAAATTTTACTTAAACAGCGGATTAAATCACTTCTCACCATAAACTTTTATATTCGACTTGTAGCTTAAAAATCATTCCAATGAAGTGCAAATTCAATAAAGGAACATACGCTTGGATTTTACTATATATATATGTACGCGTATCTCAAATTCACATTTTCATTAGAATGAATTTGGTGGTGTTTGTGAAATTCGAATTGTCAAACTAATTATACTGTTTGTCTTTAAAGGTGTATGTAGGACAAAGGCAGTAACAATAACAAAGTGTATGAACACGAACAAATGTTGGAATAAATGAAATGACGACGGGTTGACTGCTGTCAAAAGAACAAACATGGGCGCACATCACACGGTCTAACACAACATACTCTCGCAAGAACACACACAACAAGATACAAAATGCGGTACCGAACCAGAAATTGAAGGCCTAAAAAAGTAATTTTTTAGCCTTAGCACACTAGCGGGACAATCGCACCACCACCATCATCAGCAGCATCAAAACTAATGCTTGCATAACCAACGCCACCACCATCATCGCTGTAGGAAATTCAATGAATTGTTCGAACGCATAACGAAAAGAACTGTTCGCTGAAAGAAAGCAAAACGAACAGGCGAGAAAAAACTACAACAAATGTTATCATCAAAAAGAACGACAAGCAAAAAATTTATACTCAGTGTAAATTTCATCATTGTAATCATCACCCGACGCAAATTCATTTCATATGTTTATGTTTGCACACATGTATCATATGAACGCACAAAGTTTACATTTTTGACAGGCCCAGATATCCTGATCATATACAATCATAATGTAAAGTCAGAAGGAAGTTTATCCCAATTTATGCGCGAGATTCACAAAGTCCTTGAATATAAACGTAAAATCCGAACACTGGACACCCAACATGTTAGTGCAACTTGTAAATTCTTTACAAGGCATGAAAAATATAAATATATAAGGATTTTAAACGGAATGAAAATTAAGGTCTCAAATTTGAAGGCAATTGCGGCTCTAAAATAAGAAGGTTTTCCCCACACCCCCAAAAGTATGTATTCTTGATTAGCATGAATAGAAAGGTCGATTTAACCCCTCTGTCCGTCAGAAATTAACAATCATATTGTATCATTTTAATAAATACTATCGCATGAGGAGCAATGCACACAATTTCCTGCATATTTGCTACCGTTCCAAATGGCATTATTTCTTATAATTTCCCAATAGTCTACTACTGAACTACCGGGACGAATGTTTTTTTGCCAGATCTGTTCATATTAGTACCCTTTATATTCAAAATTATGCGCGTATGTCTTCTGACATTAAAACAAGTTTGGAAGAGGTTAATGATAAGGGATATCCTAGATTGGCATACGTCTAAAAGTCTAAAAATACGTCTTTTGTTCGTGTTGTTTTGTATTACTCAAAAGCGGTCAAAAAAGTGATCAGCACCGACCAAAACATTTGGATTGGACGAATTTGTTGTGGCGTTTTGGTTAAAGAAAACAAAAATTTTAAATTTCATTAAGACACGCCCACAAATTGTAACCACCATTGCCAGTTGCAAGTTTCAGTTCAATGTCCCAAACTGTGGGTATTCGAGATTTGGCCCAAGTCAAGTATAATCTTCTACTTATTAAGTTTGTCACTGGTTTTGGTGTATCTGAAAACGAAGCTTTTTTGACCCTACCAAGGGTACACATTCTTAATCAGAAACAACACATACTTTATTCGATCAAACAGGTTACAATTTCCCAATATGGGAATCAGAAAGTAATGAAGGAATTTATTGATCCATGCCGCTCAGACTTTATACAAAATAGTGAGGGTAACCTAGACTTGGTTCCAGCTAAATATAGCTCTGTATATAGTCTTCGCAATACATTTTTGTAGACCCGAAGTTTTTAATTAACAATACAACACCTCGTAGGAGTAATTAAAGTCGCTATTTTCAATCAACATTAACTTCTCAGGGTTTTTTTTAGGAAGTTGAGATTTTCCAAAAAAGATAAATGACAGATGGACTGCCATTGGTAATGCCGCGCCGAATACCCTTCACATAGTTACTCAAGTACCTGTATGTGTACTTCAATATCTTCAATATTTTATTTCTCATTTCGGTAATAGTGGGTGTGGTATTAACCCATTTTTGATGTTTTGAATAGAAATTTTTAGATTGTCGCTACTGAAGCTTAAGTGAAAATCATAAATTTTAATTGTGTTAGAGACATACGTGGAATATATGGAAAATATGATGGAGTTGTGAACGGACTTAAAAATAAGTATAATTTTATAAAAGGGTGTAAGGATTGCGCACACCAGACCGCAAATTTATATGACACGCACACTCATTCGGCTACAGAGGACAATATAAAAAAAAATATTTTGGTGTTATTGCTTTAATGTTATCCAACAATGGTAAGAATTCAATTTTTCAAATGAATCGTTGTTGTTGATGTGTCTTGATGTTTGTTGAAAAAAGCGTACTATAAGGTAGCTTGCCTTGACTTGTCTTTGGATATTAAAATTTTTTACATTTGACATGTTCACTTGCGTCAGAGTCCCCGTGACACTTTAGGTTGAATATTGAAACCTGGGAAGCCACAAAGATGAAGCAGGCACAACGGCGACTAGGACAGGAACGAAAATGTTTGCTGAGAGAAGAAAAGAAATGATGCTGTCTTAGCAATTGTTTTCATTTGAGTGCACGAGGATAAAATGGTGTTTTCTAATTTCCCTCAAATTTGTTGAACTGTTGTAAGCACTCGTATTAAATATAAATCTACGCTTAACATATATGTGGCATCGTTAAAGCGCTATAAAGTTTAATTCACCGCATCATAGCACAATAGAAAAATGGGTATTAAGAGTAATCGAAATTAGAGAATCACCTGTAATATGACGGACTTGATTTAATTGCATAGGTACGGTAATGCACTGATCTGTACAGACTGAAATTCGATCAAAGTTTACAATATTCAAGTCAGTGTACCTTTTTTCTATTGATAAAACATTAGTTCTCCACTGTTCCACCTTAAAAAAAAACACAACAATTTCTACCCTTATGAGAAGCCATTAAACTAAAATCTAAGCCATTCACCAATACAATCGCACGACACACTTTTCAAAATGATGGCTGCATGTCAAAACTTTCACAACGAATCAAATTTGCTTTTAAGATAAGTTATCGTATTATCGTGCTAGAAAAGAATTATGTTGGGCGATTTAAAACCCTAAAAGTTTCCTCGATCGACCAATTATATTTTTTGTATTTCCTACAAGATAGAATTGGTTAGAATTGGTTATCGTAAATACTTCAAAGCAGCTCTACTCTAACTGTACTTTTGGTTAGATTTGCAATAAAATAATACTGGCTTACCCTTTAGTTTTGTTACTTCAATGGTACGTGTTTTACCTGAAAGTAAAAAGGAGAAGAATTTCTTTAATATTCATTTTTACACGCTGAACCACTTGTGGCATAGGTAGATTAAGTCTATGCGGATGTTTGTAACTTCTAAATGGCAAATGACAAGACCCACCTTTAATTACTCCGATCGATTCAGAAGCAAAATATGAATTAGTTTAATCAAGTCCATGTGCCCGTTCTCATAAATTTGTGGGCATTTCAATGAAACCTAGTACCATGTCCTTGCACTTGTAAACCGAATTGGACCATATTTAGAACCCCACTTATATAAAGATTTTTTATAATGAAAGTCTTTATGTGGCAAATAATTGTAATCCTTAATGTTTTTTGACAACATTTGGTGGAAAATAGTTCATTAGGCTAATAATTCGTGTGCTAAATTTGGACCCGATCGGACCATTTTTAGAATCCTTTCCCTCCCAATATTTTACGAAGTGACTTGGATAACATTGTCTCCCGCTTACTGATACTACTAAACTAATAATAGCAACAAAATGGTGTAACGGTCGCACTGGACAGGCTTGACTTGTTACTACTCATGAAAGAAAATTAAGGGACAATTTTTGTTTCGCTTCTTAAGAAATGTTTTTGTTTACTGATGATGATGAAATCTTGTTAAAAAATTCAAACGAACAATTTAGTTTACATGTGTACATGCGTACATAAGTGTGTTTTGTGAAAATCTCTTATTGTAGTGTAGTAAAGTAATTTTCCTGAAATGACAACAATGTCATCTTCTTTCTATGCTTTTAGTTAAACATTCGTAATTCCTAGCATGAAGTTTTTTCTATTTTTACTGCTCACACTTCATGGATGGATGGAAACAAGGGTAGGAGTTGAGATGAGAACGAGTTGAAGGCTAGTTTGCCTCATGACTTTTTCTCCAGCTACAATTTTTATCCGAAAATTCATTTCATTTCACAAACAACTTTTTATACTCACTATCATTTGGATGCGGGGACATATTGGTTTTGTTCAAATAGTTTGTTTAAATTTTTGGTACTCTCACGGCCCCAAAAATTAAGATATCGAGCTGAAACATAACACACACAATCTTCGACAGTTAGGCGTTGCAAATAGGCAAAATCGATTCACGGACCTGCCCACCGTTTCGAAGAGGTCAACATCTCCAGCCGGGCTATATATTTCGATTACAGTAAAGGAAATATTTATTTGGAAAATAGTAAAAAACTACATTTGGCTGAGGCCACACCTTCAATATTCGCATGTGTCAATTTTCTGTACTCTATAAGTAGAACGAAGCGCTGGACGTTTCTTCTAAAGATATATGAATAAAGGAATAAAACAAGCCATTCGGGATACATATTAAAAAGGTCTTTCCTTACACGAATGTATGTTTGCAGACATCGAGTTTTAATTTGTTTTGATTTTTGTCTTACATAACATAACATAGCGCAGGATAGCATGGCATAGCATAACATAAGTTAAGGGAGAGAAAGAAAGAAGGTAATGATGGTGGGTCTCCTAGGTTTGGCGTACGCCTAATATAGCTTTTATACATGTTTGGTCGTATGTACTCCTACATATACTGTACATGTACACGTAATCAGACGTGGTTACAAAAGGGATGTGCCTGTGACAGAGCTTGTAGCTGTAGGTTACAATATTTTTCAATTAGAAATTATTCTGTTGTAAGTAATTCGATTATGTTCAGTCAAACGAGCAGTTTTCACCCCTCTCCCACAAAATCTTCTTGTTCTCTTTCATATTTCTCCTATTTTTCCACTTACATACTTGGCTGTTCGCTTCACTTTAACTGAAGGGCGCACAGTATACAATGTTTTTGTTGATTAGTTGCCAAAAATCGTTTGCACGCCTTTACCTCATGGAATGGGCGCGCGTGAAATTAATGTAATTCAATATTTGGTTTCTATTTCTATCAAGTGGCTTAATTTCTGGTAGCATCTCAAAGTAAAAACATTTATACAAAATTTAATCATGACTTTGATTAGTCCGCTATGATTGCAATTGTTCTGCTGATGTCCATGAATTTAAAAAAAATAAAAGCTAGTCCTAAAAGAACAACAATAGAATTTGGGCGTATGCATTAATACATCATGACATGTTGCTCTCCGAAAATTTGGTATTATTCAAATCTTCTTCTTTGGAAGTAATGCTTTCATGAAAATTGCACAGAAGAGAAGCTAATCATACGTTGAGTATATTTTGAAAAGACTTGATCATTGAACGGATTCACACAACATTTCAAATATATAATTAGCAATAAATTAATTTGTCATTTCATTCATTCATATGTGTTCAATTATTTTAAATCCATTCTAAAAATGAGAGCCAACGGGTTACGCCACAGAAACGAAATCACCATTTTGGTTAAAGAAACAGAAAATCGCCCCCTGAATACTATGTGTGTGTTCGTACAGAACAATGTAATATAATTATCACTCTGTTGTTAACATATACACACACGCGCACAAGCTCTGCCCCGTACACATCAAAGTGATGGCTGCACGTCAAACAAACAAATGATTGCCAAGGCAGCCATAATTGTTTGCTCGATTAGTTGCATATTTTCACAAGAACGAAAGGGATGGAATATTACGTTCTACTCAACCGCTCACAGCCATGCATGCGTAAGCAGTTAGAACAGTTAGTTCTTCAATATTAAGTACAATGCATACAGAACACATGTAGGAGAGCTGGCCTCTTCAAATATTCGAAAATATCGAAATTATAAAAATAATATTACTTTAAAAATATTTCCTTATTACTACTACTGCGGCTGTGTAGAGTAGTTCTCGCCTCCATTAGTTCCCAGTTGCTCATTATTGTGCCACTAAGGCGATAATAAAATAACGAAACAATAGTTGCGTATTTTTATTCTTTGGTTGGGCAGCACGAGCAAAGCCCAACAAGCATAATTATCGACGTTATGATCTCTCTGTTCGAATCATGTGAAATTCCTTGAAACAACAAAAAAATCACGTTGATTAATGCAATCAATTTGTTCGTCCAAAAATTCACAGGAACAATATCATCGTGTGTATGTGCATATCAGGCAATTGGCAAAAGTGTTTTTAGATAGACCATCACATGCATACACACCCACATTTATTGATATAAAAAACACCCCAAAGCCAATCAAATGAAAAACTTGGCTTAGGCCACAACTAGGGCACCCACCGCATTGTATGTGAATAGTTCTCTATTTGTATATAATAACACTAATAATAAAAAAGAAAAAAATCTACGTTTAACAGATACGCCAGCTACGTCAACTCAGAATTTTACACTTCACACTGTTTGGGGTTAATGGCGCTTTATTCTGGGGTTACGAACGTTTCAACAAAGCCAGTATATTTGTGTAAAAGTCATTACAGTTATATGGGCATAAAAAAATCAACATCGTCATTGTGGTCAGACGGCTTTTGTTTTCTTAGTTTTGGCTCAGCTTGTGGTAATTTTGTGGGCGGCTTTCCTTATATTAGGTCAAGAACGTGTTTCGCATAACTTTTATTTTGTAATACTTTCAAGTCGTACAAAGAGCAACGAATAAAAGAAAAAAGATTCAACACGCACACAGAATTATAGCAAAAAATACACAATGATTCGATTAAACCGAACGATTGCCAAATAAAAAAATGCAAAAAGTTGTATGTGGCTTATGCCAAATATTGGGTACCCTCCTAATTCCAATACCAAGACACCAACCTGCATTCAAAAAGTACAATACTTCTGCCGCAGTAACAGTCGATTTAGGTTTTTGCAACTCGGAAACTCGCAGAGTGTCCTATCTGAATCGGATCTTATCTTCGTGCTTATTCAGGATTGTGGAGTTTCCGTTGTTTCTTTTTGGGTGTTGCAAACTCTTTGATGAAGTACGTATACCCCCGACCTTGAGGTGGTGACTCACACGGCAGAACTTGACCATTTTTACGTTCACATGGGGTAGCAAATGTAAAAGCTTAAGACCGAAACAGAACGAAAACGAAAAAGGATATTTCGAAAACAGTTACTGTGCCAATTGGCCTTAGAGTTGCCCCCTTGCCCTGTTCGCGAGTATGTTCATGTTCATGTTCGAGTGAGGATTGCTTTAGCTCACGAACACCAAACTCCTTGGTTTCTTAGAGTAGTGTTGCCTTTTTCTGTGGAATGGTCCACTTTTGGATTTCTCTGCTTTCAGTTTACCATATATGCGAGCCCAAGACATAAATCAATGTCAAGCATAATCATTTAAAATCAATCAAAATAACAACGCTTTGGCTACAAATGAAATTGCTCACATTTATGCATGTGCGTCCGTCTATCGATCTACTCGTAAGTGGTTTGGTTGTCTAGGAATCAAACTGGAGTGCTTATTTTTGAGTTTGCTAGACACATAGGTATACACATTTACATGCTTGCAATCTGCCTTTGACTACTATCTCCCGTCTGTAATCTTTGCGAGTCAGTTTAGGTTGTGTTCGAGGATTTTTTTATGACGTGCAAAACACACAAACACAAATGCGTTTCTTCTGTACCAGTTCCACCAGCCAATGCACTAACACCGTTACATATAACGCTAACTACATTAATAAATACATCAATAGCACATACGTGCAAACGCGCGGCCTTGTCGTAGCACCGATTACCTCTATGATAGGAGGACAATTACTTAAATCATCAATCGCTTGGTTAACTTAGAGAATGATCAGTGTAGTGTGTATTTTAATATTTATTCAACATATTATATTCTTTTGTTTTACATCAAACGTGGTAGAATGCTTAGCTGTGGTAAACATTCCAAACAGCTGTACTTAGATAATATTTCATGTTTATGCGGGGTTATTGGCAAATGCACAAGTCTGTTTTGACCTGCATGTGTGGACATACATAAATGTACCCACCCGTATGAATGCATTTCTGTACCCTACATCATGAAGTGGTGCAAGGATATGTTGTGTTTGTACAATGTTTTTAAATTCCAAACGGCCTTAGAATCAAAACTGAATCGATTCAATCATAAACGCCTGAACATGGCATTAATGCTCGCAAGCTTTGATATTTTTTGATCCAATTTGGCGCAGAGATGTTGGACGGTCACTATTGAGAATGAACTTGATTGGTTCCTTTATTTTAAAGTGAGTCTTTATAAAACTTTTTTTGAATTCGTATAAAACTTTGTGTGAAGAACAGTTCATTCATTACATAAAAGCCGTATCGGATTTGACTCGATCGGAACATTTTTAGAACCCCTTTACATATAACGCTTTTTTACGAAGTAAATTTTAAATGACAGTAATTGGTGTTTAAAAAACCAATTGTGGCATTAATTGCAGAAGTAGGTGGTTTAGGGTATTGAATAGTCGCGTAGTCTCGACTATAGTATTTTTACGACAAACTAGCTGCATCCATTATATACGAACAAAATTATTTTATTGCATAGCCGAAGTCTATTCTTTAGCGTATGTATCGTACCCTTGGCAACAACAACAACTAAGCGCTGTAATCATCATTGCTTTCGATAAGATCTCGCAGTTGCTTATATAATATTTTCATTAATTTGTTCTTCAGCTTGAGGCCGTTTTTTAAAAACCCAGTTTCAGCTTCAACACGCTCAACATGTGGCAGCGCATTGAGTATGTTTTAACGAAATAATATAATTTGAACAAATTTTTTAGGTCAGTTCAGTTTTGTTTACTTACGTTTACAATACACTTTCCAAACAAATGAAATCGTTACTTTACAAGTCCAAACGTTACAATATCTCCGTTTGTATTTTCGTACTTAGACATAAGAACTACAACCGTATTTTAAATAAGTAAAAAAGCGTCATAATCCATTTTCCGCTTGTTTTTGTTGGATTCCTTAAAATATGTGAGAAAGCTTACTGAAGATGCGGTTGATTGAGCATACTGTAAGGAGTGGGCGTGACAATGTTATTAGTTTATGAGCGCTCACATATTTGATGAATAAGTTCATTTTGCGCAAGTCTACTATTTGAATTGAAATGTGGCACTATACTAAACAATAATTTCACAAGGTGACCCAAATGAGAATGACTTGTACAATTTACAGCTTGGTAGCCTGGTTAGAAAAAAATTTTTATTTTTTTAAAACTTTGCCATGAATGATAAATAAATTGATTTTAATAATCCGCTATTTTCATTTGGGCCACCTCGTACGTATTATATAATAATAATTGAATTTGGGACACATGACGTTATAGACATTATAAGTAGCGATCATCACAACTACAATATTTGTAAAAATTTAGTAAACAAACTACTTTTTATTTTTATCCAACGACATTTAGAACTTTAAAAGTCAATTCAGTGTTTTGACTTTTAATAGAATTCAGTTCGATCCTTTCTAAAGCCAAGATTGGAAAAAATCATGTACGTAAAAAAGTTATATTAGGTGTATGCCAAATCTAGAATATCCATCATCATTAATATCTTCCAAATACTAAGGAAAGAATGTGTCAAATTTGTTTGAATAAATGCGCCACTTTGGAACCTACCTCAAATACTTTATAAAACCCCTAAACCGTACTAACATCCATAACAAGTCAACTTTAATTTGACTTTTCTAAATGTGTAAATAATTAGTAATTCGTTAATATAATGGCAAAGTTTTACTTTTTTTATTCCATATGGTTTGTCTGCAATGTAGGATAAACCGTGAAAACTGTGGGTTTTATAAAGTTGTACGAAGGTCCATGTAACGATTTAAACTATTTTCAATATCAAGGTACCTAGATATAAAGGAATTATTTGTACTAAATTTCGGGTCAACGGGTCATATGGTTCGGGAGTAAACTGAAAAGAATCTTTCAAGTAAAATTTGAGGACCCTTTCAAACATATGCGAGCGTATCTTTGGTTCGATTTTGCCCAATGGCAACAAGAAATCGTAGAAAATATGCACAAGGCATATGCATATGCTTTTGGGGGTGTGACTCGCCCGCTCTTGGTGCTTTGGTAACATTTGAACAAAATCAAACCATTGCGATAAAATAGAGTGATAAGGTTTAAATTTAACATGGGCATGGGTTTTTGGTACAATATTTATATGTTTAAAGGTTAAGGCGTAAACGTAAAGGGTATCCAAGATTTGGTTTAAGCCGAATAACTTTTTCGTTTCAATTCTTAAAAGAAAGGCTGTACTCAGGTACCTGTTTTTAAACAGTGACATATATATATAAATGGTAACGTATCCAACATCATAACAACTTCATATCACATTATACATCACCTCAATTCCATTACAGCAAAAACAATGTAGATGGGCAACGCAAACAACAGGAGTAAAAAATTACATCATGAGATGCTAGTATAGACGATTATTATAACGCAACAACACACGTACTTGTGTGACAAGAACAATTGTGTATGTAACAGCTTAATTTTCAATTTTTATTAAGACCAAATTGTGCAGGTAGAACATAAATAAGGCAAACACGAACAATAAGGCAAAAACGCATTACTGACCACTCCGAGTCACAAACAATACCGTCTTCCCAACGATTCTTGTAAACTCTGTCAACAATGTCGTGAAAACGTATGTTAGTCAACAGTCGGAATGTGCAGTTTTTTCGAAATATTTCATAAAGAGTGTAGGTTTTGTGGGTAGGCCAGAGCACACATGCCTTCTGTAATAACATGTGATTCTGGAATGGCCAACTTGCACTTAACTTTATTAGCTTCCATTTTATTGGCACGAGAGTCTTTAATAAATTTCAGATGAACATGAAGCTTTTAAAAACGTTTTCATTTGTCGCCTTTCAACATAAAATCTTGCAATTGATTTCTCGAACAATTCCTACTATGCTGTAAATTTGCACTCACCTTTACTACCGATCGCAGTACAAGTTGTAATATATTCAAAACGGCGGACGCCCTGGAATGACAAATTCCCATGTTAATCACAATTTATATGATAAAGATATTAATTGAAAGATCTGGACAAGGGTAGGTACACTGAGCAAAATGTCAGCGTGATGTTGTTAAGACTCCATCTAATTATATTTCGAACACTTTGCATATGCATAATTTTAATAATATTTAACATTTTAGCGGCCGTTCCAAGAAAATCGATTATTTATCAGCATCTGAGCCGATTTAACGATGTCTATTTGTCTGCGTTGAAATTCTTACGGTGACAAAAGCAAATGTTGCGAAAGTGAATATAAAACAAGTATAAGAACTAAACTTGGCTTAGGCCAAATCGTAAATACGTCCCACTGCCTCCGTGGCGTAAGTGTGGCGTGAACATGAGGGCTTATTCATGTAGATAATTATTGTATAGTGAACCACGCCTATCGATTGGTACATTAGTAGGTGGGCTAATTATATGTACACTAAGTATAAACATCAGAGGCCATAGGTCTGCGACATCTCTTTCTCGGTGTTGCAAATAAAACGATAAACTAAGCATACTTTCCACATTATGTGGGTTATTATGATCCATAATAAAATCTTTGAAAAATATACAGTTACTTATTTATAACCTTCACATAAGTGTCTATGTTTGTTACTTTTTACAATGTTATCAGATAGAGGCGTCGGAGACCACGTAAATCATATTCAGTGAATTCTAGATCAGCATCGATTTACCTCTTTGTGCATCCGGGACCATTTATTACACGTATAATTGCGGGGAAAAACTTGAGATAATTACAAGCAAAGGAAATTTCTTTGCTCAACGTGAAGCAATTCAATAAAATCATAGTTCACACATTCTTTGGACCTTTAGTATAACATTTTGTATAGATTTTTACCTTTACCTTCAAGGGTAACAAATATTTAACATATGCATTGGTGAGTATCTTGTTCTAAATAAATTTAACTTCCCTTACTTGTTCATCTCCAGGCGCCTTCCATTCAATTAAAATCATAAATCAATCGCCACTGTCCTTTTTCCAACCAATTTTCAGGATTCGGTAAAATTGTTTTTGATTTAAACAACTTAAGGTTAAAACATCTAGTACAGCGCTCAATTATGAAACGAAACGTGTCAGCCCATAAGAGTAATGAAAAGCACAAAACTTTTTAAAATTAATAACATATTTTGTAGAAATTATTAGAAATTGCTGTACGTTCGCGTTTGACGGGGTGATTACACGGCACCAATAAAAAGAAGGAAAAGAAAAACAAAAAGAAAAAAAAGAAAAGGCCACAGGAAGTCTCTTCGCTGTTTTGGGGCCCACACGATTCTATCAAAACGAAAATTGTTCAAAGAAACCTGTGATTATAATCACATAAATGCACACAACAATAAAAAAGTATGTTTACACACACACACACACACACTGATTGGAATGGTTTAAAATGGAATTTGTGTGTGCGTTTGGATGTACTAATAAACTAACTAGTGGTGGTGTTAGTGGTAGTGTTAGTATACCCTAGCACATGACCACAGAAGTTTAGCACACACAATTACCGCCAGTCTACGCTATACATGTATGTAGTTTAGTTGTACGTTTTATGTGTACAGCAGTTAAAGCAAGAGCGACCATCTAAATAACGTTTGCCTGTTGTTGAGTGAATAGTAAAGTGAGTGAAAGCTACAATTTAGTTGATTTATGGCCACAATTAAGGTGAAAATATTAGCTTAGACACACACACGCACACACACACACACATATATATATATATGCCAACATTCATAGACATGGGCCGCAGCGCACGAAATTTCATTTGCAGCAAGAAAATTCTATGAAATTTTCACTTTAAGACCACAAAGCTTAAACTCTGTTTTTCGTAGCCATGAAACCGTTGTTCCCATATTTTATCCAAAACCAAATCGTCAAGTGGTATTACATTTTCAAACATTTCAATTTCAACGCAGACAACATATGTAAATAAAAAATCTATTCATTGGCTTCTTTGCAGCCACCATCGTAATAATATGGTGGTACAGTGGTTATGTGCAAACGCTTTCAACACCCAGAAAGAGACGTGACGCATCCCAAAATTTTTATTTCATGAATCTGAGTCGATTTAGTCCTTCTGTCTGTCCATTTGTCCGCGTGTACAACAGTGGAGATTATTATCATAATTGTAGACCGTCATCCACATAATTCGTGTGTTTAACGTTCTGTTTATTTATTCACACTCACTTGTATCGCAATGCTACAGTTATTTTTTCTTATTTTTCACGTCTTACTTGTATTTCTCTTTTTCTTATTTCCACTCTCTTCAAGTTCGCCCATTTTTCACTGGAGTGTTATTGTAATCTCTACAGCTCTTGTTATAAACTGCAAAATGATTACATTTTTATAGGGTCATAAAATTAAATACAAAATACTTTTGTCGACATCTATCTTGTGCTGTATGTTCATGTTGTTGTTGTTGTTACTGTTGCTGTTGTAGCTGCTTTACTCTGTTTTGCTTCTGGCTCGATACCAACTGTTGCTCTAATTTAGAATCCCCTTATTGCCATCTCTTTTTGGCGCTTTTATTGGTATTATTATTATTATTGTTGTTGTTGTTGTTCAACATTATTCATGTATGTATATTGTGGGTTTTACGATTGCACTTGAACGTCTCTCTGTGCCCGCACGCATGCATATACACTATACACTATACCTACTTCATAAGTATAGTGGTGTTCATACAAAAGTGATTTTTTAAATCCTCTGCTCCCGTTGGTATGTTTTTAGATTTAATGGCAATTTTATTTCAATTTGTGGTCATAAAATTTTCACACAGTAGAAGATTAATTTGCCGGTAGTTAAATTATAATACAATAAGTGAGCACAATAATTTATACATACAATTATGAGGAGATTATTTAGTGATGATGTAGATTTTTATGGTAGACCTGACCTGGCTTAATTACTCGTAATGTACATATAAAAGAAAGTGAAGTTGTTTGAATTGACGCGCAAATATTGCATAATTCTTCCCTGGACATAACTGCACTGAACGTTTACCATATTTTAAGAAAAAGGAAGGAAATTTAGGGATAATTAAACTATGAAGTAATTCCTGGACTAATCGATACTCTATCGTATGAACGTTTATTTTTCTTTTTTTACTACTACGTGCTTTGCCGTATGAAATATCCAGAGAGAAGACTCGTTGTTGTTCAACATAATAATTTGAGTGGATATAGTCATGTCCCTCCGTGTAGTAAATATTGAGATATCCAGCTCATATCAGTCCAAATATATATTTCTACTATCTGTACGTAAACTCTTATTTAAATTTCCCACTTATGCGGGCGGAGTCGGATGACAGAAACGCTTCCAATTTACAAAAACCCCATTCATGTGCAAAATCTGAAAAAAAATAAATACTTCAAACAAGTGGCCTTGACTCGGGTTTATATATGGTCCCATTCATTTTTGAATCATTAGAATATATTTGTAACATCTTCAGGCATTTTATATATACACATAATTGTAGTATTTTCATTCAACAACAACACTAATTACGTTCTTGCTGCAAAAAGACAAGTTAACACTTAACCGCTGAAATTTACGTAACAAAAATTCACTTTCGATGGTAAAAATAAAAGTTAAGGGGGGCACTATTCAAAATATACGGAAAAAAATTGAATGCATACGCCTTCGACCACATCTTGCATTGTGTTATGTGACTTGCAAAGATTCTTATAAATTGTGGTCGGAGTCTTAATGTGATTTTTAAGAGGAAAAACTCCAAAGACTCTTGGAAATGTACTGTTTTTAGTTTATATACCCTACATCACAATTGGAAAGGGGGTATATTATATTTGTGCGGATGTTTGTAACCTCTAAGCGGAAAACGCCACACCCATCTTTAGGAATACCGATCCATTCACAATCAAAATCTTAATCGCTTTAATCACGTCCATCTATCCGTCTGTTTGTCGGATAATTTTTAGAACATCTCTCCATATAATGAAACTTCACGAAGTAACTTATATGACAGTGCAACACATATACATATGCAACCTTAGTATGCAATTGTAGTATAATTTAAGGAGCTAAGTGGTTTAGTGTATTAAATGGTACGGCGTCACCGACTCTACTATTTTCACTTGTTTTTTATTGTGGGCGTGTATAAAAAAGTATTATGTAACTTACAACCAAATCGGTGGTTGTTCCTAAGGCAACATATTATAAACATACACCTATTCGTGTTATTATATACCCACGTACAAAAAGATTATATCTATAAAGGTATTATCTACCAGGGCACAACCTATTTTAAAGCTCGCTTCAGATTTCACGGCTCACTGGGATCAATTATGTGCACTTCAATATGTTTTGGACTAATAAGCTGAAGATACTTATTTAGGGACATAAAAGGAAATTATGATGTACTAAACCAATAAACACACTAATGGACTCAGTGTGCACACCAGGTTATAAAGATCGAATGAATGCTGAATGAATGCTCTTCGTGTTTCCTGTTATGTTTGTTAAATAGTTTTAGGAAACATTTGTTTTAAATTAAAATGAATAAAATCACTGACATCCACTCCCGTGCTCCGCCTAAACGTAATCAATTTAAGTGATAAAGTCGTGCGTACTCTGTCTAAACGCTTTTTCTTGCATTATTTTCAATTCCACAGATTTCTATCATTTGTGCGTGTTTGTGTTTGTGTTTGTGCGGACCATACACCCCTTTTGTGTTACTCACTATTGGAGAAATCAATTCTGTAATGCTTTTCATCACATGGCAGTGATGCGTGTTGAATAAAATGTTGTGTCCTTTTAAAGGGAAATTGTCGCAATTTTGCTGTAAAATCTAAAATGTAAAATGTACGTCACACATACACACCATTCTCTTTTCACTTCACATGACGGCAAGTAACATAATCATGGGTTTTGTATAAAGCGAAGCACAAAAAATATCGCGATAACAATGTTAACAACAACAACAGCAGCAGCAAAAAATGTGTACTTTGAGTGAACACAAAATTAACGCTGGTGAAAATGTTTGCGTACAGACAAAGGCGGAAATTTTTGCGAAGTGATTTCAACCGTGCAGAGCTGGTTGTGTGTGCCTGCACGGCTGGCTAGATGGCTGGTCGTTTAATATTACAGGCGAAGCTTTTAGTGTAACAACTACCATGACAGCAACGCAGTGCAGGGTGCGACGCATTCAATTGAAACAACAAGAAAATGGTAAAGAGATGTGTTCTGAGCACATAACTGTGGTGGGATGTGAAGTAGCTTTCCTTTAATAGAAACCCCGCACAGCTGGAGGGCTAACCACATCAACGACCACGATGATGATGAATTTGTTCAGTTTTTGCACCTAGTGGTTGATGATAATGATGATGATGGTAATGGTGATGGTACACAAAGAGAACTCCTTTTTCATATTATTCATATTATTGTGTAACATTTTCATTTTGTTGTTTTGTTCCATTTTGATGATATTGTAAAACTTTTCAAGAGAGTGTTAAAGAGAAATATAAATGCTTTTAAAACTTTGCAAACACTTGAATATTTCAATATATGTGTTTGTAATTTAAATAGTGGCAGGACGGACTCGCCTAAGCCTAAATTGCATAGAGCGAGGCACGGAGGTAAAAATTGTAATAACTGTAATTTCCGCCAAGGTCTCGTGCGCTCTCTCACACCATGTGAACCGGCGAACTCCCCGCAAGGATATCCCGTGAAATATGTAAACTCAAAATACGCACACAAGCACTAGCGCAGAGACAACACACACTCATACACACACACGCAAACACTTTAGAAACTTGTTGGGGTGTAGTTGTTGATACGTAAAGTATAAATGGTTCGGCAGGACGACAGAGATGGGGTATGGATGTAAATGAATGAGCGAAATGAAAAAGTTTTCGGGCAATGAAGAAGCAAATAAATACATATATACAAATATTTTATATATATATATACTCGTATATATTTATAAACAACAAAGCCGCTCCTTGAATTGTGCCCCATTCATAAAACACCGTTCGCCATGGGTGGCCAATAACAAAAGTAAACACATACGCATGGATATGCATCCACGTAGCAATATACATATATAAGAAAAACATCAGCAACATCGTCAGCAGTCAGAGTGTAACGTTACAATCATCCTTTTGTAACGACAAAAGCTTTTATGTCAGCGCCATCAACAACTTTGAAATCAATTCAATGTTGTGTTTTGTTGTGTAGGTGTTTGTGTGTGTGTGTGTGTGTGCAATTGCACATCCTTTTATGTATATTATATTTTAGGTATGTGTGTGGGTGTGTACGTATGTGCGACTACCATTTTTCATTAGGTGTGATGTGACACAAGTTCTTTAATGAAACACAAAAAGCATTTCAAATTGTTTAACGGAGCAGCACTCACACCACCCCTTACTAACTAACTGTGATATGAATATGAATTGAATCTATTGTTTTTTATTCTCCGTCTACATCGCACTGACATTGTGCACTTGCTTACACAGCAGGATGATCAACATCATCCAACTCGACATGTCTTTCATTTCAATAGTGCGAGAGAAACGGGACTTACCACCCTTCTACCAATACCTTTACATATTATCGCTGTTGCTACTCTCCTACTCCCTTGAAAATGTCAATCGCATTGTTACTCCGAGAAATTATGAGTTTTTCTTGTAACAAAAAAGAAGAGCAAAAAATCGGTATTCGGCTGTAGTAGAACATGAAATGCCTTCTTCGCTGAGTATGAACTCGAGTTTTTGTTAATATGCTCGCCAAAAAATCTGAGTAAACCCTTTGGTTTTATAGATTAGCGCCCCAACTCTTCCACTTGGCTTAATACCTCGTACATAAGTTTGTGCTTAATAAACGATTGATTGCGGTTTGCATTTTAGATAAATCGCGGCTCAGCGACAACAAATTAGATTTAGTCCACACATATACACATCAACACTTATGTACAATATTTGATCATTTTTGAAAATTCCTCCTGAGTGTTGCAAACAGAATGGTAAAACCAGTTTGATCCCACCACCAGTGTAGAAGTTATTTCAGCTCGAGAAAAGAGGGAAAAACGGAAATCACAGAAAACAAAATGTGTATAGATAGCGGTCCGTATGAAGAGAAGTTTTAAAAATTCCTTTAATTTAATCTAAATACTTGAAAATGCTCAATCTAAACTCATGGGAACTTGAATGCTTTTCGGATTAATATTTTTTGTTTGCAACGATTTGATTTTCCATGAAATTCTGACGCGTTTGTTTCTTAGTGCCATGAAGCCAAGTACATACGTATAAAAACATAAAAAGTTACGCATCGAACCAAACCATTAACACGCTAAGTTACAATATTGTGAATGAACTGGAAATATTGAATTAATTTGAAAATATTTCAAAAACAAGTAAAAAGCTTTATTAGGCGAACTGCCAAATCTAAGATACCCACAAAATAGAAAAAGGAAAAATACTTTAAATTTGTTTGAATTAACATGAATAAAATATAATTATTTTTAGGCGTGGCAATATTAGTACATTTTTCCCAAGTGGGGAATTCTTATCCAATCACTTTGAAAAAATTTTAATTTTGCATACATAAAGTTAGCAATAAATGCGTCCTGAACAGACACGCCTATTGGCGCTACTTTTATACATTTTCATAATTTTATTTTTTAGTGAAAAGGTGCTTCGAATATAAGGATGAAATATGTTAGAATTAGATTATGTAATGGTGGTATGCCTATATCGGGGGATGTATTTTGTCCAAAAGAACATCCTAGTAAACACATATTTGTACATATTATAATATCGCATGTGGTCTAACCCATTTTTACATGTTTGTTCCGGACATAAAGATCGATGCAGCATCATCCACGTCAAAAGTTCTAAATTAACCACAAAACATAATAACATCTATAATGCGTGCATTAAAAGGGGACGTGGTTAAAACGCTTTTTCCAAGTACGTAAAAAGTCTTCCTTAATATATAATCCGCCAAAATTTCATTTCAGTAACTTCTACTCATATGGTTGGTTTGAAAAAATGGAAAAGCAAGGGTCCACCTATAATGTTGCATTATAGGTTATTTACGCAGACCCACTGATATATAGAGAGACTAAATCGCTTCAGCTATTGATATATATACTTTTTGATGTGTGACATATCTTCTTCTGGGCGTTATAAACGTTTACACGAAACCAATATTTTCCCTTATATTTATGATGGTGATTTATACTCTTCATCGTACAAAAAATACTTTTCGAAAATCACAAAAATATATGGACTGACTTCAGACGGACGAACATTAGAGTGAGTCGAAACACTTTTTCGTTTTCAAGTTGTAACACCGCGCAAAAGTTGTGAATTCGTGATACAAATAAAGAAATAAAGAACAACGGTTAACATCCTCTACTCACACGAGAGTTCTAAAGTAGGAAATATTTGAAAAACACATGAAAAACACATTTGAATCGTTTCCTTCATTAGTACAAAAATTACAGTCAATTGAAGGATTCGTCTATTTCCGTCGGTATGCTCAAATTTCTTCAAAGTGCTCACGGCTAAAAAAAATTGAGATATTCAAATCACGATGATTCAAACAATAGGCGAAGAAGACCAACGATGTCTGAACTTTCCGTAACTTGATTCATTAGTTGCCCCATGAACGTCTCTTTTCTTGGCTTAACTAAAAAAACACAAGGTCTTATTCATTTGACCATTTACATTCAAGTGTATCTTATACATCAATAATACATGACGGTTTTTCCAATAAATTTCCGTCAACATGTGAAGGGTGTTCCAAAGAAGAAAATGAAAATCTTAATAAAAAGTGTACATAAATTTACACTTTGCTTGGAGAAGAGACATTAATTGCTGTTCAATAAGAAGTCAGTGGGATGGTAGCCACGCACAATATAAACAATAAATTAAAGCAAACTTAAACTTCAATTTTGGCTGAGGTCAAATCTAAGATTTAATTCACATTTTTGTATACATATATATAATAAAATATGGGCGTGTTACGTTATTATTATGAATTCGCCCTCTTTTTTGAGCTAATCTAATCATATGTGACGTCACGTCAGTGTTCGAGTACAGCGATTTTTGCAGTTTGTGGACACGTCTGATGGGCGAACTTTCAATTTTCTAGCTCCATTCGTGTGGTCATTCCAGATTTGCTGCATGTGGAAAAAGCGATTTCGCATAATTTAATTAGAAACCCGCGCTTAGAAATAAAAACGATGCATATATAAATTTTTGCGTTCGTGAACGCTACAGCAACAGACAAACACATAAATGGACTTAGTTCGAATGAGGGTATGTTTTGATTTTATGGGCTTTCAAGGATCTTATTGTTTGTTGCATACGGAATAGGAAACTACTCAAAGCATTCAAATCTTATCTGGGGGGTAGAAAAAAGTGTAAAGGAATCATTAAAAATAGAACGTCCTTACAAAAAAGTCAGGCGAAAAGTGACGATTTGATATAATTTTTGTCTTCCTTTCTTCTACTTACAAATACACGTGATTTAATTTAAATAATACAATAACGTGCAACAAAATAAAACGACAAAAGTTTCAGCACTCTCACACTCGTAAATATTAAGGTATGATTCTGAAATTTATTATTTGGAAGTTACATTAAAGAGGAGGCGTTATCATTTCTACAAAATAAGTTCGAACGTGTATGCTTTTTCCAAATTTGCATACTTTTTTAAAATGACGCATTAATGCGCATTAATAAACCTCACGTTTCATATATAGTACCGTTTATATTTACATTGCCTTTGGATGGACCACGCACTGTTCTGAGGTTCTTAAAATCTCTGTGTATCTTCCATTCGTATGCTGATATACTTGATAAACTCATATACTGTAAGCTTGTGTAAATTTTCAATAAATATTTAACAAATGGTTATTTTCCTTCAACTGGCAAGACAAGTTTTATTATTCCCCTTTACAAAGATAGTTCTAGATGTAATATTGCGATTTATAGAGGTATTGAAGTGTTGTACATAAGTTGTTTGAGTCGCTAATAACTAACAGACTCACATCAGTGATAAGATCTGCTCTACTTGCATCCAGCATGGTTTTTCAAGAGCAGGCCAACATCTATAACTCAACAGAATTGTCAGGAAATATTTATTTTTTATAGTTTTCTCGAAAGTCTTTAACGAGGTGACCATCAATTTTTACTTTTCGTAATGGATTTTCTAATAATTTTATTTTTTTTTTATGGATGTCTTGTTTTGATTAATTTTTTTTTTCTCGCAAAAATTCGCTTACATCTGCTGTCCCTCAGGGTAATCACTTAGGTTTATTCCCCTTATCCGTAAATGATCAAAAATGTTTGTTGATGACGACAAAATCTTTCATTAAATGATAGTGTTAGCCTTCAATCAGATTTGAATAATTTATACTGTTGGTGTAAAGTCAATGATCTGATATAGAATTGAACGTCTATTCTTATTATTTTTTAATATTGATGTTTTTTTATTTCGTTTTTTTGCCCTATTTGCTAAACTATACGTTTTTATTAATAAATTTTTATTTGTTTGATTGAATCTTTTGCTGCTGTTGTTGTTTTTATATTATACTAATTATTTTATTTAGATTTTCCCATTGTATATAAGTTTGTAACTAATTTTATAACCAATATAACAAATAAATGAATACAGAACACGCACATTTTCACGTGTAAAATGCAATTCCGAAAATGTATACAATTATTTCAAATGTGCGTGTCTGTTCACGATGCATTTATTGCGAATTAAAGAAAAGAATTCTTCATTTGGGAAAAATGGGAATCGCCACGCCCAAATAAATTTGTGGTATTTTTCCTTATATATATATTTATACAAATGCTTTATTTTGCAAGTGGGTAATGGTGATGGTGATTCTAGATTTGGCATACGCCTAGTGCAGCCCTTGTTACCTGTTTAATTTTTGAGTATTACTCAAGTTGTCCGTTTTCTAAATTTAGGGTTGTTAGAAGAGATTAATCTCATTTAGAATCAACACTAATAATAACTGATCTAGCCACCTGGTAACGTAATTCCAAACACAAGCTGACAGCATATGTGAATGTCTGGCACAAAGCAACACTCAACCTATTTGTTTGTATACAATAACATTAATGTCCTGGCAATGCACATAGCACACACAATGCACATATTTACGCACAGAGAAGAGACTTGCAAATTGCCAAAGCTCCATCTGGCTGTTTGAGGCAGACATGAATATTAATTCAATTACCAGGTACTGTTGGTAATAATGACAATACTTGGCATTCAATTGCAATTGGCTGAGTGCTGTTCAACATGGTTGGTAAGGCACACAGTTCACACACGTTTTGAACGTCAATTGTATAGAATGCACAGGATTCATATCATAAATGTACATATAATGGTTGTGACAAAACGTGAAATGAAAATTATTAATATCGATTAAATAATTGAATTCGACTGCTGTGCCATAAACGTTTACGTTCATGTGGTGTTTCGGTCGTTGCCAATGCTGCACCACATATGCAAATTTGGCGCACACACACTCACAAATTTGCTTACGTACAAGTTACGTATATAAATAAGTATGTGCATGTGTGTGTATTCTGATTTGGGAATTTGTAGCAATAAATGTCCAACAGCTTAAAAGCCCTTTTCAAATATTTGCTGTTTCTAAATTGCACAACAAAACAATGCGAATATTTTATTCATTTATTGTACTGATATTTCATTACTGTGAAGAATTTCAAAAACAATTTGCTTACATATTTTTTAAATTTCCAATGATTTTTTCTCATTTCAACCAACGCACACTTTCCCTCAACGTTGACAAACTCTTTAAATTTACAAAAATTTAACAAATCAAAACTATAATGTTAACTTAACGGACAATGCCTTATTACTAAGTGTTCAACTCAACAGCCAAAAGCTTATCGCGCCTGCAACAATCAAAGAGACTCTACTAATAATGATGCTAGCATTAGTCCGCTTAGTGGGCAAGTTAAGTGATGCTTTATTTAAATTTCAATGATAATTCGGAATTGCTTTAGTTTGTAAACATTGCAGACTTCAACTGTAGGCATGAGCGCTTGTACGCCATACATAAACCGCGTTGTCATCCACAAATACTTGCTGTGGTTGCATAATATGCAAAATGTTCATTGATTGTCGTAATGATCTTCAGCTTAAGGTTTATACATGTGACACATTTTCAATCCACCACAACAGCTCTAAAATACTCACGAACATAAACGTGCATACCCTGGCAGGTACTACTTTAGAACTCTTCTTTGGTTTTGGGTGCAACCGCATTGTGTGTATCACGTCCCAGTTTATGGATGTGTGCATAGGGAAGCTCTTCTATTTGTCTATGCTCGTATCGTCTTTGTGTGTGAATAAAACATTTGCGGCATCACGTGAATATCTTGTTGGAGATTCTTGACTCTCGCATGCTGAATTGTTTCCTGGTGCTGCAGAAGCAACATAATCAACACAGGCAACGTCTTGGCACTAGTCTTGCTATAAATCTGCGACATCCCATCAGAATGCTGCTCAACACTTTCAGATGACAATGCTGATATTGTTAAACGTATGAATAAAAATGTAAATTGATTTGATAACTTAACATAATGAATTTCCTCAACCACTCTCATTCAGAATCGATTTCTTTTGGAGCAAAAAGAGAAAAAATGTTAAAGACATTTATAAAATTTAAGTACAAGTACCAAATAACTGAACGTCTATGAATGTTTTCTGTAAGTATGCAAATGCCCGCAAATTAGTTTTATGATTAACATTCCAAAGTGATGTGATTTAAAAGCAAGAGCTAAGGAAGAAAGGGCTACATGGGGTATACGCCAAATCTATGCTATTCAGAGCCTAATTAATGTTAACAAACACACCATACGTGCATGTTGGTCTTGTCCAAATTTGCATACTTAAATAAAATTTCTCATTAATCCTGAAGTTCTAAGCCGAATGTTCTGAAGTTTGCAGATCTGTTCACATTAGTACCCTTTATGTTTAAAATCACCATTGGATTGAAGTGGTCTTTAATTCCGATCCTTAAGTTCTACTTGAAAAGTACTTTCGTGTTACTCTTGAACCATAAGATCCGTAGACCTAAAATTGGGTACAAATAATTTCTTTATGTCTAGGTAGTACAGTTTTATGGCCTTTCCTTTATTACAGACAAGCCATAAGAGACACAAATAGGTACAGAAAATTACCGAATTATTACTTATTTATGCATTTGGAAAAGTCAAAATAACCACGTCCAACTACAATGAACTTATTATGGATGTTAGCAGGTGAACCTACATAAATACAAAATGATCCTTAATATTTAGAGCAAACTTGTGAAAATGGGCGAGCTCGGTTAACTTACGCTCACACAGTATTACGTTTAACTAGGGTTCAAAGAAATTTTAGATATTATTTCCCAACTATTTGGAGAAAGTTATTAATGATGGTTATCCTAGATTAGGCATACGCCTAAAAATAGCCCCGCTTTACTTGTTTTTATTATACCATGATAAAATTACCAACCTATACGCACGCGTAAAATTTTGTGTAATACAAACAACATATGTCTGTTATTGGTTATAAAGCGAGGGGTGCTTTTGTTAGAGACATAAACCCATCAGGAAAAACATCTGCCACCAAACCAACATAGAATTACCCCTATATTCTCTCTAGGTATTACTTTTAAATGTTTTTTGGGGATCCTATAAAAGTTTATTCTAATGCATCCCCGCTTCATTTCTACTTACGCATAACAATTGCTGACTGATCCTAAAATTTCGCAACTCACACTCAAGTCATATTTAAAAATGTCGACGTTCTGTTTTACCAGCAATATAAAAGATGTTCTAAATATAACTCAAGCAAGAAAGATTAAATGATTTTTGGAATTTATTAGTTGATTTATATTAGACCACCGGCTGGGGTGTCACGTATCTTATAAACAATATATCTGTTGTGAGTGTGTTAGATGATATTTTAACGAACGAAAAGAACGATTTCGTTGTTCATAGAAGTCGCCAAATATTTGTAAGTTTCGAAAAATTGAGCTAAAATTGAGAAAAATATGTCTAGTTCCTGACCGTAGGTTGCTACTTGAATGGGACGAAATCGGTCAGTTGCTGCCAACGCCCCCAAAAATTTATTTATTATTTTTCCGCCTTAAAAGATGATCCATAAAATAGCAACTAGGTGTACATACTTATATGAAGTGAAACCATCGATGTGTCAACAATCAAGATCTCAAAATCTTCGATCGTGTGCGTACCAACAAGAGACGGACATACAGATGGACATGATTTATATATTAATCGAGAATGTCCGCTTCTGAATGTTGCAAACGGACCTCCATCAATAAGGTGGAGAGTATAAGGAAGCGTGGAGGGTTTTTAGCAGCTGGCAAAATTCAAATTGAAATGATTTTGTCATTTCAACTTAACCAAGAGAAACATGGAATGGAACTTGGCCATGGCGTGAAGTATTTCAAATAAGATATTTCATAATTGAACAGCTTGTGCATACACGCTTCGTTTGTATCGTGGAAAAGGTAGCCAGCTGTTGGTACCCCTTGAAGTGAACCTGTCGGCTCTCATTGTTTTATTTACGCTACGTGCTGTACGAATAACTTGTTACCGACTCTGAAGTTTTTCACAAACATCCGTTTACTTTTATATAAGCATACAGCAAGTAAATCCTTCTATTTAACGTTTTGCTTTGCGCAAATAACAAAACGCCTATGTCAAATTCAAAGGAAAGCAAAAGTGTTTGTTTTGCTGCAAAGTAGAAATAGAAATAGGCCATGAAATATAATTATATAAGAAAGTGTTTCTGTACATTCTGTGGGTGTCCCAACTCAATATTAAATAGACTAAAAGAAAAACAATAAACATTTTAGTTATAGTCTGTCGTTGTTGTACGTATGAATGTATGTATGTGTGTATGAAAATAAATGTACACAACAATGGTAAGCGGCCTCGAGAACAAACCAAGTTGCATAGTAAACGCATAGCAGGCTTCAAGCTGCTAACCAGCCATTGTGTCTGCCGTAACACGAGCACTACCCTGTCTATCTGTGTGTGTGTGTGTGCGTAACGAAAAATTAGCATTTGCTAAAAACAAGGTTTAACTGTGGAATCCAGCCGCACACCACGCAACAACACACACAATATTATGCAATTTAGTGCAATTCAAAGTGAAGGTTGAACATTTGCACTCCAGTCTCTAGTTTGACTCGAAGAATGGTACACCATAGGAATACTTTACGAGTAACATTCAGATTCAACAATTGAATAAACGTATTTATTGCAATTGAGTGCGTGTGTGTGTGCATTGCAATTCCGAACAAGGTCACAAATTGTACTTCTCCAGTTTTTAAACCCAATTTCCATAAATTATTGCATATCTACGATTTTAAGTAGATGTGATATTGTTGATATTGTAAAAGTTCTACTTCATTTACATCATCTACATCACACGAGTTTGAGAAGAAAGGTCATCCGATAACTACTTTCACGGTTAACAATGCGTTTCCATGAACATGTATGTAATTAGGGCTCTAAACTCTATTTAGCACATCTTACGTGATTTTTGTTGCAAACGAATTACCTTAATATTACCAATACAAAAACATAACTAATTGAACATGTCATTAAACACAAAATGATTCGATCGGGTCAAAATTCGTCACAGTCAGTTATTAAGCTAATTAGTTATTCTTGTCAACAAATTTTAATAAAATAAAAGGAAATTTTTAACATATAAAGATGAAGTGAAATATGGCGTTGTTTGGAGAGAGCTTCTAAAATTCAGAAGAAATACGTAAACGGGCAGACTGAAATACTTTAATCGAATCAGACTTGAAAATACATGTCTTGTATTTTAGTGAATGTTGTGTTATGTTGCGATTTGGCCCATCCGTATGTTCGTGCGTCCGTGTGAATTTGTAAACATTTTTCTTTTAACTGTCATGGCCGCAAACATTGAGATGTCGCGCTGAAGTTTTACACATGCAATCTTCGAATTCTTCTGCAAAATCGATTTATATTTCGATTTTAGTACAGTTAATTCCGATATAAAATAAAAGTCAAATTAGTCGTTGAATTGAATTGAAATGCTTCTCTTTAAGCACAAAACCTGTAGACTTAAAATTGGGTAATAATAGATTCTTTATAACAATATATCTTTATAGGTACCTTGGTATTGAAAATGGAACAAATCGGTAAATGGACCTTTTGGATCTCTTTGTTTTAAATTTGCTTGACTGGAATCATAATATATAGCATGTTAGATTTTCTTTCTTGGGAGCGTCCGCAAGATCGACTCTAGTAATACTATATAGTACACAAAGTAAAAAGTTATATGTACAAAGTGTCAGCCCAATATTTCAAATTTTGCGACCGTGTCACAAACACAAAGCAGAACATACACGGACACGCTGAAGCCTGCATACTAATCAACATTATATATACTTTTGGGGGTGTGGCTCGCCGCTTACTTACACTTACCAACGTTTGTCAATACGCCGCCATATAATTGTGATGGTGCGTTTAAGAAGACAAAACTCAAAACACAAAGAAGGCAATGTTCCCTTCATGATGGTGGGGATTCAAAATTTAGGGTGAGTTATATTTAACTTTTTACTTGTTACAATGTTACACCATATTTTTGGCGCACAACCGGGTCAGCCTGTGTCAACATGTACATATATCTAGTATGAACATGTATAAATATCTAGTATGCATGTGTTTGCTTTATTCAAAATCTCTGACTACATCAGAAGTCTCTTGAGAATTTCCCAATATCTACCCAAGGTGCCGTATCTCACAAGAAAGAAATCTAAAACAGGTTTAGAGGAAATTACATAAAACTTCGAGTGAACTGTACACAATAAACACACACAACTCAAATATGTGAATATGCTAATACATGGATGACACATTTACTGTACGGTACATACTCGTAGCTATGCTGTGAAGTTGCTGGTATATGATGTGTTTGAATATGTAAACAACACAGTACTAATCCCAAATGATACAGATCCAATTTCCTTCTGTGTGTGGGAGACAGACAACACCTAATATCCTGCAGCAACTGAATTGAAAATTGAAATACATGCAGCATTTCTACATTACGTTATATCATGAAAGTAAAGAGAGAGGAGGAGTAGTCACAGCTAAATATGGATTTTCAAAATAATTTTAATTTTAAATTGTTACTTTTATCCTTTAAGAAGAAATGCATTATACCTATAGCATAATATTAAAGTTAGTTAATTTTTACGAGTGTCATGATTTAATAAATATATACATATATGTAAAACTCCTGATATTATAATTATATAAGTCAATGTTGGTTTTTATTCGATAAAAATGTTCTATTGTGACAAATATATGGTTGCTCTTACCACTTATTTCGATGTGTGTTAAAAAAAATTCAACCAAAAATGTGTAATATTAAATTTTCGAACTTGTATGTTTAAAAGTTGTGATAGAAATAATCATGGCATCCATTGAATTGCGATATAAAAAAGGTTATTTTCTTTCTTTCTATTTCATAAAAAAACTAAATTTGACTTAGGTCAAATCTTAAACACCCTCCACATCCACAACGTGGGCGTGGAAACTATATATATTTCGCCCTCTAATAGTGTATGTCTTACGTATTAGTTTGGAATTCTATGTAGTTTTATGGTGAATATGGAGTTTGTGAATTGTGGGCGTGTCTGTTATTCGACCATGCTTATTTTTAATACATCGATGAATGGGCTAACCATAAATATGTCCATTAAATTTCAAGTTCAAAGCTAAACTTTTGTGATATTTATAAAGATATTTGTCGATTGTGAGCATGTCTTTTATCCTACCACGCCCATTTTCAACACAGAAATATTTATAGATATACACACCAAATTTCAATTTTATTGCTCAATTTTTGTGGCAGATATGTAGATTTTTGTCTATTGTAGGCGTGATTCTTGACCGATTTTGCCCATTTTAAATAACTATCTGCAAAAACTAAAAGTACATGTACAGAATGTTAGCTCAATATATCAAAATTTACGCCCGTGAGAATGACAACAACAGACGAACACACGGACAAAAATGTTTAAATCGACTCAGTTTTCGACGCTGATCATAAATATATATATATATTTTAGAGGGTCTTTGACGCTTCCTTCTGGGTGTTGCAAACGGAAGAACAAACTTAGTATATATATATATATATATATATATATATATATATATAGTATGAAGAAAAATATCAGTTATTTTGGTTATTACACCAGTTATAGTACAACAATCCAGGGACTAAAACATGCGTAGTAGCGAATCTCCTCCTGCGAGGTAATATCTTACGACTGTACCGTAGGATTACCTAAAATCTTGCAAAAAACATATTAGGAAGTATAAATTTTCGTTCCAATTCAAACTCGATACATTTTCGGTAGGGTTACTTTTTAGTCCTTGTTCAGTAGAATGTCTCCAAGAATTCGATCTGCAGCTTAGACAAAACTTACACGGACACATAGAAGGACATGATTAAATCGATTCAGATCTTGATTCTGAAAGCATCTAATCGGTGTGTAGGTGTCCGCCTAAACCTAAACCTAAAATACCCTCTGACCACAAACCAAAATTTTTAGTTACGTATTTTCCATTATTATAGAATATTATATTATTATATTATATTATTATGGAATATCTAGCAAATATACAGACAGAGAACGACTGACATGATACGCACGATTTGAGCTAAGGCTCAGACGGTTCTCCTGATGTAATAGTTAACGGTAGTCCCAAGAGATCTGCCGTCGGACGTTGAAGGAGTTTTGGTGGGTGACTGACTTTCAACGCTTTCCTCTTCGTTAAAAAAAAAAAGAAAAAACCAGTTATAATAAGTATATATTTTAAGAATTCAGTGAACGAACCTTATTATACCCTGCACGCCTTGTGGTAGAGTATACTAAGTTTGTGCGGATGATTGTAATTCAAAAACCTTCAATTTTAAATTCAGAATCAAAACCTGACTCCATTTAGCCATGTCTGTCCGCCTATCCATGTAAATTTCTGTGCAAACAATTTTTCGCATTTTTTCAAATATTTCGAAGACATTTGGCACAAGGACTGGTATTGGCCCTGTTGATAATGAACCAAATCGGAACATTTTTAGAACCTTCTATTATAATGAAAGTCTTTATATCACAATTCTTAATAATTTTTGATAAAATGTAGTAAAGGATAGTTAAAAAGTTTCATAATTGTCTCTGCCAAATTCTAACCCGGGAAGCCATTTCCATTCAATGATATTTCATGGAGTGATTTACGCACGCGTTTATTGATAATAACATAATTTGTAGAGCTGTAGTGTAGGGTATTATATGATCGGGCTTGACCGACTATAATATTTTCACTTGCCTTCTGCTATATTGTTCTTTTTTTGACGATTGCCAATGGACCGTCAACACTTCCTTAATGGGAGTGTATGGAAGCCTTCCTTTGAGAGTAATTAATTAATAGCTGTACAGTACTTCTCATACTATTAACCTGCGTATTGCTAAAGAATACATTGTTGTTGTTGTTGTTGTTATTATATTTTCAATTTAAATAACATGACTTAATTAAAAAAAAGTAATTTTTTATTTTTTGACAGGGGTCTAAGCGCATAGTTAGTAATTTTTTCATTTTGTGTGACCGGTTGGAATATTGTTATGTTTTCTATTACATCTCTGGAGAAATTAAACTCTTTTGAACATTTGTTGAAAGCGTAGTTTTTAATGATGAAAAATGCATATTTATTTTTTATAAATTTTCTATATATTTTTTTTTTTATCTGTTATGTGTCACTTTGTCAAAACGTTTGCAACGCCCAAAAGAAGACGATGAATGCTCCACAAATTGTGAATAAGCATTAACTGACTCGAATTAGCCATTTTTATAGGTCCCTCTGTCCATTGTGTGTGTGATTGAATTGAAATCGGTCAAGCAACACGCCCCCAATGCACAATGCAACAAAATCTGACAAAGAAGCAATATTTTAAGAACGTTTTCCTCCTGGGGAACATTTTTTGCTTCGATGGTGGGTACATAAGACTGATTTATTAAATAAGAAAGTAAAATGTCGGCAAGTGACGTCTATCAATATTTGATCGGTTTTAAAATATACAACAAGCGAATCTTCCATTAGCGCTCTTAAGTAAAGCCTACTTTCGTAAGGTGGAGTTGGACTTTGCCTTATAGGATATGCAATGAGCGTACGTCATAAAACATGGTGAATTTTAGGAGCATGGGTCGGCATTCTTTGGGTAAAGATGCGCTTCTGCTTACCACAAATTTATTAATTTGTGAACAATCGAAAATCGACATGTGACACGCGTTGTTGTTTCGCTTTTTTGAATGCTTTTTTCTTGCATTTTTTCATTCATGCAATTTATGCAATTTGAACGGCGAATTGCTATGACACACAACTTAACATTGCATTGTAGGCTGGCTGGCTGGCTGGATGGATGGCGCGTTGGTTGTTTGAGAGGCAGGCATGGAAATGCGAATACAAAAAAGTAAACAGCCAGCACATCCTTTCTAGACATACACGCACACATACGCAACTCTCACAGACAGATATATATGAAATTGTATAAAATTTGCAATTGTCATGAACAGAATATTTGTATGTCTCCCATACAAATGTGTACACGCCTAGGTTTGTGCGCTTGCATTATGCATTGAATGAAATTGTTAAGGTTTTGTAACGTTTGTGTGTGAGTGCACACCAGTGAATATTACATGAGACATGGTGACATCCTTTTTTGTCACAAACAATTTGAGAAAATTGAAAACATGCTGAAAACGGTTGTGGTGAAATATAACAATGCCCTCAGAAAATAAAAAAATATCTCAACAACAAGGACGATGATGCACATTTTAATCGTGTGCACCACGTAGTATTCAATAAAAATGAAGTAACTAATTATTTCGAAAGTGCACACTTAATAGGGAAATGTCTCATCTCCAGCATTATCATTTCTACTCATTTGCGGACCGTAATGCAACGCAAGAGGAGAAATTGAAGCGATGCTACACAAGTTTCGTTGGTTTACCCTAAGAATGATAAAAGGTAATCAAATTAAAAATATGCACATGAACTCCCCAGAGGACTCTTTGACTTATGCCGTTGTTCCTTTAAACGATCGGTATGTATCACATAATGTGTTGAATGTTTACCTACATTTGTACGCACACACATGCCACGTAGTGTACCTAATACAAGCCATATAACACCACCATCATCACCATTATTACATTCATCATTAGATTCAGTCACTCTCACGCATACCCGTGTAATCTTCCTATAAACCCTAAATATCATCAAGTGTATAAATCCTCCTCATCAGCTTCAGCACAGTTGTACAGTTTACCAAAGTGTCGTTTTGTTGTTGTTATTAGCAGATATTATGTATGTGTGTGTACCCGTGCATTTTTTGTTCACAGTTGATTGCATTTTTTCAACATTACAGCCATAAATCAAAGTTCGATTTTATTTTTTCTGAAATTTTTCATTTATAAAGGACACAAAAGCAAAAGGATGCACAACACTTTATATGCTTACTCTGCATACACATATTTATACAAATATAATACATCCTCACATGTTTAATGAAATACATATAGAAATGTTTTATATCGATTTGTACATCAGTGTATCAGTTGATTCCCTCCACCTCTGTCACGAAGGTATACCACGTTTGCTATTTCGTTTGCAACACTCAGAAGGAAGCCTCGGAGATCCCAACTGATATATATTATTGAGCAGCATAAAAATTGAAGTTGATACACATAATTAGGGCATTTGGCGATGTTCTAAATCGTGAAAGTTGCAACGTCCTACTCACGTTGTACATTGTTACGCGGGGTAACCAGCAATTGCCACACCCATTGTTCATGTATAGAAGTGGAGGGTGGTTAACATTTGGCCTGAGCCATTTAATTGTTTCAAATATTTTGCAATTGTATGGGAAAATATTTATTGTAAATTTTTGTTTCCAAATGGAAGGAAGATGTGTATGTAGGTTAAGGGTTAAAAGATATTGTATTTTTTATTAAAATTCTATTTTTAGTAAAAAATACTTTTAATAAAAACTGGATACATAAGCGATGGAATTGACACCTTCAAAAATATTTAAGGTTTTTATATTGTCCGTTAAAGACGCTTTGAAAGTGTATCATATGTGCATAAAAGTAATTGTCATAAAACACGGAGAAACTGCATTTAACTTTTACTATACTTTTACTCACAGTTCACTCTCACGGTTGTAATTTTCACATATTGAACTGAAATTTTGTACCAACATTTTAAATGTTTGCACACAAGTTGCTCTTCGTTTAAATTGGACAAAATTTATCAAGTATCACCCTCAAAACAGGTCTATTTATCAGTCACATAAATTTGAATTTTTTTTTAAATTTCATATTTATAATTAGAGCATCAATCTGTGTATTAAAAATTGGATCGTGGTCTTGGTTGGATAACATACACTCTACTTGTAGCAAAATCTGACTTGAAACTTGATAAGCAATCCCTAACTTATTAAAAGACGTAATGTTCACGGTTTATATCTCACACTGTTTACGACTCTTTGGAAATATTAAGCGGCCTTTTCTCCTTTTTTTATTTTGATTATTATATCCCATGAAGTCATTTAATTGTGCAGTTTATTAACACATCACCTTCTCAGTCAACATTTGACTAAAAAACTTCACAAAACTTTGATTTCGATTACTTGTTGCCCGCGTTTTGCTTCACTTCTCGAACTTCGTACATTAACTCAAACTGCCAATGATACTACAACAGCTGCATTTAACAACTTTATAACACAATATTTTTTATGCACTCCATACATTTTTTGCTGGGTTTTTCTTCAAAATTCTACTTGAACTCCAACTATCTTTGGTCTAACCTTTACAACAGTGTTTTTCGGGGGTTTTCCCCACAATTGTTTGCAAACAAATATACGCTGAAGCTGAATGAAGTTCTGACAATGCTAAAATTTCAATGCAATTATGTAATCAGAGATGGATTGTACAATATTACTTGTAACAAAGTGTGTTTGGCAGTGACAGGAAAATGCTGTTCCATACGTAGGAGACCTAAGGTACCTTCGCAATTACAATGCTTACGCTATAACTACGCAGTTTTAAAATATAGAGCAAACCTTTCGAAATAAAGGAACACAACTTTGTCAAATAGCGATCGTTCATGTCTCTTGTTAACCAATTAATATAATGTCATATTTCCAAAGATGCAGCACTCTTGAGAGACACTATATATTAACAAATATATGTTACTTAAATGTAATAAATCGAAGTTTCTATATACCGATAATAATTATTCTTTTAATTGTCATAATCTTCAACTATTGTGTGGAAGGTGTCCGCAAAAGTACAAGACGGTGCAATATTTATAAGTTTAAGAATATTTCCATGGTATGTGTGTATGTTCAGAAGTCAACAAGTCTAAGGTTTTTGGATAATTTTTATTTACTATTAGATTGAAACTTGATCGAAAATATTGAACCATCGTCAACGTGCACTTACTAAACCAACACTTGGCCATTGCTCTATAGCCTTGCTGAGCGAGTGAATAGAAAGAAGCGACGAACGGAGGGACAAATACACGCACCTATAATCTTGATAAAAACACTACCAAATTATTCAAAACGATGTGAAAATTATATAGACGTGATATTTAGCATAACATTTCCGCAAGGAACAAGGAAACTCATCCAAACAACAACAATGAATCAAGTTTTAACTCACAGTAAACACATGTTCTAAGCAGTGCAGTGCCGCTGTTGGTGGAGCACCACAAACCACAGAAACAAAATATTAAATCGGTGTTTATGTAGAACGTGATAGCAACGATAAGTCTGGTATGGAAGAACGCTTGCATAAATAAAAAAGTGAAAACTTTTTTATGAACTTCTTCCAAGACTCCATAAAAGTAAAGTGAACGCAAGAGCGAATAGTTAGCGACCTTAACCAACTGTTGGATTAAGTTGTGAATCGTGATTTGGCGGCAAAGTGTTGCCGTTGGGCACCAACACAATGCAAACTTCCAAATTGAACCGTTGCCCCTCCTAAACAAACCTCAAACAAACATTTGTGTACACTCTGCGTACATATTAAAAAAGATGGTTGTGTGCTGATTTAAAGTATTGTGCATCATTTCCATCCAAACCACAATAACAATAGCTACAATCCTTTCGAGCTCGAAAGCAACACGCACAGTTACTTAAGTGCAGCAAATAGGCGTCCCCCGTAGGTTAAATTAAATGCTCATCTCGCTTGCTGGTGGTGAGCTCGTTTAGTGGGTGTATATAAATATATACCTGGCTGAAGCATGTTTCTTTGCTGATGTAGCGCAATGGCGATAGTTAGCCGTTGATTACAATGTTTGTAAAATTCCAATTCACCTTGCGGCGCAATTTGTATACAAGTACAATACAAACAACAAATCGTAAACACTATTCATCTCCACATACAAATAGTGAGCGTGGCATGTAGCGAAAGACGCTTTATAACAATGTACGTTCCAAATGTTTTTAGTAATTGTGGGCACGGTCAGATTAGGACTGTTTGAGTACCCCGATAGATATGACGATGATATGTGCACCAAATGTCCAAACTTTCGTTTGGAGAGAGACTTTTGTCGATTGTGTGCGCGACACTTGGCTGATTTTATCGAAATTAAATTGAAAAGTACGTACAGACACTTGAAATATTTGTACAAAATTTCAACTCAGTGCTCCAAAACGTACATCTGTGAAATTTCCAACAACAAACACACGGACGGACAACCAGTTTTTCAATTCTAATCCAGAATATGTAGACTTTGTATGGTCTCCAGTGCTTCTTTCTGGGTGTTGCGAGTGGGATGCCAAATCTAGCATACTTTCATCCCTAAGATGAAAGGTATACAAAAACGAGGCAGACAATAACCAAAGAGCTGAACATTTAAGAAAATAAAATCTAGACAAACCGACAGACAAGTAGGCAGCTAACATCATTCATCGTTTTATATGTAATTATGGAAAAAGTACTTGTGGTCCAACTAGAAAAATACTGCGTTTATACAATGGTCACGTTCATGTAAACTCCTTAAGTCTTTGCAAGTATTCTGTTTTTTTTTTACCATTTCATATAACATTTAGTATACTAAGTACCATATTCGGCGTGCAACACGCACTCAAATTGTGTTTACTTATTGAAATGTAGGAGCGCGGGTTCTCCTATAAATTTGGTAAAACCGTTCCAGTGAAACTCTCACAAGCAACTTACGAATACGAAAATTGATCCGTAAAGTTATATTTCAAAGTAGACGAGGTTGAATAAAAATGACGTATACAAATTTGAAAAATCACGCCCACAAGAGTCAAAAGAGGAGGTCATTTAACCTACACTAAATTTAAGGAAGACTTCCGGCCTTTGGCTAATGCATCAGTTGCTAACCCGCGGGCGTATGTGTACGGGTTCGTCTGAATAAACCCATTTAACAGCAATTTATGTTGTGCTAATTTATTTCTGTTTCAAATTGTCTTTATCCAATTCTAGTCAACTGCAGTCTTTGGCTTACAAAATATTGTAATTCTCCAACCATCTTTCTTCTAGCATTAATTTTGGTCTCCTTTTTGACTTCAAGATTAAAGAACCTGTATATGCTAGTCTACACAAATGAAATTAAATGTTATTTCTCAAATGACTTATACGTCACTGCCTCGGGTTTACTGATACAACTAAATTAATTAATAGCATACTTTGCGGAAATAAGTGGTGTATTAAATGGTCGGGCTTGACCGTCTATAACATTTTCACTTGTTATGTTTAGAAAAAATCCATTTCGGCCGCGGTGGTTGTGCCCTTGCACGTATGGTCCAAGCCTAGTCTATATGCGTTTCCTCCTACACATAATAAGAACGACAATAATAAAAAGCTCTCGAAAGTCTCATCCAGATTATATACAGCACCTATTACCTCCACTTTGTCTACACAAAGTGAGAACGCAAGTTGTTCGAGATCCGTTAACTTCAGCTTCAGAGTCCTTCTACGAAACAGTCATCCAGTAGTAAAGTCCATTAGATTAAGTGATCTGCCACAAAAATTGTGCTTTAAAATTGAAATTTGATTTGACGCCATCTATCTATGTACCGAAAATAGGCGAGTTTGGATGATTTACAAAAAATCCTACTCAGCCTGCAAGCTGAAAAACAATACATTTACTATTAAAGCGCAAAATCCTGTACCTGCCACGCCCACGGCTTATACGTAGATGTGAAGGGTATTTAGGGTTTGCTCTAAGCCAATTTTAGTTTAGTGCTCTCATTTTCAATATGTCGACGGATGTGGTATTCATATGCATATAAGATACGTAAGTTCAACCTCGTATCTCTACTTTTGTACTCATAAGAGATTTTTGCCAATTACGAAATTATTATTAAAAACAAATTATTGGCATTCTATCATACAGTTATTTGTAATTCTATAATAATGGATTACTTACCTCTTATTAGCGGTATTATTATTGTATTATATGTAGATCTCAAAAAAAAAAGGGTCTATGTAAATAATTTTAAGGGAGCCAACGTAGGTAAACAACAGTTAATAAATAAATATGGATTTTTTTTGGTGAACGCATAGCTATTGAAACACAAACTAGCTCTAGACGATATTCGTTATTTCCGTACTTTTTTACGTTTAGTTCGTAAACGTATTTTCAGCTTTTTCAATACAACACCAAGCGGCATCAATATTGATTTAATTAATGGCACCATGATAGTTTACTAAGAAGCCGCGAAGAATACGTTGATAATAAATTTATTAACCGCATCTTATATTTTATGTATTCTTCTATGAAATATTCAGCCCCAGAGAAAGAAAGTGCCGACGGCAAAGCACACGACCGCTGCACGCAGAGAAATTGAATTTTATTGCAACAACACACATTTTTAATTCATTTAAAAATTACGTGGACGTTTTTCTTGCAGCGTTTTGCCTGTATCTGTAAGTGTGCAAGTTTAATTATTAAATAATTTTTTATTTTGTTCTTTTTTGTACGCGCAAAAGTTTCGTTGGGCGACCCCCACGTAGACCTCAAATGTTTCAACTACATATTGCATTTATATGATTTCGACTCCGCAACTATTTTGCTCAAATTTGTGCACAAATATACTATGTGTTGCGATAATTTCCTATGAAAATTGGAGGAGCTTGCTTTCATGGAGTGTGCATGAAAAGAACAAAAAGCAGAAAAGCAACCACTTACATTAATCAAATTTATTGCAAACAAATACTTTGCTTTATGTTGTTCACAATAGAAATTCCAATGGGCAAAATATCTTTAAAGGAAAATTTCCCTTTCGGAGGCAGTAAGGGAAAGAGAGAGCCATCAAAGAGACAGCGTTTTGTTTATTGTACAATAAATATATTGTAGAACCTGAAGATGTAGTGCAGTTGGGCTCCACAGAAGAGGCGCAATTTTGTGGACCGTGACGTACCGAGAGAATTACTAAGTCATATAATTACTCTTTGCTCTTGCGCACATTGTTGTTATGACGTTTACCTAAATTTGTTTTAGGAAAATTCTTATACTTAATAAGTGGAGCCATTCGTGTATTTGTCAGCAGTTAGAGAGATGGCGGTTTTAATGCATTTGTTCAACTCAGACATAGTTACGCTTTTAAATGTTTACGTCCCCGTTGAAAACACACATAAAGTTCAATAAATACATTTTTTACCTTGATTGTTTATTAACTTTAATAATGTGAATGCTTAAGGAAATTGCGGTACCAACAACAAACATTACTGCATAACTTCTCTAACTCTACCTTGATGTACCTTCCACATAAGATGGGCGTGTACATTCCAGAAGGAGGCATCGGAAACCCCACAAGGAATACATACTCTAATACATAATATATACATTATAAGGCGGCGCGATTATGTATCTGTAACGCCAACTGTTCGCGATTAGATGTGGAGGGTACTTAAGATTTGGCCTAAGCCAAAATAGCTCTCTTACTTGTTTTCTCTGTTTTAATCACTTTGTGTATATATGAAGTGTTTTATAATTGAGCCAAAAATTCCTAGTTCAGACGTTGAAACATGCACTTGAACATTAGTATGTATGAATAATAAAACGACTTTAGCGAGTATTGTGCTGAACAGCAAGTTAGGACAGCGTTGTCATCGTGCTTGTCACATATGATTGCTTTGAAGTGCTTTTACAAAAGATTTTATAACATTTTTCTAGTCATACCCACCTTAGGACGTATATGAATCACTTTGTGGAAACGTTTGTAACAACCAGAAGGAGATATGGAAGACCCCTCAAAGTGTACACATTCTTGATCAGCATCAAACACTGAGTTCATGCAACAACAACTAAAAAAGCAGCAATTTTTAATAAATTAAAGTGCTGTGACTCCGCGGGAAGCTTCGGTGCATCGACGGTGGGTGTACATAACAGGGTTTTTACTAGTTTTTATTCATTTTTGATTGTATGCACGAAGTAAATTAAATTTATATAAATTAAAAACAAATCAAAATATTATAGTCGGTCAAAACCGGTCATCAGATAGCCTACACCACTTGATATATTATTCAATTTAATTTTTTTCTTTTACAAATTCGATTCAGATTTTGATTCTGAATCGATCGGTATAATTGAAGGTGGGTGTGGCATTTGCCATTCAGGAGTTACAAACATCCGCACAAACTTAATAAACCCTTTACCACAGGATGGTTCAGGGTATAATAATATGCTATAATTAATTTAGTTGAATACGTAAACGCGGAACTTTATCTTATAAGCATTATTTCGTAACAAATCGTTATATGGAAAGGAGTCCGAAAAGTCACCTAATTTGCTTTAATTTAGTTCATTAAAATATTTAAAAAGGATCCGTAAATTTACATTTTCAATTGTAGCCGCCTTTGGCAACCCTATGCCAAATGACGTAAGCTACACATACTTTATTGGGTAAATCATGATTGCTAAGATTGCCCTAATTGCACAACATGGTTAAATAATGTTCATTTTATTTGAAAGGCCATACGCAAGAGCGCTGAAAATTAGATGAAAATAATTTGACCATGCAGAAAGCCATGCATGAAAGAATTCGTTGGCCCTTGCTACGATTGTTACGTTACCATATTTGAATATGTTTGGAAGAAGTTTTTCCTCTTTGCCTACATGGCCTTGGGTTGCATCCCAGTCTTTTTTTTCCATATTAAACGCTTAAAATATATAGATTTTAGGTAGAGGCCAGTGTCGTTTATTATCTCTTTTATTCTCAAGTTAATATATAGATAAAGGAATTCTCCCCCTTTTTTCTTGATGAAATTAACTTTAAAGTTCCAACAGTTCATACGTTCCGCTTCAATACACAACACAGTACCGTCAAACCCGTCTCACTTTTCATGCAAAAGTCTTCATAATTATTATTTTCGCTTTTATTTATCAGATTCAAATAGCCGCGTTCAATTCATAATAGTAAATGCAAATTGATTGCTACGAGCAGGCGAAGATTGAAGATTTGAAGATGAATATGAAGATTTATATGGACCACGTATGAGAGACTTTGGTAGTGTTTTGGCTATCAGCATGTCCTATGTGTATCCGCTTCTACATACCAACAGGATCATATGGAGGTATATTGGTTTTGTTCAAACGTTTGAAAATGCCAAAAGGAAGCGAGTCACACCCTCAAAAATCTGTACATATATTCTTGATCAGCATCGATTTAGTCTTTTTATGTGACCATGTGTCTCACAATAACAGAAAGTCGCACAAATTGAGATATCGAGATAAAATTAGGTTTACGTAATCTCTATTAATAGTACAGAAGTATTAGTAGAGACAAGTAAAAATGTACATAGGATTGCTGGACGTGGCAGGTACATAATTACACCCTCTAATAGAGAATTCGCTCACAAATCGAGTGTTTCGCTGAGTGCGGTTTTTCCTAATTGTGCGCGTATTTCATTTCCAACCACGCCTCTTCTTGGTGCCTTTATGACAATTATAAATAAGTATATAAAATTTTAACCCCATGGATAAATTTTTATCGATTATTAACCAATTCGATACAGTTTAAATTAGAACCTACCTGTAGGAGTATGTGTATAAAATTGTATCTGAATATGTACGACTGTGGTAGTTTCAGTAACTGATACATGAACGGATATATATATTGATGCTGATCAAGAGTGTAGATACTTTATTAGGCCTCAGAGGCTTCCTTCTGGCAAACGTTATAGCAAAATAGTACATTCACATTATAATAAATTTATCTATTATTACAATTCTCTCTTATGTGCGCGTTCTCTTTCATACATAGGTATTTATATACATCATAAGAATATTAAAATGTACGCCTACGCAAGTGCAAAGAATTTAATACAAAATCTGAAAACTCTATAATACATACATAAATATTTGACATATTTCCAAAAGTCATAAATCACTCAAATTGTGACACAATTTTTCGTTTGCCTCGTAATTAGGAAGTGAGACGCCATTTCATCTCATTCGCAATATAGGACAACACCAACTACAATTAAAGACAAAATGAAGGGAAGAAAGCAAAAAAAATTAGCTGTTGTTTTTGGTGATTTGCAAAGCGGGGATGTCTCCATAGAAACACACACATACACACATTCTCTGGAGCACACTATCACTACATGACACAATACATTCAAAGATGTCGTAAACTCACTTGTTATGCCCACCACTTGAGATGACGGGGATACTAAGTTTGTCATTCCGTTTGCAACACCCAGAAGAGATCCAAGGTATATACATTCTTCATCAGTCCATAAAAGAATACTTGATCTGGACATGTATGCACGTGCGTCTGTCTATTGTCGTCATTCTCACAGTCGTACATTTTGAAATATGTACAGATGTACAGATAAGTTAAGTTTGTTAATCAAATAAAAAGAAATCTGATTATTACTAGAGAGCGCAATAATGCACGTGCCACGCCCAGCGTTTTTATGCAGATGGGTAGGGTATGTAAGATTAGGCCTGAGCCAAATTCAGTTTTCCCACTTGTTTTGTTCTACGAAGTAATATTACGCCACCTTTTAGAAGATCTGTCTACACATGCACATAAACATTCTATTGTTATACTCACTCATGAATGCAAATAATATTATACTGGTACTAACACAAACTTGTAAGAATGCGTGTGATTGTTGGTCCGGTCGCACATTACTTTAAAATACTACACAGAAGAGAAATTAAAAGCGAAAAAGTTGTTTGTTGCTCTGTTTGCTTTGCAAATGTCGCCAACTTTCTACCATTTATCTTAGTAGAGTGGGTATAACAACTTTGTCGTATCCTAAGCCACTCCTAGTAGGACGAATGTTCTTAAATTTAAAATTTAAACTCTTGTTCGTAAAAATTTTCCCATTGAGTGGAAATTTGGCCCAGATTTGTTTTTCTATTTTTTAATGAAGGGGACGAAAATCGCTTAACAGCCCCGCTTACGATTATGCAAAGTGGAGTTATGAAAATAAAATTCTAAATGTTCAATGTTTGCTTTAACACGGTTGGAAAGAGAACGAAATAATGTATTTGACACACCCATGCCTTTGTCAACAAGTCGCATCAACGTAAGGGGTGTGTAAGGCATGCACATGTGCAGCATTTTTATAAAATCATGTGTAGCCGTAAGTCTGCAAAGTAAGTGTAAATGCGAGTTCTTACGATAACTTTAAAACTACGCATAAATGTGCGACTCCTCTATTTTATCTCCAAAGGAGGTCTGGTGTCAGTGTAAAAAGCGGAAGCGCCGTTAGTCAGGCATCCATTCAATGCAGAGGAATGACAAATAAACACTTAAGAAAATCAAAAAATTATTGGGGAAATAACACGCTAAGTGAACACACTAAACAAGTGGCAAACTGTTTACTTTGCAACCACTCGCACACATATACACTGCGAGCACAACCAAACACGTGCTTGTATGTAATTGCACACTTATTGTACTTATGCACACATATAAATATTTAAAAAAGTTGTTAAGCATGCTTTTAGTTTCTGAGAGCATGGCACGGAGAAGTTTGAAATGCGTTACGTTACGGAACTGTCATTTCCGCTTTAGTCTATAAACGTGCTCCCCCATCCATCCCAACAGATGACTTGCATCGATTCTTAATAAAGAGCATGCAAAACACAATACGAGTCGAGCCCTATGGGAAGTGACGCAGAAAAGGAAATTCTAAGTTTAAGGTTCTTGTTATGTAGCCGGCAGCCAGACTGTCAGTTATGCCCCCAGCAACAATAGCCACAGTACAAAGAGTGCAGAACGTTTCACATTCAAAGACTTGACTTAACATCAACTACAACAACAACAACAATATGTAATAACATTGTAAGCACATTTAACAATACACTGAACAGCAAACTTTTCAACCCATCGTTTTATTATTGTTTTAGGGACTACGCTGGTTGTGCTTTGTTGGTGTTGTTTCCATGCCTGTTAAATGTTCTGTATTTTATTTTGTTGTAGAGTTTCTTAAATATTTCTTATACAACACAAAAAAAAAAAACAAGTAACAAATAAAAAAACGAAATTTGGCTTAGGCTACATCTCAAATACCCTCCTCACCTACATATAAATGGTCGGCGTGGCAGGTACATGATTGTGCTTTCTATAAGTCCATAAGCTTGCAAGTAGAGTTTTACGCTGAATATGTGTTTTTGTAAATTATTGACGTGTCTGTTATACGACCACGCCGTTTTTGGCCCATCGATTGAAGGGGCGATAGCTAGGTTTTTGTGCCATATATATAGTATTTTGTCGATTGTGGGTGTGGCTCTCGACCAAGTTTGTCCATATTTAATATTTAAATATCGATCTCTGTGCAAAAACTAAAGATATCTGTACAAAATTTCAGCTCAATTTATGACCGTGAGACACATGGATGGCCTATCTAGATCAACATAGTTTTTTATGCTGATCAAGAATTTATAAGCTTTGTAGGGTATCTGAGGCCTGCTCCTAGTTGTAGCAAATGGAATAGCAAACTAGGTATGCTCCCATCCTATCTGGAGGGTATAAAAGACAAGCATTGTCTTAAGGAAATTTTACCCTAACACACACTATTATGCGTACATTGTGTACGAATATTTGACGTGAATGCGTATAATGCTATATGGACATGTACCAAGATATTGAATAAACTTGGAATGAACAGACACACTCTCTATTACACTTTCTTTTTCTGTTAAATGTAAGATAAATTCATTACAGATACACATACATACGTACACGTTCATTCAACTTACTTTGGTGATGCCAAAAGGTAGAAAATGGTTACAAGTGTATGCGTATGCGTGTGCGGGACGCACTTTTGTTATTGCAAAAGCAAAATGCCAAAGAACAAGACAAGCAGAACTGAACTCTACTCTGACATGAATATGTGGCAGCAGCAGCGCAGGAGATTCTTTGGTACTCATCACCGTGAGGGTGAAAGTATGTTTCCCATCTAGAAACGTGTGTAGCACCAAAAGGAAAATTATTGCCCTATTGATCTGTATCAACCACCGAATATATCGCTAATATTCTAACTTGTGAATATAATGTGAATATTGCTTAAACGATTTTACTAGTTTAAGTGGAAAACAAATCATTTAGCCATGCCCACCTCTATGTTGTACCCGTTGCAAAAACCACGTTTGTTTATTCCTGCTTTGCTCCTTGGGTACAATGAATCCACATATCTGTTGTTGGAAAGCTGGTAGTTTCGCACAAATCACAGGTGGAAGAATCCATCTATTTAACACATACTCGTAAGTAACAATTTAGAAGGTATTCAAGATTTGGCCTAAGCCGCACAAAACAATTTCAGTTCTTTTTATATACTTCCCCGCTTATCCACACCTTCGGTTTGTTTCTTTTCAAATTAAAGAGTATTTTATACCCTCCACATAAGACGGGGGCTATACTAAGTTAGTCATGCCTTTTGCAACACCTAGGGGGAGGCATAGGAGACTCTAAAGTATATCCTTTATCAGCATCAAAAACTGTGTTCGTCTGTTTATGGCACTCTCGCGGTCTTATAGTTTCTGTAGGCAATTCGGTTTTCAAATTGGCAAAATCGGTCAAGAGCCACGCCCACAATAAAAAAAAGCTTTTCTGGCACAAACATTGAGCTATAAATTTGAAATTTGGTACATTTAGCTCAACTATCGATGTGTCAAAAACCTTGGTCTTATAACAGGCGTGCTCAATATTTACACAAAATTCAGTGTAATTGACTTAAAAACTGATGCGTACTTCATACACCATTAGATAGCTAAATTAAATGTCTGTCATACAAACTGTTTGTATGTAGATGTGGAGAGTATTTCACATTTGGTCTAAGTCAAATCTAGTTTTTGTACTTGCTTAACTTACTTTTTCTGTGTTCAGCAAAATAAATTAAACAATTGTCCTATAAAATATTTGTTATCTATATAAATAAAAACAAGTCAAAATGTCGTAGTCTGTCAAGCCCGACCATGTAATACTCTACAGTTGTATATGCATACACGAGACAATGCCATATCATTATATGGAAAGAGGTTCCAAAAATGGTCCAATCGGATCCAAATATCAGGCTAATATATTATCCTTCACCAAATTTTGTCAAAATATGTTAAGAATTGTAATTTTTTGTTAGATAAAGACTTCCATTAGAAAGGCATCCTATATGAAGAGGGATTCTAACAATAGTCTGATTTTGTCTATTTTCAACACGGTTCCATGACATGTTCTTGCGCCAAATTTCATCGAAATATCTCAAAAAATGCGACCAGTAGCTTGCAAACAAAATTACATGAACAGGCAGACGTACAGACGAACATGGTTAAATCGATTCAGATTTTAATTCAGAAACGATTAGTATACTTTATGGCGGGTGTAGCACTTGCCGTTTGGGAGTTACACACATCTGCACAAACTTAATGTGCTCTTCGTCACAAGCGGTGCAGGGTATAAAAAGTGAAAAAATAAAATTTTGGAGGCCATTTTTTAAATACCCTCCACATCTACGTTCAAACGGTGAGCGTTGCATACAGTACATACGCCCTCTTATAGAGAATGTGTCACGTATCAGCGTGCATATTGAGTTTTACGCCAAGTAAGGGTTTTTGAAGCATTGATCGTTGTGGTAATTATAACTACGACAGTGAGAATGTCAAAAACAGACAAACAAATCAGAGTCTAGATCTACTTTCATTTCGATGCTGGTCAAGAATATTTGTATACACTTTGCAGGGTCTCTGACGCCTCCTTCTGGGTGTTGAATGAATAACTTAATATGCCCTCACCTTATGTGGATGGCACTATGGAATTTTTCTGTCCATTGCCATGAAATATTGAGAGATGGAAAATTTGATCCTGTAAATTTTTAACGCATTGATTGAATTCCTTTGAATTATCGTCCTTGACGAAGACAGAAATTTAACGACAATATCACAAACATGCGGTGTGCCTTGTTTTGTTTATCTTGAAACTAATATAATCCCAAGAGCCCCAAACGTTTCAGCACAACTTTTACATAAACAAGCTTAATATGATAATTTACCAAGAAAATCTAAAGTACGCTTACTCATGCTTGTATTGGTGAAACGTACTTGTGGTTAAAATTCAAGTTTGCCTTTTCCTAAGTTCAATTAATTAAAACTGTTTTTTCTTAACACGGTTTTGTGATTTTGAAAAGGAAGTTCATATCAAAACCTAGACGTGTACCAGTCGTCAGTAAGCGTAAAGGTGCAAATGAAACCCCTCTGGAATGAATGAGTCAGTGCGTGTATATAAGCGTATATGTGCGCGAAAAGAAAACATGTAAACGTACAGTGAGCTGTAAAAATAAATATTCGCCAAAATATTTCAAACGCTAGCTTCACTCATAATAATAATTCAACATACAGGTAAAAAATTAAATCAATAAAATATCGGACAAGGAAGACAACTTTAAACGCTTGAACCTAGAAGGTTAACAAATTGTGATTTATGTACTTGAACAAAATTTTGTACTTTTGGGGGTGACTGTATTCTGAGTAAAACGGGGAGAAGCAAATATGTATAAAGAATTCTTTAATATACTTGGGTACGCAACTCCTTTTGTACTTATGTACATATATACCGTACATATACGTAAATGTACGGTAAGCATGTGGTGATCACCCGACCATAAACACTATTCATAAAATATCAACTATGTTTGCGCTTAAGTTAACTAAAACATTTTTTGTTGCCATTGTGAGTTTGTAGCAAATATTCAGGCCTTCATATATAAGCCACCATACATTTTCTGTCGGGCTGTCTACTGTCTGTTGTCTGTCCATGTAAATTTGTGTATATGCTGCGGTCGAGTTTCTTCAAATATCGTGATGAAACTTGCCTCAAGGACATTGTTGGCCCAAAGACAATTGCTTGGAAAAATACATTTTGCTTGTGAGTTAGCGGTTGCGCAGCATAATAAATGAATTTTCAAAACTTTGGTTCCGATCGTACCATTGAATTTATTCTTTAGAAGGCGAAAAGTACAATTCTCAATATTTTTTTAACACAAGGACCAATTAGTAATATTTTTAGAATCTGATAATGTCATTATGTGCAGTTTGTACATAATCAAGGTGCCAAACAAAATAAAAAACAATAAATTTTGTTCTTGCTATTGTATAACTGTTTAATTGGAACCAAGTTGCGTAGGGTTCCTGTGTGATTATGCTCGACCGACTCTAATATTTTCACCTGTTTGAACTGAGTATGTGCCGCCGCATTTGCAACATTGCCGTAATGTTAATCATTGAACATTAAACACATTATATGAGAATTATTCGAGTAAGAGCACCAGCACGGTGGTTCGCCTGGAATGCGTTACGTGTTATAATAATATATTAGTTGTTGCTTTTTAAAGATCCCTAAATAGCAGTCAACTATTTAGTAAAATTTACAAATTTCTTTTGTTTTGCAGCCCTCCCCTCCGTTCCTAATAAAAATCACTGAGCACTGAAGTACTGAAGCGCTTAACCATCTTTGCCCTGATATATCAAAGCCTAACTCGCCCCGTTACGACGTTTAAAGCATATTAGCATAATGCGTTTTTTGACGCTTAGGAAAAATTAGCGATGAAGAAACTTTTCTAAGGTATTTATGTAGTAATAGTAAGCAGAGGAGAACCAAGGAAAAAAGCTAAAAAAATATATTTGGCTGAGGCAAAATCTAGAATACTCACCACCGCTGCACCAAATCGTCCCGACGAGTCAACATATATTCTGTACTTTATAATTAATGCGGAGAACTTATTTTAAAAAACTTCTCTTCTTCAGTTTTTTTGCATTGAGGGCCGATTTTGCCCAATATAAATATCAACCAAAGTATGAAAACTACCAACGCTTCTGCCAACTTTGGAATCGATATCTCAATTGAAAGTAAATAAATACACTATCGGACGGATGGAAGGACTAACGAAGTTCGCGTAAGCACAACTAACATTTCAAAAAAGTCTTGCATTTTACCTCAGCACCCGAGTTCTCCTTCAAAAAACAAATTTGTAAATTGTGGGTGTGGGAGCGGTTTATTATTATACATAGACGCCCAAGAAGTCAACAGTGAACAGCAAGGCATTATCCCGCCTAATACAATAAGTTCGAAAAAATTACGACATTTGCATTTGAAGGTCACAAAAAAGAATAAAAATCTGTTGCTATTGTTATACCTAAGAAACCAAAAAACCAAAAACAAAAAAAAAACAAGAACACTTTGTTCTATATATTCACGCGCGTTTCAATAACAAGAATTAAAGAACACAACACATCTTAAATATTTTATTAAATAAATCACACACATGCACGAACGAGAGTGTATGTTGTGTAAGAACTTACCCAAGAATATTTTGCTCTAAAAACACAACGCAAACAGTACGATTCACAGAAAACAAGAAGAGGAAGAAGCAACAGCAACAATAAACCCAAATAATAATATGAATAATGGCTGCTTCCCATGCCGACCTCCATAAAACACACATCCATGTCAATTCACATTGATCAAGCCATAAATATAACAACACATACATTTGTAGGTATTCATAGCAACGCTGCACACAAGAACCGGTAACAATAACAACACGTAACAAGAGCAGATATATCAGCAATGAACCCTTAAAATACAAAGCACACTGTTTGGTATAATACGTAAAAGAATGAACAGTCAGCCATAATTGCCGACGGCAAATTGTATTCAACCATTATTATGCACAAGCAGAAAGTAGCTGTGTTGTCGTCTGTCGACTGTGGATGCGCGTTTTCAAACAATTGTGGATTTTTTGTGCTATTGAAGGTGGTGTTGTTCTTCGAAAGGGAGACTTCCAGTTGAATTAAAGAGAAACAATTCTTGGGTCATAATTTTCATAAATTCAATAATTCGATTCCATTATCATGTTAAATACAACGAATAACACGTTTTATGCATTCCAAGTCTGCTCTCTATCCAAGAGTGTACATGCGGTCCAACAACTGTACATTTGTATGTTCTTACAATTGCCTTCAACGTGTGTATGATGTGGATAACCATATATAGCTGTTTCCCGCCACGTTCTGTTGACTTTTCTCTTGGACCAATAAGTAAGAGAATATTAGTTTAAGTGGTAAAAATCGTGCTCTTTACTCTTCGGTTGTATGTGTGCATTAGATTTTGAAAAATACAGTTCTGGTCAAATGTATTTGCCAACTAAACAAAAAAAACAAAAAATATTCAATTGCACCTTTGTACGGTTCTCAATCGTTTTGTTTTTGTTGTTCTTTAAGCTTTTCCGTACGTCTTTAAAAACTTTGCCAACATTACATATATAAAAATTCTCGATCAACATCAAGTTCTGAGTCCAGTTAACAAATTATATAATAATAAACTTTGTAGAGATCTAACAAAACCCCAAAAAAGACTTCAATCATAAATTGAAAATTTTGTGAAAAAACTTTTAGTTTTTGCAAGCATAACATAGCTTTTTAAATTGATCAGGAGATGCGCCCACAATCGATAAAAATATATTTATCTGTCACAAAAATTTAGTTATGGAGATGGAATTGATAAAATTACCCCATCTATCTATGTGCCAAAAATGGGCGTGGTCGTTTGAGTGTATATGTAGGGGGTATTTAAGTATTTAATTCGCCAAAGCCACATTTAGGTTTTTACTACTTTGATCCGCTTTTATTTTGTAGAAATTCTGAACGAAGGTGTTTAATAAGAAGATAACTTGATGGAGAAACATCTGTCATGCATTTTCCACTTTAAACGCATCACAATCTTGAGCAAAATCGGGTACGAAACAATGAGTGATGTATAAAAAATTATTATATGCGTCGCATTTAGGAAAGTGACTCAAATTCACTAACTGGCGCAATCAGTGCATAAAAGAAGTAACAAACCAACGACAGGTATATGAAATTGAACCCTGACCAACATTAACAAAAGTTCCATGTTTTACAAAGAGCACTACACAACGACACGACGATCGATTGTAAACATGTGTCTCCAGTTTAAGAAGCGAAGACCTAGAGAAGTCCTATTGGCAAGAGTGCTTTCTGTTGGTCGGCACAAACAAATAACAAAGTAGCTACTCATTGGCAATATTGTAATTATACACTGCTGCGCAAATCCCGCCTGTTCCCGCAAACTTTTCTTATATCGGAATGCATAAGCATATTAGCAATAAGCGGTGCACATACAATGGACACAGTCTGAACAATACTAAAAGGAGCTCTTAGATGATAAAGAAATTTGGAGCTGGCAGACTTACATACAAACAGCTAACAGCTAATACGTATGTTCAAGTACGCTAATATGCCGTTTGGCTGTAGGCATCGTGTTGCAACGAAATGTCTTGTTTAGCAAAATTGTGAAACGGAAACAAGCAGCGTTTTGTAATGCGCTCTTGTTATAGCTGTTTCGTTTGTTGTTGTTCTTATTTTGATGTGTGTTTGTGGTATTGTGCGTACACTTCGGTACATTTCCCCTCAAATTAAAACAAAGTGTGTTAGTTGCGTTATAGTATCGAATGTTTTGTTTTGTTTTGTTCCGTCCAATTTAATTGTGTGTTCGCATTTAACATTAAAATTGTGCGCACATGCGCACTCTTAATGCTTTTATGTTTGGACGGTCAGTCACGCACATTGATCCAGCTGCATTACGATGAATTAAGCAAAAACCAAACCGAACTGAACACTATTCACGTACCGAGCAACTAACTAACAACGCTTGAAACACAAAATAAACTCATGCAAATTCGTTGTCAATATTAGCAAAAACAAAAGCAAACAAAGAAAAAAAATCAGAAAACAAAGGACAATCGTATAAAAATACAGGTAAATAAAGTGTCTGGCATGCTCCTTCATCTTTAACCAAGTATTACTCTTGATACGATTTTTTTTCTGGTAAGTCTCTGAGGAAAGACAAGCGATAACATTTTAACATGGCCCTGCTAAAAAATAACAAAAAAGGAAACGACAGAGAAAATATCGTGCGGCTCAAGTAGAATTCAAGGCACCATCCACGTGTTTACTTGTGGAGAAATAAAAAAAATAAAAATTATATATTATATTATATATAAATTAGCGCAGGTTAACATTTTTAATGTGGTCGGTAGTTTTTGGGATTGGTAAGTAAAACAGAGTGCGACAGTTTTCCACTCGTACAGTTTTTAAAAATATTTGTTCTAGAGAGTATGTCGCAAGTGCGCATAAAATTTATATACATTGAAGAGTACAGCATTGCATGTAAGCTTAAAGTTTAAGTTTCATTCGAAGACACATATTACCGCACGAACATTGCATGCGTTGGTAAGTAGTTGCGTCGTTGTGCGCGTCTGTCCAATATGATGATGTTTCTATCTGTAACATGAGTAAAGTAAGTGCCGCAGAATATATCTGCAAATCCGTCCGTCCCTTCATACGTTTTTATGGAATCAGGTTCCTTGCTGTGTTCCATCATCTCAAGGACTCTCAAACTCATTTCAGACAATTTTTTATTTTAATTCGAAAACGTTCCAAAAAATAGTTTTGTGGCGTTCATCAAGAGCAAGTAGAAAATTGCTAAGGCTAAGACCGCATATTACAATAATTACAATAAAAACATGTAGCTTGGTACACCTTTGAAAGAGAGTGAAATTGTGCTTTTCATCATCATACTTATTTCGTTAGCTGCACTTGTTGATTATTAACGCAGTGTAATCGGACGTAAGCTTTATTTTGGTAATTGTGGTTCAACACACATACGCTGTACAAAATATTATATGAATTGTTTTCATATTAACTACATCTACATCATTAGTCATAATATCATACTCGATTCTCACCAAAAATAACAAAACATGGTTACAATAAGCAGTACATACACTCTTACTCATAAAGAATGCAAAATATTTATACAGACAACGTAATGGAAAGTACTCGGGTTCCGTCGTCGATGAGTAAATATACAGGTCCAAAGAAATAGAATGAAAGTGATGCGCTTTTTTGTAGCAATATCTGCTCTAACAATATCTCGGGTACACACTTGTGAAGCATATAGCATGTGAAATTGAAACGACTAATTGATTAGAGGCGAACAAGATTTTTATTTCTTTCTTTCTCTTATTTGAAGATTTTATTAATCGCGTGAAAAAGCAAATGAACAAAATGAACGAAAATGTATCACCGTCAGCGCGATTATTTTTGAATACAAATTAAAAAACACCTTCACATGTTCTGAACTTGTCCGGTATATAGAATATTATAAATAAGGACACGTAACACTGAAGAGTAGCGCAGTGGTAGGGTACCATTTTTCGATTTGTAAGTGATTACGATTATTGGTAATATTTTGAAGCGAATAGACGCATTACTTTCTTTATGAAATAGATGTTTTTAAAGGTTAATGCGTTTTATTAATAAATAATTTGTTAAACAGAAAAACGATAAAAAGGGTCGGAGTGACGAATGACAGCACACGTAATGGCCCATTTGTTGTATCATTCATTTATATAATTCAGAAAGAAGCTTAAGTCGATCGTTGGTTCTCAATTTTTTCGATTGTAAGAGTGCCCGCAAAATATCAGACAGAAGGCTTAATTCAATTGAAGTTCAATGGTGTGTTACGCAATACCCTCTGGGTATTACATACTTTTGCATAAATAGTGTGCCATCATGCCCTACTCTCCTCTACATTATTCTAACCACAGTGATCTGTAGCCACATGCCTCTGCTACATTTAAATCAGTGAAATAAAGTGTAGCGTAGCCTCGCGTTCTACCCGTGGATATGTTTTACCTTTCGCTTTGCCTTACTTCCTCTTCTTTGTACGTTAATGAAAATGTCTTTTGTCAAAAGTTAAATTGACGTTGTTTATGTGAACAACATTTGTTGTTGCCATATATAGTTCGAATGCATTGGTCCGAATACACAGGTACGTTTGAGAGAAAAAGTCACTCTGCGATTATATGGGTATAATACATACGTACGTGTGTCTGTACAATGTTAAGTATGCAATTTTAACATCTTCTTCAAGGGAAGCGCGTTCGTAACGTTGTTAAATGTCACATAAAAATGCCATTTATTTAGCCAAAGACATAATGTTACAGCAAACCAAATAACAAGAATAGCACACTCATTTGCATTTTACAACAACGTACATGCGCGTATGTGTGCCATAATCACACATTCAAGGCAAATAATCAATGAACGCAGGCAACAGATTCCGCACTTATGAATGGATGTAACGTGAGTGCAGTGTGATTATATTTGGAAAATATTGGGTTTCCTTACAATTGCTTACATCGTAATAAATCTTTTGCTTACCTTCATCTAATGGCCGTTCACTTCCTAAACTGTTGCGTTGTTTTTTATAATCCAAAGGCCGTTAATGTTGTATAATTATGTTATTGCATAAGTAATCCACAAAGCAATGGGAAGTCTGAAAGTATATAATGGGAGAGGATCTATGTATACAACATGAATAAATATGTGTCCGTCAAAGTGACGGATGCGGTATACATAGGTATGCGTTGACTGCAATATATATTCATCGTGCTTAGTCAAGTCTACAACCATTGGCTTTTTTAATTTACACCGTTCGTGTGCATTTGTACAATGTTGCGCAGCTACCGAGAATGTACTTTTAATTTCTTTAATTCAGCACACATTTGGCAACTTATATTGCACATTATGCAAACTTATGTGTTTGTGTTTTGTGAACATTTTGCTTAAGCAGCCGTAAAATGTTTTGCTCGAACTATCTCGATACGCCATCTGTTAATAACTAGCCAAACTCATATAGTTTTAAAACTTATGATGGCACTCTAAGGCAGATGCTTATCATACAAATTTTGTCTGCCGCACACATGACGTTTATAAAGTGTCGCCCTAACGGACCGTATGTAAAAAAGCCAGAGTCAGACTATTCCCTGCCAGTGCCCAGGTCCGTGTAATCTCTAACAGTGTATCAATCAGAAGGCTTACAATGCAACAAATGTCACTTGTAAATCGTATGGCGAGGTACTAGAGTTATTGTTATGTTTTAATCGAATTCTTCGCACATACAACGCAGGTTATTTGATACAGAGTTGAAATTATTTCGGAAAACTTCAATTGAAACAAATACTACGTACTTGAAAGTGCGGCCACGTTATTTGTTTGAAATTTTTAGAATAAGAATTTGACGAAAGGCTTCCCTAATCTCATCATCATCAACACTCACCTAGAATTACATGTTCCGAACTTTAGAAAGCTGTAGTGTACTATACAATTTTAATATAACTCACTTTACTACACAATTTCAGTGTAATAAATATTTAGCATTGTAAGCATTATATTTGTTAAGCGTAATAAGCATTATTTTTAAGTTCAGTATTTTCAAAGCTAAGCATTATTTTCTTTTTTTACAATTTGTAAGTAAGTAGGTAAATAAGTTAGTAGGTCATACTCATAAGTAAAATTAGTATATAAGTTGAACAAAATGTACAATTAGTTATCAATCAATAAAATAATCTTAAAGGTAGTTGAACATTGATTGATCTATATAAAATCATATAAAATAGTTACTTACCCAGACATAGCAAATAATTGCTACTGGATTTTGGAGCAAATGTAAGTATCTATAAAAATAAACTAATAAAAAGGATACTCACCCACTCATAGCATTCTATGCTAGTGGACTTTGCTTTCTAAGCAAATGTGGGTATTCTAAATAATCCAATATAAACCTTAGCATAACATAAAAACAAATTATAACATGGCGATCCTTTGCCTTTTACCCATAAATATAACATGGCGATCCTTTGCCTTTTACCCATGAACATTACAAAGCCTTTCCTATTTTCAAAAACACAAGCTGTCCGCGTATATTGCGCAAACACGAATCTTGTACTTCCTTAAACTATTATCCCCTATGAATGTTATAAGGAATTTCCCAACAGCCAATACGATCAATGCCAGTTTATTTAACTAAAAATGCGTTTAACAGCTCAAGCTTCCATACTAAATGCACGTATAAAGTCATACGACATATTGGGACGATGAAGGCTTCAAATATTCATTTTTACACATTTGAAGCAACGCTTACAAATTGTCAATTATGATACAAAATGGAAAAATTATTCAAATACATTACCTGTCATATATACTCAGCGTTCATTTGCATACGCGAACGACACTGCCGCTGGCCACCCACGACGTTTGAAATTGTTTTTTATTTTTTTTTTTTCTTACTTAAATATTAGCAAACGCATTAAATTGAGCGCCGCAATAAACATTAGGGTGCCAATTAATTGGGTGCCAATTTGAACACCTTCATGTCTACACAATGCAAATGCACAACATTAGTGTACGTGCATACGTACAAAGCATGACCAACATTCAAACCACTCAATATGTAAAGTAGTGAATAATCGTGCTTGCTTATAACCTCTTAGTATGCATATATTGATAATCGATTAACAATATCGTACGTGGTGGGGGTGGTACTAACTCAATAATCAATATTTGGCAATGCTAGGAAGTCTTTACAATATACACGTGCTTCTTTGTCAAGTTAAGAACAATTCAGTGCGAGTACTTGATGTTAACCACAGTACAATAGTTGAGAAGAAGGGGAAAAGCTTCAACTATTTAGTAAACGTTGCTTTTAATGATAGGCCATCATAATCTTATCGAACAATCTTGCTGCTCTAAGGTGTCGATCCTTTTTGTAATCACGTTCCCACATAAATGCCGTCCAAATTAACACTTTGTGCTCCTACGCTCCTTCTCACCTCTTCTTCTCACGTCAGATATAAAAATAAACAATAAACAAAAAGAATGGTGTCGAATCATGGCCATAGATATGTCAGTCTCAAAGCTTCCTACCAAAGGACGGCATCCTTTTAAGAGTAAAAATGTTCCCTCGTAAGCTCAAAGCTTGCCAAGTATTTAAGTGGCAAGCTGTTGGCCAAAGAAACGAATGCGAACGAATTAAGTCGAAATATAATGTTAAGCAATTGTTTTAAAGCTCCTCCACTCGCTCCCCTCTGTGAATACAAATAATGCCTAAAAATGAACACAAAGCTATGTTCAATGACCGAGCCATGTGAAAATATTGTGCTATTAGAGTTGTTACATTATAGTGCCCGCCACAACAGAGTGTGAATAAGAGTAGTTCTGTCGTAATCTGTTTAACGAGGGAGTTTAACAACGGACTGCTGCACCACAGCACCACCATTGAAGTGGCAGTCAACCAGCCAATAACCTAAAGAATATAAAATTGACTGAAGTCGCTAACAACCAACTTTGCACTTATTTGGTGTGTGACAATAAAACTTAAATGAATAAAACTTTACAATACACATTTACAGCCGATTGCATAAACTGTCGGTCTTTTCTTCTATTGAGCAACCTGTATAACACTAAGCGACTGTTTGCTTTAACATAGAGTCTTTTTCCACATACGTGGAGTTTTGCAGGCAATGTGAAGGAAATCGGAGGCGAAAGGTTTGACATTAAAAGGCGGTAAAGCGTGAAAAATAATTTTTGAAAATAAGAACTGGAAAAGACTTCCGGTAAGTCAGAAAGAACGCAGCAATATGAATTGTAACAGAATATTGTAGAGCATGCTTCAATTTGCACAAAGCTCTTGAAACATCTAAACGCCATCTGTGTCTTTATTTCTCATCAACATTAGTTCTGTAAGCTAAATGTACATAACGTAAAAAAATCCTTCGGAAAGCTTTAAAGCTATAAGAACCGAAAAACAGGACGACCAAGGATATTATTTCGATGTACTGGAAAATTTTAGCCAAGGCACACACATTGACTTTAAACTGAGAAGAAAGTTTTAGCATAGACACTTACCATAGAGAAGTAGAAAAGGACTTTTACTGCCATTTTTTCACTCTTCATTTGACACAGAAGGATGTGCCGTAAAGTTTTTACGCATTTGTGTGTATATATATATTAGATGGACGCCAACTCTAGAATAGTCACAATCACTGTCCATTTGCTCAACAGAACACTTTTACCGTTCCCCAAAGACTAAGAAATTTATTCTACCAAATTTTATTTTCCTTATTTCTCTTAAGAGAGGCCGGGGCGTATATATGGACTGATTTAATATATTTTCAATAGCAAAGAACAACATTTCTGAATATTATAATTTTCAAATATGCCCATTATTGTGAGATTATTCAAATAAAACTATGTTCATAAAACCAATAGAAAAAGCCCACGCCGGTAATACGCTTCAATTTAGTCTGTGTGTCTATCTGATATTGGTCATAAATTTTGAGCTGGTTAGCAGATCGCTCTTTAAATTGGGCGAGGTCAAGAGCCACGGCCACAATTAAGCTATTAAATTGAATTTTGATGTTCTTACCTAAAATGGGAATGGTCGGAAAAAAATAGGCACGTAAATGTGGACAAACAGGCAGCAATCATTTAATAAAAGCGGTGCATTTTAATGAATTAACGAATTTCGCACTTTTCTGCACTCGCGTTCCTGAGAAAATATGTGTGGTCTGCGTGAAGGAATACCTCTAATGCATACGTGCCTCCGTCTCCTTTTTGATCATATCTCTTAATTATAAACTTTGTTGCTTAAATTAAAATTAAACAGAAACTTTCGACACTGTCTCTTAGAGAATTAAAATACAATATAAACAAGATAGAGAAGTTCGGCTAAGACCGACGCTTAAATACCCTCCACCTTTTATAACCCTCTAAAAAATAAGTTCCTATTGCCATATTCATGTATCTGATTATTTCATGTACTCACGCAAATAGTGTTTTTTTTAATTATAGTCGTTTGCGTTATTCAATCACGCCCATTTTTGGCACAGTGTTGGGTAACGGTACCACTTATATTTATATTAAATTTCAACTTCATAGGCACAGTATTGTGCGATATATATTTTTTTAAAGATACAATAGATTTTTGTTGATTGTGAGCATGGCTCCTAACCAATTTTGCCCAATTTAGACACCGATTTGCTTGCCGAAACTAAAAGCGTCTGTAAAAAATTTCAGCTCAATATCTTGAAATTTACGACCGTAAGAATGACAAAAACAAGCGGACATACGGACACATACATAATATTTAGTTTGACACAGTTTTTGGTGCTGATCAAGAATATATATCCTTTGTAGGGTCTCTGACTGCTACTTCTGGGTTTTGCAAGCGGAATGACAAACTTCTCGAAAAAAAATGAAACACGATGACTTAGCTCCATCTCATGTTACTTAGTTACGAATTTAATTATTTTAGTTTAGATGTGAAACCGAAAATGTGTTATTTGATAAGTTGTACGTCTTGGACTATGACGCGTTTTTTTCTACATTTGATGCCTGCCGAAGTCATTCATTGGAAAGGGTCAATTTGCTGAGTATGAAATCTTTAGCATCTAAATAAGTGTCTGTGTGATTATATGATTTGTTTTTGTTCTAAAGACGCCGCTTCATTTATATTTATGGCTTCAGCTATTACTCTAACATGCTTACGTACAAATTGTTGTTGTCTTGTTATCTATAGTGGTATCTGAACTAAAAACAACTACCGGCAGTGCAGTGGACACTTACTTCAATTTTCTCTATATTCGTACATGATATGAATGATGATCATACACAACAGGCATGCAATGTCTGTCTGTCCATCTACGCCGCGTATTACTTTTGATGATGATGATGATGAAGTGGGCGATGTTATCACACATATTAGCACATATTTTGCGGAGCACATGAAATGAAGGCTTGCTGCGTTTATGGTCGTGTCGTTTAGCTTTAGCATACAAAAAGAGATCAATTTGCGCTGATAAAAACCACCAGCGTGAAATTTTAAATGGCTACATATTGAAGGCTGTTGTTTTTAGAAACAATGATACTACAATTTCGTTATTCACAAAGTATGCGTGACATTCAACAAATATACGGAATGCGCTAAATTCGAGATATAATAAGAAATTAAGAAATTCTCTTGAGATGTCTTCTGCTCAAAGGCCTTCAAATGTTGATACATGTACTTTTATTAATTTAAAAATATTTTTTTTCATTTCATTTATAAATGTTGTAATTTAAAAATCAGCTAAAATTTTACATTATCAGATTTCATGTACTCTACATACTTATTAAAAGTGAACGAAATCTCATAACCGTTGTGGCCCTAATTTACAAAAAAATGCTCTGTCACTGTATTTGAGATTTCGAATTAAGGGGACTACTGCTATAAGCATTACGTCAGGATGAAGTGTGGACTTATAGTGTCCTTATCCTGTACAATATACTTACAGATCAGGTTATATTGCCGAGGTGGGATGTGTTCAACTTTGGGTCTAGGCCAAATAGAATTTTTATTTTTACTTATTAGGTAATTTTACACCTGAGTAGTTGGCTAGTGATCGTCTATAGAGTTCATTGGTATGTAAAGTGGACCGACCCGAGTACAGTTCAAGTCCTTCTCCAGCTTGTTGCTCTCAGTAACTTCCATAACTTGGACCAAACCAACTTATTCAAAGATATATTTATAAGCTGTGGTGTAGACCTATTACAAGGACACCTACGGTGTGAAAAATAGTCACATAGTTAAAAATTTTGTTACAATAGGCTGGTTTAGAATATGTGCATAGAGTACGGTTGCCCAGTACATATAAAATTCACATCTACATACAGATACGTATATAAAAGTTACGTTGTATGCTCGTTTTTGAAATTTTATTCATATTTCACATTTCATGTAAGTGACTTTAGCTTCTGCCTGAAATTTATATTGGGAAGTGAGAAGTTAGTTAGGAACAGTTGTGCACTGACTTCATCTAATTCCAATTTAAATTCTGGTTTTACACATGCATTACATTGGGCAACGCTTCATATGTCCGATGCTACGAAAGGAACAAAAAGGACAAATTCCAACACAGCCTGCCGAAACCACATTAAATTTCTAAACAAATGTTTATCGAATATAAAATGAAGTCCATAAACATATGAAGCATTTGAAATAAAGTTTAATAAACGAGCCACTTGTATGCTGAAGCACACAGCTCGTCTCGGCTATGACCACCAGCCTCCACTGCGATCAAATTTATTCGAGTTGTATCAGCTAACTACCGGTGTCTTGTTGGTCATATATCTCTTTCTTTCTCTCCCTCTGATTCTCTCCTTTTAGCCATACATATGCATTCGACAATGCATACTAAATGGCTCTTGCTATGAATATTTCAATAACCTTACACATCATTCTCGCATATGTATGTACGAGCAGAAAGGCCTGGAGGGGTGGGTCGGACACAGGGTTAACAATCATAATAAAAATAAAAATATTTTTCACAAGGAGCAAAAACATGTACCACAATGTGCACAGAAGGATTTTTGTTTTGGGTAAAAAAGGATATTGCCGTTGTTAACATATGCGTTACGTAATCTAAAAAAACAGTTCTCATTGCATCAGATATTCCTTATGAATGTGGTTGGGACGGCATACATCGAAACTTGTATTATTTGCTTCGTCGTAGCCAACAGTATTCTAAATTGCTTGCTTCAAAATTTACAGAATGGTAATAAAAACTGAAAGCTCCGCCGAACCGAATTTATTTAAACAACATTCATATATTTCTTTTAGCACTAAGTTCAAAATTAAAGGAAATTAAAGTTCAAGTTCGAGTTCGAGATCGAGTCTATTTGAAATTAAGTAAAAATAAATGAATAACAGCAAACTTAAAGCTATTTTATTACAATAAAATAAAACGATCTGCGTAGAATATTTAAAGTAAAACAATAGATGTATTAATCGGATTGAGGGGCTTGCTCCCGGGTAAATAAAAAAAGGAGGGAAAATTCAGGTTAAAAACAAATATACTCGATACAAGTTTTCAGATCAGTTTTTGTGCCAGTTTCAATCCTTTCATTATACGTTGTTATAATAACTTTTATACCCTCCACATAACACGCGAACATATGAATTTTGTCATTCCTTCATAACCACCTAAAATAAGTATCCAGCGGTCCTAAAAGTAATATTTAATAAAGATAATTGTATACATTGTTGCGTTAAAATCTGAATCGAAATTTTGATATATTTAGTTAAAATCTGGTGCAGCTAATCTTAGGACGGGAACGCAGACTCTTATTTAAAATTAGCAAAATTTGCTAACATGTTTTGTAAATATGTAACTGCTACGCCCATGGACGTAGGGACTATTTTATATTCGATTTAAGCCAATTTTAGATTTGTTCACTTGTTGGTAGAAGAAAAACAATAGAAGTTGAAGAGAAAGACAATTTCTGCTTGTATATATGTATATGTGTACCACTGCACTTGAATACCTAAATACTGTTTTGTGTAGTTTTATAAATTTACTGAATACAACGAAGCCAATAAAGCAAACGAATTTCATCCCCTTGCAAGCACTGCCCTATGTACTACATCGACTTCCTCTGCTTGAAGCAAGAGGCTCTTTGGGTGTGTGGGCAAATGGGAAAAGGCAGGCTTTTTCCAAGGGGTGAATTTCAAATGACCTTGGAAAACACAACATGTGGCAAAAACATAATTTAAATACTAAAATTAAACTACAGCACAAACAAGGTACTTGCCGGCCAAAGGGATTTTATCCAGCCTTCATAGACACATACACACGAAATTTGTGTGCGCTATCTGAACCGAATCAAGCAAATACAATGTAAAGCTTTTGTATAGAAAATTTAAATGATGGGTAAGAGAGTGATGGTACTAAGCGAACGTTTGTCCTAGACTAATTTACTTGACAGCCAAACGCCTTCAAACCTTACCATTCGTATATAACACAAAACGAGTACAAACGCAAAAGGGTTAGCATTGCACATACACGTTTCCTTCTACTGCATAGAAGATGGATATGAAAACGATTTAAAAAAACAAATAAAAGTTCATCAACTCGGAATAAATACATGTCCGGATGTCCGTATATAAAACGTACTTTGATAACATCCTGTACCGCAAGCGGTTCAGTTTCTATGTATATAAACATAAACACATATGTGCGCTGGGCACGTCTCGTTCCGATTCCCTAACAATGAATGTTAGGGAATGTCTTGGACACTCCACATTATATGCTTTAGTAGTTCCATCCATATTTTCTTTGAACATAATTTACGCATTGGTTGGTCCAGAAATGTTTTTTAAATAATTTTTAATGCAAAATTTAACAATCAATAGCGCTTGGAACGACTTTAAGGGTATTCGCTGTTGCTAACCACTGAATGGTTGAAAGTTTTGTGGTACGGATTCAACACATTGCTCGATGTGTACATATTGTGTTTCGGTGTTAAGTACTGTGTTGAAAAGGCCGGAAAAAGTTATTCGGTTAAAAGTTGGCAAACTTTGATTGCAACACGTCTAGCTCACTTATGTGGTGTTTATATGAGATTTTAATTACGAAATTAGTTCTTCCGTTTAACCAGATTTTCAGCAGTCACGCCAAGGATGTACGTATGCATTCATTGTAAACACGTTGAATTTTTACTATTTTATTATTAATTTTCTTCTTTTCTTTAACTGGAAAACATTTGGATTTAAATTCGCCGGTAAACCATTCAAACTAAAAACAAAAAGCACAACTGATTCAGCTCTGTGTGCCAGTTTACCATCACGGATTGAAATTGTGACACTAATGAATAAAAACCATGATCTAATAATTCATGCAAAAAGTATTACAAGCCATTTCGTTTTATACTCTTCACCACTTTTTGAAGAGAGTACATTAAGTTTGCATCGATGTTCGTAATGGTCAATCGGCTTTTTGTTACACCAATCTATTCAGAATTACTTTTTGAATCCATTAATTCAGTCCGTATGTCTGTTGTCTGTCCATATGTATTTGTACGCTACGTTTTCAAGATTGAAGTTTTGAACAAGAGAATGGTTTTACCCAAACGGGTCTCTTTGAAAATGGTACAAATTGGAATGTTCTCAGGACGCCTGTTTACCTCGAAACAAGTCTTTAATTTAATGGTATAGACTTTGAACAAACGCATAAGAGTTGTAATGCATTTATTCATGTATTAGGTGGTGTGCTCGCTGAAGATGTTTGCCGCTATATTGTGTTATTGAAAGAGTTATAAGGCATCATTTCTATACTCCCACAAAGAAGAACTTTGCTTGAACACTATTTAGTTTAATTGTATTACAGTTCTTCAAATGTGTTAATGAAATTGATGCTTTTTCTATATACATGGCCCGTCAAAAAAGGCAGAATGACGAGCGCACACGCAGCATATCTTTAAATGCATGCCATTTTTAACGCCTTATAAGGTATAAATGTCCATACGTATTTCACGAGTAACGCTACATATCACTAGACGCTCACCGTCTCAAAATTCGTCATTCTGGGCCCATGCGTTCCAATGCAATTTAACAATTCAATGAATTTCTTACACCAAGTTTTTGTTTTACGATATAAAAAAATTATAAATATTCATGGAATACCGAAAATGGTGTACGCAACAGCAACGAATTCACAACTCAAAGGTGTTTGCAGACTCTGGGAAATAATAAAATTAACACTAAATCGCAAACAAGCGAAAAGTTTATAATCGGTTAAACACGATCATTTAAATCCCTACACCACTTAGTTCCAATTTTATAGAGCCCTCGCGACCAGAGAAAAGTCAAGTTTAAATTTGCTTTATATATGTATAATAATAGTATTTAATGTGTCAATAAGTGTACCTAACAACAACAAGCGCGATCGTAATACAACCACAGTCAAAATTAAAAAAAAAACCAAATTGTCACATACTTGAACACTTCAATCGAAGAATTAGTCATAAAACTGAAGCGGGGTCAAAATAGTCGTAAATTATTTACCCTTGTGTAAGTGCATGTGTGTGTATGGTCTTGTATTGTTTGCCCAATATTTACATTACATATTTATATATATTACACAAGTGAAAATGTGTTACACTTTTATTATTTCCCAGTCTACACCATTTGGCGAAAGTTCTGATTAAAAGCGTGTTTCTTTAAAAACCAAAATAATTGCGCATTGTAAACATGACAAAAGTCAACTTTCCTCAATAAAACAAAAACATTCGCTCTTAATTGTTGCGGTGCTTGCGCTTTTTTCAAGATCGATATCTGCGTTTGTGCGACCAGGGGAATGAGTTCTCCACAAACACACACATACACACGCACGTATTATTCGACGTTGATTAGAAAACTTTATTGGGTCTACGACGTCTCTTTTACATTGAACAAATGGTATATATGGTTGGTGTTTAACAACAAATAAAAACTCAACAAAGTGTATGATACGACAGAGCCTCCTGAATCGAATTGCGATTCGAATGCGCCAAATGATGAAAAAATATCTCGAACCATCCCAAACCACCCTTACTTTCCGTCATTTCGTCCGTGGACTACATGAAGAGAATTCAAGTCAATTTAAGAAGAAACGATTGGGGCAAAAATATTCGGGTGTACATTCATGAACATATGTGTGTGTGTGAACTTTATTATAAGTAAAATTTATGTAAGAAAATCAACCCTTACTCTCAGGTAGTGGCAATCTCTCGCATATTATTAGTACAATAATTGAAAATATAACAAATTGCCCAAATAACCGCAGTCATCAGAAGCACAACACGCACTTGTTCTGTTGGAATCAAGCCTATACGTGCATTGAGAGTCCGTGGTCAGAATGGCAATTTACGCACATTGCTGTGTAAAATAATAAACAAAACAAAACAAAAATCCTCCCCGTCCTCAGTCACTTAATAATAAGAGAATAGAAAGAGCGCAGTGGTGGTAGTGTTTCGAAATCACGCGTTTTTTTCATACTTAACTGGGAAGCCAAACACAGCGACAAAACGTTAGTTGTATGCAGAGACACGCAAAACATTTCCAACCATAAGCAAATTAAAATCAAAGCGAACTCTTAATGAAATCCCCGTTGTAAATGTCACTTGGCCAGTATTTCTCTTTTTTGGTTTTTTTTTTTCTTTTACTCATAGGAAATCTACCACTACCCTCTGACTCAGCTACCCCCGTACGTGTTAAATGAACTGGTTTTTAAGCCTACTCACAGGAAAAACATGGCAACTTTTTAAAATCCTGACCAAGTAGAAACTCACACATGCACACAGACGCACTCCTTCTCACTCAGCACAGCACAAGTGGTGTTTGTGTAGGGCACGTTGTTGTGTTGTTGTGTTGTTGTTCTATATATTACATGTATAGGTGTTTTTTGTTGTTGTTCTTTCTGTGCTGTGCTCTTTTGTTTCTGCTATATTTCATTCAAGTAGCAACAAAAGTAAGTGCACGTGTATGCATGAGTGTGTGTGCACATGTGTGACTATGATTAATTACTTTTGCATAAATTTACATATAAAATTTCGTACAACAATGAGCCAGACACACAGAGACACAGTCTGCATTGTGGCTGGGATTGTATTCTGTGTTGCATGCTCGACCAAGATAGTGCGGTTGGTGTCTATGAGATAATAATGGCGTTGCTCAACGGTACGTGGCAGGGTGGAGGGGTAATTTCTGTTGATGTTGAATGGGGTGAAAATGTATATATAATTACACAAGTCCTGTATCCTCTTTGATTATTCTCATTATGATTTTTTAACTCGCGCAAGGGTTAATTTCTTTAAAATCCTTTCGCAAACGTCATCATCAACATTTGCGTTATCGTGTAATGCCTTTACAATATCCGCCACGCGGAAGGAAGGCCCAGTATGCTCACTACGTACAGTTGACAAATTTGCTCATCCTTGATATGCACAAATAAAAAAACGATATATTTTACGTAAGTTCGCCATTATTCAGTTGAATTGTTCGTGTGTAGTTTATGCTTAATTAAAGTTTTAATATTTAATTTCTTTTTGTCATCTAATATTTACCAATTTCTACAAAGCATTCACATGAATTAGTACAAGTCCTTGCGTATGTTTTTAACTGAAGAATGGTCTGTTCTAAGACCCTCTCCCACGCTCTCACCCCTCACTTAACCATATATTTATTTTTATCCCTTCACCCTAGTGCAAAGTCCAAAAAGAGGCGCCCCAGAACTTTAGTGATTAGAATAAAAATCAGAATCGATCTAGACACATGCAAAGCCAACTCAGTATATTATTGCTTTTAACAAATTGAGGTGGTCAGCATAAGAAGGAGTAAAGTGTTATAATGAAGGGCATGACCTTCTCAGGGCATGTCTAGAAAAGCTTTCTTTATTTCTTTATGGGCTAAGCCAAAGGAGAGTGAAAGTGATTTTAATTTCTTCCTAAGATCAAACGTCTAATTTTTTACCACCCAAAGAATATTTTCTGCGTACGTGGGGATCTCAGTTAGTTTATCTGGAACATGTACAAGTGTGGTTTATTATGTTATTATTTGGATTGTTAAAGAAAAGATTTATTACTCTACAAATCAGTTGTATCAGTAAACGCGAGATATTTCACTTTGTGAAATATCATTAAATGGCTCGATTTGGTCCATTTTTAATAGGGTTTCTCTTTGAATCAATACAAATTTTATCAAAATAATATCGAAAAGTGGCTTAAGCACAAGTTTACATAGACAGACAGACGGACATGGTAATATCGATTCATATTTTTACTCTGAATCTGTCGGTATATATGAGGGTGTTTCAAACATCCACACAAACTTAATATACCCTTTGGCACGAGTGGTGCAGGGTATAAAAACTTGATTAAATAAACACCCTCCAAGTGTATCAATCTTTTATAATTACTGCAACTATGTCAAAGAGAGTAAGGCAGTAAAAATCTTAAGCATTTGTTTAACGTACAATTCACTCCACCACGCTTGCGCATAAATATTCCAACGGGAGCATACAGCCACATAATAGAAAGGAACACTAGTACACATGTAGAGAGAGGAGCAGTTAAGCACAATGTACGTACCATGTCAGTGCAATACTACTTCGCTGCCATTAACACAAACACATAAACTCGTACACATTCACATGCAGCTGTGCTTTTAATATGCCCCTAGTAGCCACATGGCAGGTATGCAACTGGACTGTAGACACAAGCCAGTCAAGTACCCAGACAAAAATTTAACAACAGCAATAACCTTTGTAACTACCTCAGAGTTGTACAGAGATTTTTATCGATGATTCTCACTGATTTCATGGCAAATAAATCGCTCATTTTCGCTTAATTGGAAAATTATTACTTTGTGCATGTAGGTGCATGTGTGTGAATGTGTTCACTATACGCTGTGGGGGATATACTAAGTTTGTCAGTCCGTTTGCAACACCCAGAAGAAGACGTCAGGGCCCCACTAAGAATATATATTTTTAATCAGCATCAAAATCTAAATCGATCTAGACATGTTCATCCGTATGGCCATGTGACTGTCTGTTGTTGGCTCTCAAGGTAGAAAATTTTCAACTGTACACGTACAGTTGCTGTACGCAGAACGCTGAGCAAAATTCGGCAAAAGCCGCGCCCACAAACATTCAAATTTATTTATCTCCATGTGCCAAAAGTGGGCGAAGTCGTATATGTATCTTATCAGACCACGATTTACAAGAAAGAGCCTAATACTCGATTTGCTAAATGGTACGTAATACATACACTATTGGAGGGCGTAATCATGTAAGATTTGGCCCAAGCCAAATTTCGTTCTTTTATTTGTTTTTATTCTTGTTTTCACCGTTATCTCAGGAAATGTTCTACTCAACAATTAATGATACGTTAGCAGCAATTGCACCACAATAGATATTAAAACTTAATACAAATAAAAATTAAAAAAAATTAGACCAATGTTTGGATGCCCACCACCTAAGTACTGTTCAATTAAATTTCGAGTAGCAAGGATGGTGATTAATAGTAGACATGACCTTTACGCGCATTTTTCCTTCATATAATATAATTGCCCTGCTGTACATCAGTTAAAATGAAACAATTACACAATACATAGCGTACGATACCTTGTACGAGCGTGATCTTCAACATCAACACACTTGAAAGAAGTTCACTGTAAATGAAAAATGCACAAAAAAGCACAAATGAAAGCATACGAGTATAATTATTGCATAAATGCACAGCGCGGGTACAAGTATTGATAGCGTATAATCATGATTCCTTTTTCTCTATTATTTATGCACTACCATTTGTTTGTGTCATCACAATACGGTACTTTAATTTCCAGTAATCAAATCTGCAGAAAGTAAAATCATGCATAAAATTATTCACTTGGCGCAGAGTCCAACTTGTAAACGCAAAAAAGCATGCACTGTCAGAGGCGCAATGAGGTTCTTGCCACGCCCACGACCTGTTACATACAAGTGAAAGCGTTTTTTACTTGATTTTGTTTACTTTATTCACCTATTTCGTACGTATTCTTCACAGAGAATTTTGTTAAAATTTATGACAAACAAGGTATTTTTGAAGTGTTTCCACGAAAATTGCTTGTAAACGCGTACGTATATTGTTTTAATTGAAAACCCGAATAATATAAAATGTGCCTGCAGTGCATAATTCGTATTAAAGTAAAAACGTGTAACGCCGCGTACGCATTCCCACCGTTCCCAATTGTTTACACTTCCCTTTGTGAATGACACCACAGTACATAGGAAATATGTTCATTTATGCAATACTCGTATATGGTCGGGCAATGGCTTCGATGTGGATCTAGTATCCCGTTTATTTACAAATTTCAATATACACGAACGATGCACACACTTAATACATATAAGTGAGTGCAACAAATTTAGGTACGTGTGCATGTATGCAAAAAGAATTCGATAAAGAATTTTTTCATTTTGCGCTGGCTGCCATTAATTTTATGTGCACTCGGCTGTGAAAACGGTTGCAGCCGCCAAAACGAATATTAAACAACTACAAGAACATGTAGCGACATATCAACGAAAGGTCATATACAATTAAATGTACGCTCGAAAATGTGTTAAATAAGTATTGTCGTGCACACATATCTACATGAATGGGTAAACGCGCCTATTTACATGTTGTTGGTTTTTTTTTTTTTTGATTCAGCGAATTTTTCGCCATTTTCACAAGCACGGCGCAGTGTGTGAAGTAGGTGAAAATTTATGAAAAATTAATTTTTAAAATCTTAATTGAGTGTTTATTGCTTCAAAAGTTGCACAAAAATCAGTAAATTTTTATTATAATGTTAACATGCCGTAAATTATACAAATTGTCCAACAAAAAATGTAACGCGTGTGCAAGCCAAAATCCACTGCGCCATTATTTATGGCCAATTGTTTTGTTAGTGAAAACTAACTGAGTTTTTATTTTAATTAAAAACAAAAAAACTGAAATGAATAAATAAATAAAATAAAAAGCCCAACAATGTCCGTTTTGCTGTTTGTACGTAGTTGCTGCCTGCTTTTGTTTCTGCTGGTGCTTGTCAATCTAAATTGCTGCTGCAGCGTTGCGTGTCATTCACGTAGTGCATACATGGATAGTACGAGACTCGATTTGCATATGAATTTAAATCATTTGTGCTAAGGCTTACAACAACAACATCGACAGTGAAGTGAACACATAATATTTCTCACAATCATTTACACGGCTTTGCTGCGGCAACAACCACATATAAATAAAATTGTTTTGGCCAAAGTCAAACTCTGGTCATCAGCCTCCCCATAACATATGGAAGATTTATCCAAATCTTTTATTGACTACAAAGACGCATGTAATGAAATACTTTCACTGTCAGTAACAACTTAATAACAAATAAATCACAATATGTTCATCTGTGCTAAGGTTTACTTTAAGGTCACATTCACCTGAAATTGCGATTGAAAACGGAAAGAATTACCAATTGCTGTACACATTTTGTTGCCTAGAAGGAATAATAACTCTAATAAGCATCATAGGGTCAAAATTAGTTGTTCAATATTTACGCCAAAAAAGGTGTTGTTTGAGAAACTACTACAAATACTAATGCCTACTAACGTCGCTATCACAAATTGTCCATGCAACGGAACAGTGAGCGGGAGCTACACTAAACTTCAGCACGATTTCGACCCACTGGCTACTTATTCTCCATGTCTTGGCAACAAAATCAGTTAGCTAAGTAACAAACCATTTTTTACCCTCCAACCTCCAACAGAAGGAGGCGTCAGAGTCTCCACAAAGTGTACAACACATCAATGTCTTGATCAGTATTAAAATCTGAGTCGATTTAGAAATTTCCGTTTGTCTCTTACTCTTCATTGGAATGCTTATCGACCATGAATTGAAATATTGAGTTGAAATTAGCAACAAATATTTTTAGTTCATCTTAATAGTTCTCTGTTTACAATCTCGCGATTGTAACATTGCATCGGTAATAAGGAATGTTTGAATTCGAAATCGATCGATTCTGAATCGATGCAACAATGTTCGTCTGTCTGTGCAAGTGAAAATGTGTAATTCTACATATTTTTTTACAAAGTCTGGTGAAAAATAGCTAAATTACTTCTAACATTAAATTCGATTTAGCCAAAACGCTTTATTTGTTTGGTTTGATGACTGTGAAGCAAACCACGAACTGTTTCCTTGACCCCATACTTTCATTTTTGTCTACGAGAGAACTTTATCGCGAAGGAGATGGAAGTGGTGTCATATGAAGGAATGAAAAATTTGTGTACAAAATTTCACTTAAATATATTAATATTAACTAACGAAGCGTAGGGGTGCTGTAGAACTGCTCTCGTGCCAATATCTGTGCTACTCATAGATTCTTTGCTATATGTTATATTTCATACCAATTATTTTTATTTAAAAGAAAATATAATTAAACACCTCCCACATATTTAAGTGATAGAAAGGATTGATGGGAAAATTACATAAAAGTGCGCCCATATAACACTTGTTGAGGCTGCGTTTGCTGCTGCATGGTGAACAACAAACAACACAAACAATGAAAACACATCTAAAACTTCTTAAACTCATTCAATATAAATGCAGTGCCATCAAAAGTAGTTTTGGTGACAATTTATTTGCTTGAGCAAATGTAAGAACAAGTTAGAAACTAAACTCGATGTAAAACGAATCTTAAAAACCTTTCAGCTTAAAATAGAAATTGTGGGCGTGTATATGCTTAATGACTTTTTGTAAATATGGACAACAATGCCCTTTTTGGCAAATCGATGAATGTGCTAATTATAAATATATTATTTTATATATTAGATATTGTTCAGGTCAATATATTAAAATTAATAAAAAAAAATATATTCGTGAATGCCAACAGCAGACAGACGCACGGACGGACATGTTTAGATCAACTTAGATTTTGATGCTGATCGGAGGCTTCCTTCTAGGTGTTTCAAACGGTATATATAACTTAAAATGTTTTCATTATAAAAAGATTATAAAATAAACAGAAGACTACTCCAATTGGATTTCTTCACTGGAATTAGTTGAAGGACTCCATTTAAGGAAACGTTTCTACATATTTTTCATGCATGAGCATATACTGTTCATTACCTACCATTAATCATATGTATGTGTGTGGGTAAGTCTGACTGGAATTTAATAAATGCGTGTGTAAGGTTGTGCCAGGATATGTAAAGTGTTGCCTATGGCTAAATCACAGGATGACTAAATGTAAATTTCCTTTTTGTATTAATAAAAATATTGAGTCGAGCGCGTGAGACTTGTGAACACAATCAGCGAAAGTGGCCAAGACAACTTTTATGGCATATTTTTGGTATAAATTAATATTACGTCAGCTGCTCGCTTTAACAGTTTAGTTTCATTTACAAGAAATGCGCTGGACGCCCCTCCTGGTTCTCGAAAAGAGTGAAACATTTGTTCTTCAGTTCATGCGTTGTTGTGTTGTCATTAGCAATAGTGTAAATACTAAATATACGTATACTTACGAACCTCTCAAAGGAATAAATTGTAAAGAACATCAAATGTTTATACTGCGAGGTTATATGCATTCACGCTGCAGGTGTGTATGGAGATGAGTTCCCCTATATATATGCTGAAGATTTATATAAATATAAATGGCGTGGCCATGTTGAAAAAGAATCTGACAAGACAGCAGCCGATTGCAACCCTTTACAGAACTGAAAGAAGAAGAGTAATGAAATTTGGCATGGGCGTTGCGGTTCACACTCAAGAAAATTAAATGGCAAACAAGCTTTAACGGGCAGCAAGTCCAGGGAAAATCACGTCCCGATAAGACTTCAAAGAAATCCTGTCCCCATGGAGTCAAAAGTGAATTGTTGCTTGTGCTCCAAATAACTTGTTATAACCAACTTCGTGCAGTGTTAACCTTGTCTGTACTATAACATAGTACCGCAAAGTACATCGGTACACAAGTACAATTGTTAGAGCATAAGCCAAAAATAGTTATAAACCGTTCTCTTGCATTTTTTTTTCTGTCGGCGAAATGTTTTTTGGCACAACAGTTCAGATCAACAACAAAAGGACTCTCTCGCATGTTTCTTTTTTATAGAATGCCGCACACACATTCACGTAAGCATGCAAACGTATGTATACGTTAGTGAGTAAGCGTTCACATGTATCGTAAACAAGAACAAAATTTATTTTGTACACGTTTTGTTGAGAGAGTGAGAGAAAAAGGCGAGAGATAGAGAGGAAACTGTCACACCCAGTGACCTTAATTTTAGTTGCGGTTAAATTATTTCAATTTCATATATGTATTAGTATTTGTGTGTATGCATGTATTTGAGCCTTAATTTGTGGGGTTTCTACTTTATGCCACATAATTATGTTACCGTGATTTATAGCTTTTAGTTTTTAGTTTTTATTCAGCAAGTTCATTACGTTTTTTCTTCATATTCTTGAGTTTCGTGGAGTACTTTTTTCTTGTTTTTTTACTGATATTTTTCAAATTTTTTAACGTTATACTCGGTCCTAGAATATATCAGAGACCAGGTTTCGACTTTGATCTCCACTAGCATGCAAAAGTGAAGGGATCCGGATATGTGCTTCTGTTAATGATATATCCAAAACAATCAAAATTTAAGTAAAAACCTAATTCATTGAATTGGTTCAGAAAGTTGGGTCGGCTGGTCGGTATCGCTTATCTAGAAAGCATCCGATAAATAGATGATCCGTCGAGTGCTGCTAAAGATTTATCATAAATATTACAAGAAATATTCCTTCACTATGCTCAGAAGGTGCTAATAGAATTTGTGCCGATTTTCCCAGTACATACTTTTATACTCTACGCATTAGGGGAAGTTAAGGATACCAAGATTGTTATTCCGTTTCCCTAAGGAAATTATGTTATTATCTTCAAAAGGAAATGTGAAGGGTATCTAAGGTGTAGCTAAAGCCAACTACAGCTTTAATACTTACTTTTTGTGCAATATTCTCTACCTGGCGTTCCACAGCTGTTCATTTGTTTATTCGCATAGGGGATTACATATAAATACAGTATACAACCCTCGCTACTAATGCAGTTGCTGGAGGTATAACGAAGTTGTGGTTCTCAAGTCAATATGTGTTTTATTTTTATACCCCTTACCTACCTCGATAAGAATGTTTATACTAAGCTAGTCACTCAATATGAAATAAGTTGGAAAATAAATGAATTATGAAAATGGAGGGCAGGATCAAGCATCTTATCCTACCCCTAATGCATGGTTACATCTATGTGCAGGGTGCCCAATATTTGGCATAAACCTATTCATTCCGGATTACGCTGCTGTTGTTCTTCCTACATTTTGCATATTTTCCTTATCAAGTAAAAAATTAAAACAAATAAATATGGCTTGAGCCAAATGAAATTTAATTCCCTCCACACCTACCAGAAACGGTGGGCGTGACAGGTATATATTAAGTATCCGCTTGCAGGTCAAGTTTTATAGCTGAGTGTGGTTTTTTGTAAATTGTGGGTGCGCCTGTTATCCGAACACGCCTATTTTGGGCATGTCGATGGATAAAATATTTATAAACATGCGTCCCCAATTTCAACTTAATTTTTATGGCAAATAAATAATTTTTTGTTGATGGTGCGCGTGTTTTTTATACCAATTTTGCTCATATTAAATAGCAATCTGACTGTAAAAGTTAGAAGTGCCTGTACATGTCTAAATCAAGTCAGTTTTTGATGCTGATCAAGAAATCACATACTTTGTAGGGTCTCTGATGCCTCCTTCTAATTGCAAATAGAATGACAAACTTATAATACCTTCATCTTACGTGGAGAGTATAAAAAATACTATGCAACTATGTAGTAATAAAATAATTTTTATACCTTCCACCTTAATGATAAGTGTATACTAAGTTCGTTCTTTCGTTTGAAACACCCAGAATAAAGCGTCAAAATCTGTGTCGATTTAGACATGTTGAGCATGTTTTGTACAGGTACGTCTAGTTTTTGCACGCAGATCTCTATTAAAAAGTGGCAAAATCGGTCAAGAGCTACGCCCATAATCAACAAAAACTTATATATCTGCCACAAAAATTGGCACGTAAACTTGAAATTTGGTGCACATAATTTGAAAGCTGATGCGTAATAGATACACTCTCATAGGGCCCAATATATATATAAATATATATTTGCCATGCATGTGGAGGCTATTTAAGATTCGGCCTAAGCCAAATTTGGTTTTCTGTCTTGTTTTAGAATAGGTTTTTTATTGTGTTATTTTTTTTTATTTTCGATATAATTTAACTAAAAACAACGCAGTTTTTAACGTAGTTCAACAACTGAGAATAATGTCGTTCGCGAAGTGAAAACTAAGGAGACCGATTACACAAATGAACTAGAGAGCACAACTCTGGTATTTATAATTTTACATGTACTGTTGCAAACGTGTTATGAAAAGGTTATAGCTTCGTCCTGCAAGCAACATTTTTATAAATCACTGAATTTATAGAGAGAACTACTTTATTATAACTGTGCATTATTCTCTGACGCTATCATAGCGCTTAATATTTCTCGATACGTAAATAATTTGTTGAACTCAGGTCTATGTCATGAATTACTGATAAATATGTAAAAAATTAAGTAAAGCAGGAATGGTATGTGCAAAAATTGTCTTCGGTCCTACACGCGTTCTCGATTAATTCCGACTTAGAGTGAACTGTTACCCTATGTCGACTTTAATACATCCGGCGTTTAAAAATTCAACGTCTGCCATGACCAAATGATGTCCATGGCTTGGATGAAAATGCTCTTGGCAAGTGCTGCTAGAGGATAAACGGACCGAAACTTTTGTGTAAGAACCAAGCATGTCCTCAGACTCTAGGGATAAAGAATAACATATAAAAAACAAAAAATAACACCGACACAAGTTGCACCCTCTATATATTCTACTTTGTATTTGCATACTTCGTTCTCCAGTAACCATGTGACAGTATTGCAAGCAGTCATAAAAAATTTTTAAAAATATTTCTATACAATGAAATGTTTATAGAAGATCAGTATGTAAAATATGTCTGTTAGTAAAAATATAAATGTCACATGAGTCAAAACATAAATTAAAGCACAACTAATTGCACAAAAATGTACTTCCTCCCGTATAACACCAAGGGAGCAAAAAACTTTATATCCTCCACCATACTAAGTTTATCACTCCGTTTACAACAGATGGACACGTCGGTAACACCAAAATATATATTTATGTATATTTTTGATAACCTGAGCCACGCCCACATATATTACCGCTAAATTGAGCTGTAGAGAGGAATCACTGATAGAAGACATCATCGATCCATTAACATTCACTGTTAAAATGCTTAATTGGAGACTTTCAGTGCTCACCAGTTGCCATTAGGGTGGAGGGTATTTAAAGTTCGGCCTAAGCCAAATGAAATATGAAATGGTGTAAACTAAAACCAACAAAAAAGGAAAAATATGAAATTTTCATAAATTTTCTTAAATAGAATGCGGGCAGAGAGTTTGCTTGTATGTTTTCATAAATTTAATTTATAATTTGGCTACCGTGAAGTAGACAAGACAGCATAGAAAAATTTATGATTTTATGGTCGCACAACTGACGGTTTGCATAGTCAGCGTTTGCATTTGCACACACAGACCGCGAGCACAGTTTATGTGCAAAACTGATTTCATATGCAAATGTTACATAATATTTAACATAAGCATCACACGTTGTGATGCCACCTACAATGTTTCATCCAAAATCTTCTGGACTTTCTATTTTCTAAACAAGAATTTCTTTTCTTTTTCTTTTCCTTTTCCATTTTTTGTTTTTGTGTTAAATTTTTGGGTATCATTTGAAAATTTCAAGATTTATTGCCATCTGTAGGTTATGAATTATAGTGTATATGACGCTGGCGGTGGTGGTGGTGGTGGTGGTGCGGTGTTTGCATTATATAAATCAAAAAGTACAACCAACTAAACAAAAAATACATTGTTATTGTTATTGTCAAAGGACTGTACGTATGTGAATGTATGGGAGTCTCTTAAAACTATTAGAAATTAATATTGATTTATGATGCAGCTAAAACCAGAAACAATCACCAGCAACATCAGCAGTCAGTACATTGGAACACGAATCGCGGTAGCAGCATAAGATTCAATCTAACTAAACGTACTTATATACAAGTTTTCATAATCCCAACTGAGAGCACATAAATATTTGTTTTATAATGTAACCGTCTTGCCCGAGTCAAAGTGTCATACAAATGCAAAGGTGAGACCCGATAGTTTTTATATTTCACCTCATTCACTGTCACTCAATATGCGACAAAATAGTAGGAAATCAAGAATCTTGTAAGTGTTTATAAATTGTGTGAATCTTGCCCGGGAGAAGGGCGTAAAATTGTTACTTGTTTTAAACATGCGCTTAATTATAAAGCGCAAGAAACGCAAACTGTGACAAATTCGATAACAAAATAATTTAAACTTTATATTGTGCTTTTTTGAAATGAAGATCGGCTTGGGTAATTTTATTCAGATAAGTATTGATACGTATGTGTTGTCATAAGGACTGAAGTAAACCAAATCACTTTATATGGTCTGGGTTGTTTCTCTTTTCATAATAAATGCCGAGATACTAGAGTTTCCTTCCTCAAATGTTATCAAGCAAAATTTTAATTCAAAAAGAAAACAATCGAAACAAATTCGCAATTGAGACTCGTTTACAATACAGTTCAAAAAGCAAACGTACTTCTACATATATAAAGGTTTAGATCGAAGCTCTACCCGTATAAAAGTATGTGCATGATGTCGTGCGATTACTAAAAATATTCTAATGAAGTGTTTACCAACACACCACCTTCTTTACGTTGTTTTATTATTTTGGGAGCTGTTTCTACAACCGCGCTTGCTTTTGGCTATATACTGCACATAATTTTTAATCCTACCATCTTAAGATCGACGATTGTCGCTCCCACTTGCATTACATTACTTGCTTTTTGTAGTACACAAAATCTCCATATGTAGCGCGCCTCATAGATCGCGAATTGCATATAATAATGTAAACGAGAGAGATCAAAATAAATGAAGCAAATTGAATTAAATAAGACAGACAGATAGAAAAAGTCTAAGCGCAGCTTTGAATTCAACACGTATAAATTCACCTTGGTAATGAGGGTATACTAAGTTTGTTCTTCCGTTTGCAACGCCCAGAAGGAGGCGTCAGAGACCCTATAAAGTATTAATCTTCTTTGTAAGCATCTAAAACTGAGGCGATTTAGAAATGTATGTCCGCGTGTCTGTCTGTTGTTGGCATTCTTACGAACGTAAATTTTGAGATATTGAGCTAAATTTTTTTAGTGGGCGCTATAGCGAACCAATAATTTGGAATATTTGTCCAATAATCATTAAAAGAAGATGGTTTTTAAGAAAAAATTAAGTGTAATTTTATAATGCAATGTTATTCAATTAAACTTCGTTCCTGTACGTAAGCTTTAATGTTATTTTCACAGGAAGACCTCGATGGAAGGCCACCATTCATACGGCCATTCGCTATAACGGCATTTTTTCATGGTGGCTCTCTTTTGGTTTACGGCCGCACAGTATTTTATTGAGCGGCTAAAGAATGTTGCTTTGCTTATCATTGCCGGAGCTGCGAAATGACATACTTGATTGTTCTTTGCTGACAAGTAACAGTCATTTTATAAACGTACGAATATTAAACGGTCAACATTAGCCTGACCTGCCTGCCAGCCTGCCTGTCTATCTATTCTCTGTTCACAATGATTACGTGCAAAACTTTCCTATGCATGCATTCATTGTGCGTCTACATGAACGTAAAAAAGAGTGTGTGCGTCTATCCTTTTCTACAATTGATTTCTTAATTATTTCAACATGTATTTCGCATATCATGCATCCGCCATTTAATAACTATTTCATCGTTTCATGTTTACGTTAAAGCGTTTATGATAGTCGTCTTCATACCCACATATTGTTATTATGTTGTACACGTACCAGGTAATGGTGTTTGTCTGCTACTACAAAGTTGACTCACCCTCCGGTTTGTTAGAGAACTTATTTACACAAATTTATGCAACATGAGTGTTTGCTTTTGTCGTGTTTGCATGTGCAATTTACACTCACATAACTTTAACGCATTAACTTTACTAACAATACATAAAACTTGTCACTTAAGACAGGCAAATATCCCAACTTGTCAGTTCGAATGCGCTTTTCATTTATGATCGCAGAAGTGATCAAAATATGAATTGCTTACAATGTCAGTATACATATATTATACCGAACGGATGATCAAGGTAAACCAGAATCGATTTAACCATGTCTGACTGTCTGTCTATGTATAATCAACCGCAATGTGGTTATTTTTTTAACGGCGTTTGCGGTTCATCTTTATGGTCCCTTGCCACGAAGTGCGCTGTTTTAAATTCGCAATTTGTAACTTTTAACTGTACCAAATAGGGATCCGGTATTAATTAAAACGCTTTCCTACATAACGCTCTTTCACAAAGTGACTCGATTTTACTGATACGACTGAATTAATATATTAATAAACTGTGGAACCAAGTGGTGGTGATGTCAAACGGATATCGGATAAAACCGACTACACTTGTTCTATCAACTCGAATTACAGGAATCCAACCAATTTTGAATCACTTCTCGTTCTAAAAAACAGAACTGGCAAGTTATCCAAAACCTTTTTTTATGTTGCGCGCATAGACATGAGCATATGTAAATACTCGTACATAACATCACCACACGCATACTTGACTGTTAGTGGTATTAGAGGCATACACAAATTGGTAGACTCGCTTAACGTGTACACACTATACAAACATATGTTAGAGAATGCATAACGATTATGGCATAATTCTTAGATAACTGTAGCGTTCGCTGAATGACTGGCTCCCTCACTTTTTACTCATAACGCACTAAACTCATTGCCCTTCCAATTCACTCTAATCAGTTTTACTGTTTAGCGCTTATACGTACATACATATATAATACACAAAATGAAAGAGATGCTTCGCTACGCTTGGAATCAAGATTAATTTTAGACAAAAACACCAAAAAAGAAAAAAAGAAAAGAAAAAAGACTGACAAAAAATGTTAAGAAGAAAGAATATAAGTCAAAATGATTAATGTCTTTAATTTGGTTGTTGTTGTTTGCATGTGTGCATGCGTATGTGAGTGTACATACACAATATATATTGTTTTAAATATATGTTAAATTTGTAGGAGTGTTTGTTGCTACTCAACATAAATTCTCTAATAAAAGAAACGAATGAAATGACAAATTAAATTAAGTTAAATTTAAATTTCAATTGGTAGAAACTTGACCAAGGTAAAACACTGTGACACTGGTAAGATAAGGCAGATCGAAATAAAAAGGTGCGCTTAAGGATTGGATTAGTTGAACATAGTGTGTAGGGTGTGCAGCGAGCTGCTGCGTTTTGTTTTGAAGTAAAATTTCGATGTTATTTGAATGTTTTATATTTCACTACAGCCAACCACACATGCATATAAATTATAATACAACGTACAACGTACGCACACATGTGCTTCAAGTATTTTTTTAAAAACAGACCAAACATTTTTTCCTTATTTTTTACTACCACAAAATAAAAAGAAGCGTTCAAGAGAGCAATGTATCACTCCGTTGTGATACTAATTCATAGTGTAAACGACATGTGTGCGCTAGAGAAGTGTGTGAGAGCAAGTGTTTGCCTGACTACTCACACTCATACAGTACATCGGTCGTACACAATTATAACTGAAAATGACTGTAAGGCATGCATCCCCGAAATAATTGTATAGTATATACAATGGGTAGACGAACGCACACATTGTGTGTATGTTCTGTGATGGTTCTTCTAGCATTATGAAGGAAAAAACATGGCCGCCCAGACATATGGTTGTCAGTGAGGTATGGCGTTTGTCACTAGCTGCTGTGCTCTACTCATCTCTGCTCTGCCTACAAAAAATTCATTTCCATTTTAATTGAAGTTAAATAGAAATTGGAAGTTCTTGCGCAATATTTAATTAGAATCTAATTTGAATTTCTAAACAGTTTCATTTGCGGTTAAATGAGTGTATCGGGGCTATTCTTATAAAGCTGAGACGTCTAAAGAAATTTATTGCTTTTCTGGCAAGATTTATAACCAATCAACCATTATCCGCTTAGCATTTTTTCAAATATTCTCTTATGAAATATAATAAAAACTGGTATTTATGCGTACTTGCTTAACATAATATGTGCATGTATGTGTGAATGTATTGAAGATGCGTTAAGTGGTTAGCGATTACTAATCATTTACTATGTGCGTCTGGATGCGTGTATGCAATGATCTTCTGGGAACATGTGTTGTATCTGCCTCTTAAATATAAGCTCGACGAAAATAGCCGACAAATTGAAGCCTTCAGAACTTCATGCAGTTGCGCTGTACGTACTGTAGGAAACGTTTATCGTTTTTTTGAATTACATTCACCACATTTCCATCATCCTCTCCCTTTGTATCAAAATCAATACAAGCGAAAGTAAGAAATTCAAATGTAAAACCTTCTTGAGATAAAGTTACATGTTACAGGAGCTCTTCACTTCCGTTGCAGAACAATGAACCAGTAAACAAATTAACGTTGTTTGTAGAAATTTATTTAGAATATTTGACGTAAGCGGTCCTGTAAAGATCTGAAATTTGAATTGAGTACGCTTCCTTTATGTCTAACGTCCAAGCGAACAGTGGTTTAAAGATTGCAATTACGTTTTACTAGCATTGTTATAAGATTGTTCATACAGCTGTTTGTACTTTTGGATCCCTTTTTATAAATAAATACAGCCCACGAAATGGGCGTCTCAGATATTTTTTCTCACTTTTTCACGTATAAAATGAAACTATGAAATTGTATCAAATTAGATAAAATGAGCGTGTCTGTCTCCGGTGAGTTTGTTGCAAATTTTATGAGTGAAAAATTGACAGTTTTTCAAAGTGATTGGATAAGAAGTCCTTTCAAAGAAAATTAAAATATTACTGTGGACAACACATGCAATATTTCCACGTACTTGCACACATTAAAGAACGCTAAAGAACGAATATTGAAAACCCCACAAGGACAACACACAACAATCACACAATAACAGCAACTACCAAGTTACTAAAAACTTGAGGGAAACAATTTACTTCGAGGCGTAAACAAAACACATATGTCCGCGTATAACTTTTGCCTTCGTTTTAAAACAAGTGTGTAAGCCCACAGAGACCCCTCGATAGTGCCAGAAGAGTGGATGGAGATCAACGAGTATACGTACATACAAACATTTGCCACGACAATGTCTTCATTGGTGAATAGCTAATGAACACAGCCAGGCTCCAAGTTATGCGTTGCTCTCAGAGTTTTGCTAAAAGTCACACAGCCAGATCACACTGCGATTGTAGCTGTCTTGTCCTTTTGCTGATTTTTGGATTAATTTGTTTTTTAATAAAATAGAGAAACGAAGAAAAAAAGAAGAAAACAAAGTTTGGCTTAAGCCAAATCTTAAATACTTTTCACATCTACATACAGTCGGTGTGGCACGTATATGATTAGGTCTTCTACAGTGTACATAGTGTACTTATTACGTATCAGCTTGCAAGTCGAGTTTTACGGTGTGTATGATTTTTTGTAAATTATGGTTGTGCTGTAATCGAAGCAAAACTCAATAGCTCAATTTTTGGGGCAGATAGATAGGTTTTTGTTCATTGTGGGTGTGGCTCTTGGCCGATTCTAAATTATCAAAACCTTAAAATTTCGGCTCAATGCACATATCTCAAAATTTACCTCCGCGAGAGTAGCAGAGCAGACTCTCGCACACACGGACATACATGTATAGGTCGACTCAGTTTTTGATGCTGATCAAGTATATATAAATTTTGTAGGGTCTCTGGGGCCTCCTCCTGGGTGTTGCAAATGGAATGACGAACTAAGTATACCGCCATCTTATGTGGAGGGTATAATTAAACAAAATTACAACACATACACTCAACAACATAATTTCGACTTGTTCAGAAATTCTTTATACAGACACGCGCACAAGAATGCTGCAACAGCGATTTCGACAGACAACAAAATGTCAACGTTTTGATTATGCTTGTTATTGGAAAATTGTTCAAATAATATACTCCACAGTTTATCTCGTACGCATGCGAATATTACGAAATAGGTTTGTAAATAAATACCGTATATAATGTGTCGAGTCATGTGCTATAATATTTTACATTTATTGATAATGCTTAAAATCATATTTGTCTAATGATAAAAAAGGGGTTATCGGTTGATATAAAAAATCACATTTCCTCCACTCTGACTGATAAATTGTTCTGGCAAAGCAAAAAATATACACCCTCTCTAAGGTGCGTTACCAGTAAATCCATGATGACTTCGTTTAAAGAATTCTTACAAGATACAGGCGTCAGAGATCCTACAAGGTATATATGTTCTTTATCAGCATCAAAGACTGAGTTGATCCAGACATGTGTGTCCGTTTGTCTGTCTGTTGTTGGAATTCTCACGGTCGTAAATATTGAGATATTGAGCTGAAATTTTGTACAGATTCATCTAGTTTTTGCACGCAGATCACTATTTAAAATGGGCAAAATCGGTCAAGAGCCACACCCACAATTGATAAAAATCTATTTGTCTTCCATAACAATTGAGTTTTTAAGTTAACATCAAGTTTGTTGCTGCATCCATCGATATGCCAAAATTGGGCGTGGTCGAAAAACAAACGCGCCAAACCGTACTCAGCGTAAAACTCGACTTGCAAGCTGATACGTAGTATGGACACTATTAAAAGCTTAATAACATACCTGCTATGGCCACGTTGGATGTGGAGGAGATTTAAGATTTGGTCTAAGCCAAATTCTTTTTCAATGTTTCCCATTTTTTTTTTTCAATACTCGTATAAAGTTAATAATAATATATGAAGTATTGCATGATATGGCGTTAACAACACGCCAAACAACAAACTGCCTTGCAATGTACGCGGTGTGTTATTTATTAAGTTTTCACATACTTAAACATGAATTAACACACACACGCCCACACGCAAACACACAAATTGCGATGATTAAAAGATATATTGTTAATCTCGCTCGTACTCACTAATTCGAATATTATTGAACGCAATTATTTTAAAGCAAAACACGTACGTTTTAACAAACCTGACATTTTTCATGGGAAATGACTTTCATTTTACACGTCTCTTTGTACTCATTGTGCGTGCAATATCATAATTTCCACAAAAATAAAACAGAAACAACCAATGACCTCAAAATACAATACATCCACATACTCGTACCCACAGTACCTGTTTTTGCATCTTTGTTTGGAAAAAAGGCAACGCATACTAAACAATGCACCTGAACATTGAGCATCATAAATCTTTAAAATAATTCCACTTGCCCATGTAAATATGTGTGTGTGTGTGTATATATGTATATGTACGTACGTGAAAGTGGCCTAATGTATGCTTAGTAAGTCAAACGTTTCGGTTTCATTTTCACTAAACGCAGTTGTTTTTGCTTTCATAACTAGAACATTAAAAAGTCAGGTTTCCAAGGTGAAATGTGCTATTGAGGAGCACAGTTTCTAGTATGTGACCATTCGTCTGGAGTCCTCCGTACAAAAGTTAATTGCTTTTGACAAAGGGCGCATATTAAGTTTTATGACCGTTCAAAACGTTGGCAGTGGTTATGATTGAATATAATTTCCCGTAAATTTCTTTACCCACTGTGACAAGCAGGTGATTTTTATACATGTAAAAAACGTAGGGGGTGTTAGACATTCTACACAAGATAATTAAGTCCTTGAAAAGATTTTTTAGTTACTTCGTCTTAACAAAAATTAAATTTAAAGCCGATGGTATTATCTTCAGGGTTTTTATAATATGTACAAACCCATTGCCTCATACGATCGCATGCAATATATTTACGAAGGAAAAAGCCTATTTTTGGGTCATGTGAACCATAGAGTAACAGCAAGGAAAGACGACCCAAAACAATGTTTGATTATCAACCTTTTTGCCAAGTTTAAAATCGACATCTCACTCTTTATCCCGGAAGAATTCTTACTATGGCCGAGGGCATCTTTGGCCAAATTCATTTGGAATTCGATACGATTTAATTTGAATAGTGTGTTGGAGTGTTGTAAAGCTCCTATCGAGTTGGTGCTTACAATAATAAGCAATTTGTTTATGATCACTCCGCTCTCTGGTACTTGGTGTCGCTTGATTATTTTATTGAGCGTCGATAAATATAATACAAGTGAAAATGTTACAGTGGATTCCATCAGACCATTTAGTTTAATTGTATCAGTAAAATCGAGCCATTGTCATTTGAAATTGACTCCGTGGAAAAAAAACTCTGTGTAAAGGGATTCTAAAAATAGTCCGGTTCGGTCCAAATTTGATGCAGTCAATTATTATGATGACTAAGTATTCTCGGCAAAGTTTTGCCAAAAAAATTATAAATTGAGAATTTTCTTCATAAAGGTTTGCTTTAAATTTAAATAATCTTTAATAGTGCATGACATGGTCATGGTTTTTCTTTGCATCTAAAGCCAGCTCATGTATTTAGGCAAAAATGTTATCGATTTTTTTGGTCTTCGAGGAAGAATGGGTGGAGTATTAAATATAACAATTCAAAAACACGTAATGGTTTCTAATGCTCAAAGCATCATTTTTCTATGTTCTTTGGGTTTGGCCTTGAACTTCTAATTTAGGAACTTAAATGAGACATGGAGCTCCTTAGGCTTGGCGCGTAGTAAACTCTTTGCCCCTTCGCCTCTGCGGCATTATGCCTGGAATTTTGCGCTACTTCATGATAAAATACTTGGAGTTTCGTTCAGCTGTTATGTTCTCTTAGTTTTTTGCAGGATTTTTTTATTTGATTCCTCAGTGTTGCTGATTCTGCTGCAGCCCAGCAGGAGGCGCTCTCAGTGACATTGCGAAAGAGGGTGACAATGATTTATTGCAAAGAGATACGCGACAAACGAATGTAACTAGCAAAAGTACAAACGTACGTATATTCCCTATGCATATTCATACAAGCACAACTCCTTGCAAACTGCACAAGTATACAACCAATATGTGCACACATACTACTTTATTCTGCAGCCCATAGAGGTTTTAAAATATCCCACACCGTGAATGTATAAAATATGTACTTTACGCGTACGTATGTGTGTGAACGTGTAAGCCTGGGAATTGAATGAACTATTTTTGGTACATTACCACAAACAGGCGAAACCCCAATACTACAAAAACTACCAAAATTTTCTAAGCATGTGTTCGCGAGTGCAGTGTCCTGTTCAATGTAACTTTCATAATATTAAAAGTGTGCGAGTTGAGGTGATTAGGTAATGCCAGAGAACTTATGTACGATATATGGAAAGTTAAACGAGTAAGAAAACACTGTATTGGGCATACGCGAATCTATGATACTCAGCATCATTGCCCACTTCCTACGTTCAGCGTACTGTATGCGGTTGCGTTAATCAATCACGCCCATTTTCACAAATTAGTTTTCGACATAAAGGTGGAATACTCGGATTTAATTTCAAATCTATACAGGGTCACCCGCATCAATTATTCTAAATAAACGTCTAAAACAAAGTAAACTACAAATGTGGGCGTGTACTATAATTAATGTCAGGAAACGCGAGGAATTGTCACATGTAAAAGTCACTTCGTGAATAAGCACTATAAGCGAAGGGGTTTTGGAAATGAATCAAATTTGGGTATAAACGCAGGAACGGGCAGATTTTGGTGTTGATCAAAAGTATATGGGATTCCTGAGGTTTATTTCTGGTAGTTGCAAACGGAATGATAAATCAATATGGTGGAGGGTATAAAAGGGAAAGTTTCTGAGGATCTTCGTGACGTAATGCATTTTCAAGGCAAAAATTTTATATTTTCTGTTGGAAGACACTTAATAGTTACAAACGATATAAGGCCTCCTAGGAATAATTAGAATTTTTCTTATCTACATAGCTTGCACAGTTTGAATCGGAGTAACTTTCCAGACGTCATCTAATAGCGACATATCATAACATAGCAAATTATTTGGACTGGGAATGAATTACTCGACTTAATGTTTATTTTAATTTTTGCTTTACATATTAAGCAGCAGACACTTTAAGAATCGAAAACATAATTATGTTCAAATATACTAAAATACAAAACAAATTGAGGAGCGCACAAATTCAGATTTAACGAATTGGAAAACTAGATTTGGTTTAGGCCACATCTTAAATGTGTGTAGAGGATCTACATGTACAATAATGGGCATGGCAGGCCCTCTAATAGTGTATGTCTTACATATCAGTTTAAAACTCGAGTTTTTTTTTTGTAAATTGTTTATTTGTTATTCGACTCAATTTTTGATACTTATCAAGAATATATATTTGTAGGGTCTGCGTGTTGCAAGCAGAATGATAAACTTAGTAAGCCCCCCATCTTAGGTAGAGAGTAAATAGAAATATAAAAATATTTCAAGGTAAACAAGTAAAAAACAAGGAAAACATGAAAACAAGTAAAATCTAGGATACGCATCATCATAAACCTTTTCCAAAAATAGAACACCACTGCTCCACTGCTAATAGGGAAATAATATCCTCAATTTATCTGCACAAAAACGCCATTTTGGGCGTGGAATACGTGCAATGTACACATGTTTATCATAAGATATTATCACACAGTTGAACTGGTGGTCCAAATGGTGACAGAGTAGCGTGGGGCGAGAAACCACTTTTTCGTTTGTCAAGTTGTAATACCGCGGACAAGTTGCAAATTGATAAGATTAACAAGATAGAGAAGTTCGGTTAAGACCGGAACTTAAATACCCTCCACCTTTTATAATCCTCTAAAAAATAAGCTCGTATTGCCATATTTATGTATTTCATGTACCTACGCAAATAGTGTTTTTTTTAAATTATAGGCGTTTGCGTTATTCAATCACGCCCATTTTTGGCACAGTGTTAGATAACGGTACAACTTATATATACCAAATTTCAACTTGATAGGCATAGTATTGTGCGATATATAATTTTTTAAAGATACAATTTTTTCGAGGTATGATGAGATTTTCGTTTATTGTGGGCGTGTCTTTTTACCGATTTTGTCCAATTTCAATACGGAACAGCGAAATTGAACTAAGAATACGTATGCAAAGTTTCAATTTGATATCTCAAAAATTACGACCGTGAGAGTGCCAACAACAGACGGACACACGAACACACGGACACACTGACGGACATGTCTCAAACGATTTCTATTTTCACGCTGATTAAGAATATATATGGTTTGTGGTGTCTCCGACACTTCCTTCGATGTGTTGTAAACGGATGATCAAAATGAATATACCCTCTTCCCTAAGGTGGAGGGTATAATAAGATTAATAAGCTGACAAAAAATAAGTAAGATCGGCTAACACCTTCTGTTCGCGCAAGTGCGGTACAGTTAGGAAAGTTCTTGGAAAAATAGGATATTTCGAATTGTATGCCCTTTCTTTAAATTGAGGAATTACTAAGTTTGCTATTCCTTTAGGTTCATATACTGGACTGGTTAAAAGCTAGAATAATTTTATTAACTTTAATTACCTTAATATTAAAATTAGAGTTGATTGAACGATACTTTCTTTTTCCTGTCTGTGCGTCCAAATGTTTGATTTTAAAGCGCTCCAGTGTACAAACATTGAGATATTGAGCTAAAATCTGGCTCTAACATTTATAAATTATATAAATACTTTTAGTAATAAAATGAACAAAACCGTTTAGCGGCCCTCCGTTGCCATTTTTCGGTTCATCCTGTTAAACAGCATACAATTCACCTTTTTTCGAATAAACCTTTTCGTAGATTTTTTATTATTATACTATACAACATATGTTCAACACGCCTTCAAGTACACTCATCGATGCAGACTCAAAAGTTTAATCGATTTAAGTCGCACAATAAGAACAAAACTGGACCGGATTGGACCATTCTAAGGTCCAAATCGGGGACCCATTTTCTATTCATAATTGGTGTGCCAAATTTGAAGCTGATCGAAATATTTTTAGAACCCTTTTCCATAAAGTGATATTTCACAAAATGACTTAACTCGCGTTCACTGGTACAACTAAAATAATTTTAGCATTATTTAAGGAGCTTAGTGGTGTAGATCAGGCTTGACAAACTTGTTTCGATAAATACAAGAAAGAGAAAAACAAGTTGTAAGTCTTTTTCATCCTTTCAAATTTTCCGACGGCCGCTAAAATGGTTATAATGGTCTTTGTACCCCTACTTTACCTCTAGTTTTTGTTAAAACTGTGGTCCAGATCGAGCACGACAACCAACTCATTCAAAATCTTAACAAAAACAGCAAGAGCGATTGTCGTTTCGAAATTGCCTCAATTTACGCGCAGATTTTGTCAAGTGAATGCGACACATCGGTGATGTTTAAATAGAAACGAATCAAGCAATGCGTTTGTGTTGAACACTCCCCTCATAAATATCCCACTTGTTTGTGGGGCGATTTACATATTCATTATTATATACAAAAATACATACGTGCGAACATTCATATGAACATTATTTATGGTGCATGTCTGCAAAGTTTATTAAAAACCTATTGTAATAAAAACTAAATAAACTGCACAAACATGATTTTTAAAAATATGCTTCAGTATTTTATTAAACGCATCATTCGTACACACGTATGCCTCGCCACACACACCTGTGCATGAGTGTAAGGATATTTTTATCTGTGGTTGCACATGTGTACGTGTGGCTACAATGTAAATAGATATAAATCAAAATTTGATGCGATAATGAATTTAACACCATATAAATACCAACAAAAAATGATATCAGTGCACGATAATGATAAACTGCATGCACTCTTTAATGCTTTATTTGTGCATAAAGATAGAAATTTAAAAATGCAATAACATCACAATAAAACACTACATAGATCACATGCGCACATTATGCATACGCATAGGTATCCAACAAGCCTTGCAGTGGTGGTGGTGGTGGTGGTGTTAAAAAGTAAACAAGTGAAATGAGGACAAATTCATGCTCAGTAATGTGCACATGGAAACAATGCACATAGACTGTGAACAAGTCATTAGTGATACGTATGCATAATATTTGCATCATAATTCAAAAAGCAAGTCCCAAGTTCAAAGCGACCATAACTTCTCGAAATACTGCATTCTTGGATATAAACACTTCTAAATAAACTGTGTGTCTGCCCGTCCGTGTGTCTGGCTGTGTGCGTGCGAACAGTAACAAATATATTTACTAGCTCATATATATATACAAGTGTATATAAAACATTATAAGTACGTAGCCTAAAATGAAATTATTACATTTTAGTTGAGTTCCAACAGCAACAATAACAACTAATATGAATAATATGCACAAATGCTTTAATTCTTCTTCATTTTCAAGTGTGTACGCAAATATCTATACACGGACACCAGCACTCTGCGTACGCGTTTGCATATATATGCTTATATATAATATGCAGTGTAAGGGAAAACGCAATTCATGTAAATGCATGAGTATAATAAGCCTGTCATCATCATTACCGAATATTTCACTTGTACTCCTTTTTTAAACCCTCCACCTCAGTGACGGGGATGTACTAAATTTGTCATTCCGTCTGCAACCCAGAAGGAAGCCTCTTCTTGATCCGCTTCAAAATCTGAGTCCTTCTAGGCATATTTGTCTGCGTGTTCGCTTGTTGTTAGCACTGTTGCGATCGTAAATTTTGCGAAACACATATTAAGCTGAAATTTTATGTACTTTACGCACATCGTTCTTTTCATGGGGCAAAGTTGGTTGGCAGCCACACCCATAATTGATAAAAATCCATTTATCTACCAGAAAAGATGACCTAAAAAATTTAATAAATAAATCAAGGGGCGTGACCAAATAAGAGACACGCTCACAATTTACAAAAAAATTCCCTTGACGTACAATCCCACTTAAGAGTTATTATGAAATACATGCGTAATTGGATACCGGTCACACCCCCAAGTACTATATTAAGGTGGAGGGTATTTAAGTTTCGGCCCAAGCCGAATTTCTTTGTCTTACTTGATTTTATATAATTGCATACAGAATTTATTTACTCCGTCGGATAATTACATGAAATATGGCACACATATGCAACGACGAATAGATTGATAAATGTTCTGCCGCTTTCGTTTTGAAAGTTATTTATGTACTGCCTGGTTTGAGCGAAAGTTAATCAAACACAGTTTATGGTTAAATAATCACCGAGAAGGTCGGACAATTGGAGCAAGAGGAAAGGCCGAGATTCATTCAATTATTACATTTTCACTATCAAAAATCGAAGTGCAATAATTTAAGGGAATTTCTTTTGTCGTTATTTTAAATAAAAAATGCAGTTGTTTGAAGTTTTTTAAGCTTTATATTGTATTGTATTGTATAAATATTGTAAGAATACTAGAAACTTCATACATAGATAGAACAAAAAAGTTCCAAATTTGGTTCACATGTTCATAGTTATCCCATCCATCGATGGACATGGTCGAATAACATACACGTTCACAATTTACAAAAAATCACACTCAGCTGGTACTTAAAACGTACACTATTAGAGGGCGTAATCATATACCTGCCACGTCCATCGTTTGTTTGTGGATGTGGATGGTATTTAAGATTTGGCCTCAGCCAAATTTAGTTTTCTTACTTCAGCACTTGTGTCAAAGGGTATAATAAGTTTTTGCGGATGTTTGTAACTCGGCAAATGCCACACCCACTTTCGATTACACTGATCTAATAAGAATCACTTAGAGAATCGATTTAACCATGTCCGTCTCTAAATCCATGTAAATTTGTGCTCATTCTACTTTATTTGAGAAATGTTGATAGAATTCGGTATAAGGACACATTTGGACCCAACGAAGAATACAATTGAAAATGCAACAATTTGGACCATTTTTAAACTCCTTCCTCGCGTTTTATGGAACTAAGTGATGTTCAATTGATTTTCATGAAAAATTTTACAAAAAATTAAGTTAAATCGAATGAAATAAAACGTATCAGCATTAATCATATATTTTAATAACTTTTTAAATTCATAAAGAATGAATAGTAGAAATATATAGATTCTAAAATTATAGTATAACGAGAAAGAACACACACTGGTTGGTTGGAAGTGTAAGAAATGCGCATCAACTTAAACATCACATTCTGCAAAAAAAAGAATGTGACGCATCGATGCATCGATCTTATTATGAATATGTACTCAAAATTTCAATTTCATAGATACGTTTTTGTGATTATGAGAGATTTTTGTCGATTGTGTCCATTTTGTCTATTTTAAATAGGATTCCATGTAAAAGTAGTGGAAATATTTTGTAGAAAACTTTGGCTCGATATCTTAAAGTTTACGAATGTAAGAGTTGCAATAACAGAAACTGGGACGGACATATCTAGATCGACTCTGAATTTTGTATATTTTTCATAGTGTATTTGACGTCTGTTTCTGGGTGTTGCGAACGGAATAGTTAACTTAGTTTACCTTCATACTTTAATTTTGAACCGTATTTTAAAATAAAAAAAGTAAGGGAACTAAATTCGACTTAGGCCAACTCTTAAATACTGTCCATATCTACAACGATGGGTGTGGCAGGTATATGACTACGCCCACTAAAATTGTTTGCATTGCGTATCGACTCGCAAGTCAAGTTTTACGCTGGATATAGTTTTTTGTAAATTGTAGGCGAGTTTGTTATCCGATCATGCGCATTTTTGGCACATTGATGGATACGTTAATACCAAATTTTAATTGTAGAAGCTCAATTTTTATGGCAGATAATACTATTATTGTCCATTATGGGCGTGACTCTTATACGATTTTGCCCAAACTAAATAGCGATCTGCTTACAGAAACTAAAAGTGTCTGTATTTCAAAATGTACGCTCTTGAAAATGGCAACAGCAGACGGACGAACGGACATACATGTCTACATCGACTTAGTTTACTTATATATCTTATGTGTAATATCTGAGCTAAGGTTAGTGGGGGCATCGTTAATTATTTATCCTCCAAAATTAATACATTTTGAGTAAGTTAAGCATGAAACAGATTAGCAAGCGTAAAATACTCGCATAAAGAAAAATCTTGGAAGCAATGTTCAACTCAACATTAAAGGATTACTTAGATACAATATGTACTATGGATGGTTTTTAGAAAACATTGAAATTCTTAGCTTACTTGTTAATCCTGACTGTGATTTACTTGTGTGCTTTTCCCTTGCACTGTAATCGTTTTTTATTGTAGGAATTCTATTTTTTTAACTTTATTTTTACTTTTTCGTTGTGCACTCTCTACTTTGCTTTTGTATGTGTATGTGCACACACATATGAACACATACATTCACACACACAAACTCTAGCTTTGCTTTCGTGATAACGACAGTGGAACGAAACGGTACAAATGAAATGAGATTTTTGAAATGCAAAAGGAGGGATTAGAAGTATGTGGGGAGACTGGTTTGCAGCATGTTTAAGGTGTATGTACCTATTGTGGAGCAAATTTAAGAATGACAATATGTTGGAGATTTTTAATTTTAATTTATTTTTAAATATAATTCTCTTGCAAGTTTATTCACTTTCGTTCCATATTTTATCACTCATTTAATTTTTACTTTTTCGAATACTTTCTTTCTAAATTTACTGCATTTTTGACTAGAAAACTTATCATGTGCTACGTGAGCAATTTTATGATTTTTATTACACCTTCATACTGTCCGTCGTTTAATTATTTGAATGTTTGTTTTGGTTAACAACTTTTATTCAACTTTTAAATTTGATTTCTTCACTTATACGGAATATTTTTAACACATTCGTGGTTAGTTTTTTATGTTTTGGCCTTTACTTGGAACAAAATTGTCGAACTTCGCGGTGTTTTTCACTGAATGTTGGCACTTGTTATAATCCTTAGTTCACTTATAAACTTGTTAGAAAACTTCAACCTAACATCTACAACTTTTCTTCAGGATTAATATTCGAACAATATCGAAATTTCGTATTTCACTCCGTACGAATGAGTGACGTTTGAACAGCCCCTAAACTGATACCAAACTTTTCACTTTCATTAAACAATTTACCTCCAGAATTAAGTACTAGTTGTCGCCCTCGGCGGAGGAGTTTCGAGGATCGATCTAAGTTAGTCCTTTTTTACGCCACCTACCTAACGCTACGAAATTTAAGCTGCTCCAAATCTTGAAAACTTTTGCACACTAGCCCACAGTAGTTTGAATGAAGTTGTCTGATGGCTATTATGTAAAAGTAAATCTATGGCGAAAGCACAGACACGACAGCCGCCCCGTATCAGAATAAACGCTTTATCATTTCTAGTATCTTTTCCTTGCATTGCTATCCGTACGCATAACTCTCTACTCTAAAAGATTCCCTTCTTCTTCTTCCTCTGGGTACTTTTTCTGTTGTGCAAATGATTACTTTTTATTATTATGATTATTTTTTATTGCTATTAAATTGTGTGTTGATTTGATGTTGATTTCTTTACGACTTCTATCGAACTAAACCCATAAAGTGTACAATTCATGGCGTATACATGTGAAAAATTCGAAGCGAAACCAGCCAGCAGACATAAACGGCACACAGCGGGCTAGCAGACAATAGTCAGCAAAAGCACGCAAAGTGAACGAGACGCGCGCGTTTTTGAAAACTCCTTAAAATACAGCCAATATTACACGTACACATTATAATCCGGATGAAACCCATTCGCAAACGGTAGTACAACGTGCGCTGTACTTTGGTTGAATTCCTTTGTGTGTGCTTGGGAATGGGTATTAAATGAACGATATAGTCGTCATATGTGCAAGCGCTTACGTGCGTCAAGGCAGAATTAAACCAAACTGAATGCACAAAGTAATAAAGCATAAGCAAACAGATAGTAGCTGTGCTGTCCGGCACTCACTTGAGTAGTTTATGGGCGCAAAAACAAAACAAACCAAAAAATGTATCCACAATAAAGGGGAAAATAATACGGGGAATCCAGCAGTCACAATTACAGCCATAAAGCATACATACTGGCAACCATACATATACACACATGCACATATGGTGTGCATAATGTAGGCTAACAGCTTAAAATGGCTGCGCAGACGTTGGCGTCTCCGTTGGAAGAGCCCATTTGAAAAATGTTGTACAACCTTTATATAAACAAACATTCTGATAAGATACTCACATACGGCCACAGCAAAATGTTCAAGAGCCCATATGAACGTAAATATCTAACAATATCATTCTCATTGTAACGAGCCATGCAAAAAACACTACACACTCGTAGGTGGGTTAGAAGTTACTTATAACACCAACCCTCCACTAACGTCCACTACACACCACACACTACACACACACAAGCTCGTGTCTATTACAAAAAACTCTCTCACGCGTTTATTTATTCGACGTAGCGTAAACGTTAGCGTTAACGTTAACGTTGGCGTTCAGCCTCGTAAATTCGTTTGCCGTTTTAATATAACGCTGAGTGACCACGCGTAGCGCCGAAGCAATAAAGTATTTTCTCGTCTGCTCTGTAAATTTATGGTGTGAACTTTTCCGTTCGTTGTTGGCGTTGTTGTTCATTTTTTGTCGTTATTCTTTTCTCGGCATTTGAGTAAAATCTTCTGCAAGTTGGCGTGCGAGCGTACTGTTACCTTTCAATTTGGCAGAGAATGAGTTTATGTGATTTTTTTTTTTATTCTTATATCGCTTTGTTGCTGGCCCGGTTCTCTACCTCTGTTTCGTACGGTGGACTCTTGAGTACTTTGCGTTGCAATTTATGTGAGAATTTTGTTTTGTCAGTTTATGTTTTAATTTCTTGTCGTTGTTGTGTGTTCACGTACAATAAATACCTTGTGGTTTATTTTGGAGTTTCTGTGTTAAGTGTGTCGTAGTTCTGTGATGTGGAGTGAAAACTTCCGCACATACTTTTATGTGAATTTTTTGATTTTTATAAACTTTATTTAACTAATATTAAATATTAATTTTATTGGACCGATTTTGTTATACCACACCCCCTAATTTTATTCTTTGTAATCTCTGTACCGAAGCAGTAGTGCAAAGTGTGCATAAGGATCAACAGACAACGAAAGGGTAACGTAAGGCCACGTTTAATAATTTCTATTTTAAATTTGGTATATTCCACATAATCGAAAACATATTTTTTGGGTCTGGCAAATTTTTATTTTTATATCTCTAATGGTTTGTCCGCAATAAAGGAAAAATCCTAACAACCATACGTTCTGTAAAATTATAGGAAGGTCCATGGACCGCTTTAACCCGTTTTGAATGCCAAGGTATCTGGGTATAAAGGATTGATTTGTACCAAATGAAGGTTTTATGGTTCAGGTACGAAATTAACTTTTAAGTGAATAAAATTTAAGGACGTCAGAAGACGTATGTACTTCTGCCATCATGGGATCTTGATATATGATTAGCACACACACAGGGGCAGTTAGACTCAGTATTCGATGCTAATTCAGCATATACGAGTATATATACTTTTCGGCTCTTCGACACCTCCTTTTAAGCGTTGCAGACGTTTTGACAAAGTGGAATAAAATATTATATGAAGGTGGAAATATTTACTTTGGCTTTTAAAAGAGAGTCAAGGGTTTAAAATTTAAATTAACACTCATATGTTTAATGTAAGAAGATTAAATACGCGGTTTGAAATATTTCTTTCCTTCCTTATAAGCACTCAACAAGGATTTTATATTCTCAATTTGTGTCCATTATACAATAATTCTTAATCGATTTAGCCATGTATACGTGTACGTATCTCCAGGTGTGCGTCTGTATATGGAAATTATTCTTCGAGTCGCATCATTGTCACATTTATTCTAAACTGGGCAGAAGTGCAGGCAAAAACGGTTCTTGTCTATTATTAAAATTGGTCAAATTGGTCATATTGGTCAAACGACATGCCCACAGTAGAAGAAAAATTGAAAAAAGTGGAGGGTAGCCAACGAGTGGCCTAATCCAAAGGTATTGGTCACGTGGTTTTCGTTTTTATACCCTCCACCTCAGTGATGAAGGTACATTAAGTTTGTTCTTCCGTTTGCAACACCTAGAAGGAGGCGTCAGAGACCCTACAAAGTATATAAATTCTCGATCAGCGTCAAAAATTGAGTCGATTTAGACATGTATGTCCGTGTGTCCCTGTGTCTGTCTGTTGTTGGCATTATCATGGGCGTAAATTTTGAGAAATTTAGTACGCAGGTCACTATTTAAAAATGGAAAATTTGGTTAAGAGGCGCGCTCACAATCGCCCACAATGTATTTATCTGCCACAAAAGTAGAGCTAGGAACTTGAAATTTATTGCACTCATTAAAGTTTAGCCCATTCATCGATGTACCAAAAATGGGCATGGTTAAGGATTTAAGCATCTCATTTAAATTAATTTTCTAAACATTTCTTTTCCATGCCGAGTCCAGAAACCTTTTACTGTGGCGCAGAAATCTAAAGACCGCGGGTATCACATAAAATTCCAATTTTCGAAAGTATTTAATATGCACGAGTACTGTGCGTTATCGACGTTGACCAGATGACGAAGTGACTTCTTCAACTTTCCAATAATAAAATTTTATTTGTAGGCGTGCCTTGAACCGTACATTCAGCGTCAATATGACATATACACCAGATCAGATCTATATCCGATATTTCTGATTAAGAGCGGTATGAAAACAAGCTTACACACTACGGAGGGTAGGGGCGACTTTTCTTCACTCAGCTTGTTTACACCCACTCATGCACAAAAATCGTATCCGTGAAGTTTGGATTTGTGCGAATGTTGGTATATGTATGAAGACGCTAAAGTTTTCCAAAGCAAGCAGAGTCAACAGCTTTTCTGTGTACTAAATGTGAACAAATACTGTACAGACACCCCTCTAGATTTTTATGCTCCGTTACAAGGATGCTTTACGAGTCCTTAAGGCATTCTAGGTCCGCTGTTACCCCCAGCTATTAAGCTTTACTTGTCTGTACTTTGATTAGAAGTGGGACAGTCCTTTGTAACATTAGAGATATGCTCATGGACAAAGTAAGTTGTAAGTTGTGTCAAATGAATTGAATTATACATGCCATGATGTACTAAGTAGTTAAGCAACAATCATACCTACCTCAGATATTGTGTGTGTGTTGGTGGTAATAAATAAACAACCACATTTGCCGACGGCAAAACAATCTAATAATGTGTGCACCCATGTACAAATTTATTGATATGTACACCTACACGCACTCTCACGCACTCCCACGGTGTCCTATCAAATCCCTCTCTTTCTTTCACTCTTTATACCTCTGTAAAATACACAAGTACTTGCTCTCTTTTCTGCGAGAGAACTTGAAACGATATTCAATAAATTTCATTTCTGAATGAGTGTTTGCAGCACCACGTGGTGCTGTAAGAATAAATGGTGTCTGACGTGTCGCCATTATCGTCAGTTGGGTGCAGGTGACAGATGGAGCAACAACTCCACTCAACCCATCTCCAATTGGTAACGTAATGAGCAGGCAGCAAACAGGGAGGAGTCGAACTCATAAAACATTCGCAATGCGTTTTAATGTCACAGCAGGCGCGTCTGCACAGCAGCGGCGAAAGACAGACAAGCAAGCAACCGAAGGTAGCAACCATGTTAGCAATGACGACGCCCGCTATCTGCTATGATGCGAGAGTAATTCAACAAGATGAATGACTCTGTGCCAGAGGGAGACCGTCTTATGCCTGTAACGCATGCGGTAGAATGAATGCGCGCTATATTGAGGATGCATTAATTGTGACGAATTGCGTTTATATTTCGCACAAGCCATGTTGTTTTTTCGTTCTTCGTTTATGTGTATATCGGTGTTGCTTTGACTTTTTCTTTAGAGCGAAATGGTTCACACATAAATTTCATTTCATTTGAAACTGCTACATGTGCTCCGTAGCGTCGCAGCTCATCTGCAGTTGGCGTCAACTGTGATGTTGTGTGGTAGGGTGAGTGTGTATAGATAGTATTTTGTACTTTGTGTTTTATTTCTTTCCGTACTTAGGAGTTCTACTCAAAACGTTCTTGCAGAAGTAAAGTGAAGAGAGCGATGTTGTCTGTTGTCTGTTGCAAGCTAGAAATTTCCACAACTTATTACATAAACATGCTTTTCTATCTATATGTCACCAAATTAAGTAATCCTTGTATTTCAGCAACAATTGAACTTTGTTGACGTATTGCAGGTAGAAAGTGCAAATGTGTAAACGATTCATTATTGCTTTGTAATAATAATTTTGGAAGTGTTACTTGATAGCGTATGTGTGTATAATTAAAAAAATAAATAAGTGAAGAGGGAGCTACGTTTGGCTAAGGCCAAGTCTTGTACCACCCACTCCATCACATTTTGTATATTTGCGCGTCTCAAATTTCAATTGACAAACACCATATGGGCGCCATCTTACACTGCTTAACTGGTTAATGAGGCCTTGTGGCGGTGGTGGAGACCATGAAACCGATTGGTTTAAGATGAATTGAACCTGGCACGTAGCTGCTTATTAAAAGTCCCAAAATTTTCTTCAAATCTTTTCTTACCGTTACTTAATGCCGTTACAAACATAAACAATGCATTTTGTTGGTTGAAGAGGCCACGTTTCCATATTGCTCGACCTTTCACTTTTCTCTATAGGCCAAATTCAATTCAATCATAATCGATATAAAGTTAGTGTTTAACGTCCACTCCTACCGTGAAGGTTTAATTAGACGTTTGTTTAGGGTTATTGAGCATCCCATACCCCATTTGAATACCCACCATTTCATACTTTATGAATTATTCGGAAAAAATTTCTTCAAAAATTTTCCGTTTTTAGTTTTTTTTTCACTATGGCCGATTTCTCTAAATATATTTGCGATTAGGAAAGTGCCACAACAGCACATACACGTGCTAACGATCGGACTAGATCAAATCAGTAATTGTTGCTGATTCAGTATATATATTTTGTGGATCATCGACGATACCTTCTGGCCGTTGCATACGTTTTGGTAAAGTGATATAGATGATGGGTATAAGAGTAGAGTAGAAGTGTAGAATGAAGCCCTTATGGAGTCATCTAATTGAGTTTATCAATAATGATATAAAATCTGCATACAATTTCGATGAGTCAATGAAATGGACAAAATACTTACTTTGGCAAAACCTCTAAAAAATTAATTAACCCATTTAATTATAAGCTTTTATTAAGCATGCTTTTTCATCTGTTAGATTGGACTGTAGTTTATTGCGCCTTTTTGAACATTTTCGAATATCCTATCACACTGAAATGTTGCACAACACCTATGATTCCGATAATAAAAAAATATACAAAGTGGCGGCAGCAACCAGGTGGCGGATCTACCTCTTAATCTATTATGTACGAAATGGCTGTTGAATGAAAGGGCATGACAAGTAGAACACGATGTACGAAATGCTAAATACAAAGTGGTCATACTTTGCATGTGCCACTATATGAAAATCTTCCACGTAGCTTTCCTTCTATTCAAAACTCAACATTTACTCAAATTGTACTCAGCATGGCCGATCCAAATTCATGATCAGTTTGTTTCCAATCTAAATATAGGATGAGGGAAACAAATGAAAACTGTAGACGATTAGAAGGCAAAGGACTCATGTTATCATATTAAATCAATTGTGGCAAACGCCACCATAAAATAAACGATTTTTAAAATTTCATTTTTATTATCATCTATTATTCGGTCCAAAAAATATTATAAATGAATTGTTTCCACCGAGGCAAGGTATACAGGTGGTGAAGGTACAAATTTGAATTCATTCTCATCGCTAACGAGAGTACCCTGTAGTACCCTGTAGCATTCAATGTATTCCCTTTTTTTCGATCGACATATTATTACAATAGTATTTTATAACATAATGTATATAAATGCAATGTAGTCAATCTATTTATCTGTGTACATCCCTCTGATAATCGTTTCTTGCATTTCACTTTTAAATGGCAATTTTAAGAAACCTTTAAACTTTAATTGAATTTCTTCACTGACCTTTCTTCTTAACGACTAATTTGTCGCGTTTCTCATGTAATACTTAAACAAAAAATGTCCCGAACTTAAAAAAGTGCTTAACCAAAAAGTTTCCAGTGCGTAAGTGCTAGGGAAGAACATATTGATTGATTTTTCACTACAAAGACGCACTCTCTTTTTTTTAAATTCTTCACAACCAACTCAAAGTCGTTGTAATCAAAGGATTGAAATTACAGAAATTAAAGATGTGTTTTTCGTTTTTTGTCGTGTCTTATTTCTTTTTACATTATATCATTATTTCAATCATTTGAATGTCGTTCTTACTTTAAGAGTGAAACATATTTAACCCGACGGAGGTTAGAATAACGAAAAATAGAACGAAATATTAAACTAAACAAATATTTGGTAGATTTCGTTTCAATAAACGTCTATTCATTTACAACACTTGCCCTCCTTAGAACCCATTTATTATTAATGTAAAAACTTAACAGTCACCAATTAATTATAATTGGGCCGAATTTAAGGAATCCCAATTTAGAGGAATCTGTGCACAAAAGTATAAGTGTCCGTACAAAATTTTAGCTTAACTGCTAACAGACATACACACGAACGGAAATGTCTAGGTCTCATCTTATGTGGAAGGCATTAAAACTTTATAGGTAAGGTGATGAAGGGACACAACATTTACGTTTTTTTCGCATATCCAAACAAATGGATTCTACGATGGCGCCGCTTTTATAATAATCACAAAATTTAACTTTCAAAAACATATATTTTTTAAGCCTAGTTTGTTGAATAACTTTGCGCGTTTAACTAATTCTATCCTACACCACATGTGGTAAGAGGGTATATCAGGTTTGGCGGATGTTTGTAAACCCCAAACCCTTAATTATGCCGCTCGGTTTAACATTACCTTCAAAATCGATTCAAACATGCGGATCTGAGCCTTAGGGTCTTAAGGTTCTACAGTTGAGGTGTTAATACCTGAGAAAAAAAAATATTTTTAATTATTCCTATAAATAGTTTGCTTTCTTACTTAGTGAATGTTTTGTATTCGATTGAAAAAACAATTACAATGGGAGTGCTTTAAAGTACGTGGGCGAAAATGCGAACCGGTGCAACTGTTTTTTATATTTTCTCCTAAGAATCATATTAATACTGCGCGAATGAACTTGCGAAAATTCAAGCAGTTTTTTAATGTTTTTCGGCAAAAGTTAAGAGTCGTGATTACTCTTTTCCCTTGTTAGTCATCTTAAAGTCAATTTTTATCGTTCAATAATATAAACGTTTCAACTCAAACTTGCACCTCGTAAATCTTATTTGCAACTTCATCGATCACTCGCTTTCCAAATAAACAATACACAGAGAACACAAAAAATCTGGACATTACTATCGCTGACTTGTTTTTTGTAGCATTGCCTTGCATATCCGTATGTGCGTGTGTGCACTGTATAGTGTTTCTCGAATTCCACGGACGAAGCAGGCACGCGTTTCATGTTAACTCATACGTACAATACAATATTATACCATAAGTTAACATATTCCAGAGATTCATTCCCCTTACTCTGATATTGCTTCTTCAGCGAGTGCAGTATCAATCGGTTCACTTTTGTACATCCACACAATAAAAGCTAGCTTGTAATTGTGTCGCGGAAATCAAATGTAGAGATGTGTCCATATTCTCTTTGCAAGCATCGTTCACCCCACTTATTAAATTTTATATGCATTGAATAAAACGCCGTTGATATGATTCTTTGCAAAGTTTAAAATTAAACAAGAAAAAAATTGTCCTTTTATACGCATCATCACAATTGATTTATGAGTTTAAACGATTGTAAGTACCAGAAGCGAGCGAGCCGCACCCCCAAAATATATATATTCTTCATCGGCATCAAGATAAAAGTCGATGTAGCCCATTTATCCGTCCCTGCGTCCGTGTGAATTTCTACATATTTCTGTTGGAACACTGACGGCGGCCAAAAATTGAGATATCGCGCTGAAACTTGCTGCACACAATCTTCGGATTTTTCTACGGCCTTCTTTCGCAAATAGGCAAAATTGGACCAAGGACACAACCGTAATGGCGTCCTAAAACTTGCACCCGTGGCCTTCGAGCTTTAATTCACATATTACATCATCGTCCACGTCAAAAGTATGGATATAAAAATGGTCAAAATCAATGACTGGCCCACAACATTCACAAGTTCAACGTCAGATTATGTATAAAAAAAGATTTGTAAATTGTAGGCGTGGCCGTCTCTGATACGCTCATTTTAGACGCATCCATGGACACCTTAACTACAAATATGTGCATCAAATTTCAAATATATAGATTTTTTTTTTTTTTTTGACCATGGGTGATTTTGGTCGATTGTGGGCAAGGCACTTGACTGATTTTGATTAATTTGTATAGGAATCAATATAATTAAAATGTAAGTTCGACATTTTAAAAGCGAGCGTCCATCAACAGGTACAACGACACACAGACGCGCTAGCCTAGATCATGTCTAGATGTTGATGCTGGTCAAGAATACATGTTTTTGTAAGGTCTCTGAGCCTTCTTTTGGGGTGTTGCAAACTAAATAGCAAATTTAGTATACTCTCATCACTAAGGTGGAAGTATAATAAAACGGGCACTGTGCAACAATATGTGAGGTCTCTATATCGTGGAATTTTTATTGCTTTCTCCATGTGAACTCATTGTTTTCTGTTTACGAAAACGCGTAGGCGCTGTCTCTGAATGGACAAACAATCAACTGCATTACTTAACTTTACATATATTGTAAATTATATGATATAGGGGAATGCATAAGCGCAAGTACGTTGTAGGAAGTTCTGTCCGATCAAAAAGATGTGAGCGTGAGTGTTTCATTAGAAGATATTACAAAATTGTCTCTAAAATAGCCAAAGTACGCATAACAACTGATCATCTAGTTGTGCCATACCTTCCTCAAGCTGCAAATCATATAGTGAACAGAACATGCTGCTTTCAAGTGGTAGCTGTTCAAAATGATAATACTCATAAGTTGGCTGGCCGATGATATTGAGGAAAAACCAAACTGTTCAGCATCTTCATCTTCTCTGTCTCTTTCATTTTGTCTCAAACATAAATCTTCGTATATTGGACTTTTTAAGGCGATATCAATGGAATTGTATCTTTTTATCCGCATTATAATAATAATAAATGTTTGAATGCATATACATACACACAAACAAGAAGATATTGCCACATACACGTGTGTACATCCCTACAGTTATATGGAAATGCTTATGAACGCATCCATATGTGTTCATGTATATATATATATATATATGTATGGAATATTGTAGAGACTACACGCTTTGTCGCTAATTTTTGCTTTAGCAAAGTCTCTGCGTGTACAGTCGTGTCGCTTTGATATTCATACCCTGCACCACATATAGCAAAGGATATATTAAGTTTGTGCATATGTGTGTAACTCCCAAACGGCAAATGCCACACCCACCACGTCCGCCTACGTGTCGAATCTTTTAAAATATTTTAATAAAATTTGGTACTATGGCATGCTTCGGCCCAAAGGGGCATTTTTAGAATCGCTCCCCACATAAAAAGAGTCTTTATGGGGCGATAATTGTCAATTCTTAATACTTTTTCCTGACAAAATTTGGATAATAATACGCTATTGGCTTGATAATCGACTTTGTCAATTTGGGACCCGATCGGATCGCAGTGACTTTTATAAGTTGTGTTATAACGATTTGTGAAACCAAATGGTGTAGGGTATTAAATGTTCGGGTTTGATTTACTGCAAAATGTTCACTTGTTGTCGTTTGGTATATTATTTTAGGTACATATATATTTTTTTGTTAAATACGTTAACGCAGCGTAATCATGTGCTGAATTTCATACTGGGGCCTACATTCATATGTGTGCGTACGCAATTGTAGAGTGTGGGGTTCATTTTTATGCACGTTTACATTGCCAGATATTGTTGAACATTATGAAAGATTACTTTTTCGCATTTGAAGATTTAATGTTTTTTAACATTGTGTTTATAGGATGTTTGCCATGTGCTGTTACGACAGGTAAATAATGTATATAAAAATACAATTTGATTCAATTTGATTGAATAGGGAACGGTACTCTAGTAGAATAGGTGTCAAATAAAGTGATAATGTTCCAATTTGTGTGTTTTGAAATTTCATGAGCAGCACTTGCTTATTTTATGAAACTTCCGCTTTTATGCCAAGATCGCTAGCGTCGTGGAAAGTCGCAGACGCGAAAGGAACTAGAATTTGTATAAACACAAATATTTGCATTGACTTGTGTAGGTGTAGGTGTAGGGTTATTCTCCTAAACTGAACTTGATTAAAACAGACATTTATAAGTGTCGTGCTTCCTATGTAATAAACATTCTATATAAAAGAAGCATATGAACAATTAAACAGTCAAGGGAAAATAGTTTGAAAAGGTTAACCTCAACCATTTACTACCCTGCTCCAGAGATTATAGCGCATTCTGTTTGTATGAAGAACTTTTATATACATATATGCCTTATTGTTTAAAAGCATTAGTCCGATGTGTTCTTAATTTAGAACATGTTCAATTCCAACGTCATTCCCAATTAATATCATTTAATGTATTCGGTCACACAAAGGCAACTCTTTCTAGGGATAGGCGTGGGCTGAACGCAACAATGTTTAAACACGAGCAATGAGAGAGAGAGAGAGAGATGGGCACGTTTAAACTTAATTTAAATTACCTAGCATAATACATGGATGGACTCTGTTCCACAATAGATGCAAATTATAATAAATATTTTGTATGAATAATATTGAAGCACCACCAACAGCAATCGTAACCGTAGCTTATATTAAGCGAGACATGGTGTGATGGGGATGAAGCTTGTATTTCTATCATAACCAAACACGCTGCTATCGATGACACGCACAATAACAAATCATACAGATAAGAGAGAGAACCCAATAGAATTTATTTTTATTTTGGTTTTTAAGCTTTCTTCCCTTCATGCGGTGTCATTAGAGTATTTTATCATCGCCACCCATTTTTATTTATTGTCTCCACAATGTCGAAACGAATTTTGTCTGATTTGGGTACCCTACCCGAAATGTGGTACAAGGTATAAAATAAGTTGAATAAGAACCGCAATAATCGACTGAGAGCGTTTTTCTAAGAAAATCAGAATAAAGCATGTTTGAAGGGATTGCTTTTAACTGTAAGTTTTAAGAGTATTTTTATGAAATCCAGCCGTTTGTTGGTTCCAAGAATATTTTGATTAAATCAAAATCATTTTGAACCATTTTTATTTTCTATTATCTTTAACATAGAGCGACTGTTTAGGAAATGTGTTAAAAGTGTGGTGTTTTTTTAGGTATAAAGTTGGCCTTAAATCTTAACAAGACCAAGAAGTGTAGTGTATTAAATAACTGGGTTGTTCTATGAGCCCATGACAGGGAATGCTCAGCTTGCACACAAATAAATAAGTAGAAACCTCACCACCGCCGTACTTAAGTTATTTCTATTTAATATAATATAACGCACCACTTAACGGAAGTTCACGAGTGCGCCCCAGCTCTGCCGTACAATACATTTTTCAAAATGTCTTAAACGAAAGATATACATGTGTGCATGTGTGCGTGGATACTACATCGTATATTACTGCCAATAACAAGAATAGCCTTCCGGTATTTATACGCACTCTTACTTAATATATGCTTACACATACACACACACACACATAAAGTGAAAGCGTAAATATGTGTGTAAGCATATGTTACTGTCATTATGCCTTCATGTTCGTCATCATTAAGGCGTTAACTACAACCATTTCGAACATTGGCGCTGTTTTGTGTTTGACAATGTTCGCTTGTTTTTTATATGAAATTTCCAATAATTTAGTTAAGCCCAGTTCCGCCTACTAACCAGATTTTATTTAGCATTTGTTCATAAATATATTTACAAATGTGTGGTCACATAATGTTCCCGTTCTACAGAGCGTACATAATTGGGTAAGGTGAAAAATAACAAATCTTGAATACCCGTCATCGACGCACCAAACCTTCCGTTCTTTATAGATAATACGGAAAATTTCTTAGAAAAATTGCTCCTTTTTCAGTTTATTCAAATAGACATGGTTAGATCGACTAAATATTCGACGCTAATTCAGAATATATGTACTTTTGGGGGTCTCCAACGCTACCGTCTGCCCGTTGAAAAGTGATGATTCCCGCATATTTTGGAAAAAATGGAACGCCAACAGTTTTACTATAAACGGTTCATTTTTGAAATCACCTCGGTAGTTATTTGGCTTGGAGCAAATCGAGGAAACCTGATGCTATTGTTAAATTAAGGGCGTGGTATGCATATGATTCGGACCTCGTTTAGCACGTATCAACGGCAAAGGTTGACTTCAGTTGCAGAGAGGATTTTTGTGAATTGTAGGCGATTTGTGCTTCAGATTTGAAATTAGCAATTAGCTGGCGCACAAACTTACATGGACGGACATCGATTCATATATTAATTCTGAATCGATCGGCATAATTGAAAGTGGGTGCGACATTTGTGTTTAGGAGTTGGAAACATTTTTTGTACAAGTTTGTTTTTTTCGATGGAGTTCAGGAATCAGTTTTATTCGATGGCACATTTCAAACCAATGGGTGTAACACATTCTAATTATTGGCCATGAACAATCGCAACATTTTCACCCCTTGTGCACAAATTATTCAAACCTTCAAAAAGTTGAATACACTTTTCTAAATGGCATTTATTTTATTTCTATTGAGAAAGCGATATTGCAATTTTCATGCAATATTATGCAAATAATTATCTTTTTCATCTATTTGATAAACGTCTTGCTGTGCGGGTTGTTTTAATTACTTTTAGGACTTTTCAATTGTTAACCTGTCCTGAAAATGTTCTTGACATGTGCACACAGATTATATAATAATGTTTTATTTTGCGCAAACATTACGAGAGAATATCATTGATCAGTAGCCTCAACAAGGTCAAGGTTAAACCTAAGGAAAGTACAAGTGTTTACGAAGGCAATATTCTACAAAATCCAATAAATTGGCAACCAATGCGGAACGCATGCTAAATGGTGCGATATTGGATAATACCAATAATAATGAATTTTTAAGGTCACTGAGCTAATTACGCTCTTGGTGTGTGGTACAGGTGAATTTATTCTTTAGGAGAAATTAACATTAAAGCCGCAGTAACAAAAGCCATGAAAATTTCTTTGTCTTTTAAATTGAAATGAAATTGAAAAAACACATGATCACTCTCACTCAAGCTGATACTCTCATGTCTCGATATTTTTTGGTTCTTATATTTTAAAATTATAGTAATTTTGGAAAAAATTCTGTACAAGAAGTTTTTCTTTGCAAAGTTCATGCGAAAACAAGTAATTAATGTTATTTATAGATTTTGTTATAATGTATGACTTGGAAGTGGTGGAATACGCTGCACGTATGTGTATATATACCAAAAGTTTTTATTCAATACTTTATTGTTGGAAAATTTACATCATTTCCCTTTTGTATCAATTGTATAAAATTACAATAAATTCTAATAAAAGCGATATTTCTCTCCGAAATGGAGAAGGGAAAAGTTTGGTTTCCGGGAAAAGAAAAAATTGTCAAAAAATGAAATTCGCTTCTAAATGAGGATAATAAGAAGAAGGAGAAATCCATTTGGTTGGGACTTGGTTGGCTTGGAGAGATGGCCACCATCTTAGTACATGTAAAGGAAAATTTATTACTGACTATGACGCTGCTAATATACTTGAAGTGAAATTCACACATTGATACTTTCTTACCTCAATCAAAATAAATGATTAAATTGTCAGCTCTTTGTAAAATGCAATGTCCGGAGGGAGCTACCTTAGCGATGCCCTGTCATTCAATGATCTCCCAGTACCTTACCCAAACTGCCTATCTTATTTTAATACTTTATTATAAACATCGCAACGAATTCAAAATACAAACTTGAGCGAAATTACATTTAAATATTCACATTAAGCAATCAAATAATAAAAATTATACAAACTAAAATACAAAATAATATGAAGGACGCCATTACTTAGTTTACAAAATGGCACGTCTAGCGCACACCACATGCGGTGGTCGTCAACACAATCTGGTTCTAACGCTGCTGTGAGAGTAGCAAGGCCGCAAGAGACATATAGATTATTAGAGCCCAAAACCCTGGTGGGAACAAAAATCTCGTAATTAATACAACTGGCTCACAGGGCTTAAATAGAGCCACGCTCAGTTTCACTTTCTTCATCCAAAGTAATTAATTCTGCTAACACTGCATATATATCTTAATATATTCTTATTACCTTATTATTCTTTTATTTTTTATCAAAGAATAAAAAACTCTGATCGAAATACTTTTTTCAATGTTAAATCCTTTCACGCAGAGAGGAAGGACAAATCTAAGCAAAGCCGCACGTCACGTGAAAATACCTAAAAGCTTCCATCAATTAGAGCGTGAGATTAACGGTGTAATAATTACCCAATTTAAACAGAGATCTACATGCAGAGCAGCTCGACATTTTTTGATTCTGATCAGGATTACAAGCGGAACACCAATCTTAGTGTACTCGCATCGCTAATAGGACGGGTATAAAACATAAACATATAAAATTGAAACACTTTTAGAATACTTCCTTAAAATTAAATAAGTTTACATGTGACAAAAATAAACAATTCTTCAAATCTTTTAACGACAGTGGGTGAAGTATAGTTTGACCAATTTTGAACGTCTTTCCATAGGTATCATTCCTTGGCTAAAAGAAGCAATTCTCAATATTTTTTATGATTTCCTTAACCTTAAACAATTACAAAAATTTAATATAAATGTTGAAAAGAAGTGGTGCAGAGTAATAAATGATCGGGCTCAACCGACTATAAAATTGTCTCCTTTTTCCTTTAACTTCGTTTATTGTTGACTGGCAGGCTGTAACATAATCCTCTGGGAATTGCTTGTAATACAGACTTTTCCGAATCGTAAACATTTTTCATTTTCGAAAAGTTGAGATGAAGTGTACAATTTAGTTCAAGTAAGCATTATTATGGAAATGCATGGTTTTTGGTTTTGAATGTAAAAAGGACCAACAAATTAGGGAAAAGTTAGAAATATTTTGCGAGCGCCATATCTTTTGAACAAAGTTAGGATATGAATGTGTGTGCATTTGGCGGGCAATTGGGTAAACTTCACCCACAAGTGTGTTAAAATCACATCAGCACCAAGAGGAACGAGACATCATCCTAATCTTCAGCAGTTTGGAACTTTTAGTGAAATGAAGTGTAGCTTGCACTAGCGCCATTCAATTATTCAATTTTCTTATATTGCATAATGTAATTGAGTATGTTTTTAGGCATGTGTGTAATTACGATTGCTTCAATGTATTCGAAGTGCTCACTTATTGCTTCCGTTTGCATTTGCCTCGCTTTGCAATTGAAATTCAATTGTTTTGTGCAAGCACTGCGGTAGGTAGTGCACGTACGTATGTACATACATTACATAATACGTTGTTGTTAGCAAAGAGGGAAATGAAAAAACTATTTCCAAGGTGGGCTTAAGCCAAATATTGGATATCCTCCTCTTTGACCAAATCTACAGGGAGTGGGGCCTTCAATATGCACATGAACACGCCCATTTTCAATGTAAGTACTTTAAAGGAAAAAAGAAGTATCGATGATTTTCAAATGTGTAACTTCCTCTTCTTTATGTACCAAATTCTCAACTGAATATTTCAACTGAGTATACCATGCCAACATAGGCATTTCAGAATCAATGCTGAGCAATAATTTACAAAATGTAGCGTTTAACCCCTGCGTGTTCCAAATGAACTGGCAAGTAGAGTGCATCTCCATTACCAAGGTGGAGGGTACAATAATAATCCCATAAAAATTCCAGCACACTTCAATAATTCGTACAGTTTTGAAAAATATTAAACGGCATTTTAGATGCATTTCAAATCACAAAGCAAATTACAATTGGCAGCAAACGGACAAGTTGGGCATAAATACGTATACGTGCCTACATTGGCTACAAAGCAGACATAACTTATCAGTCATGCCATGCCTTCTGTTTTGTGTCTGGGGCATTTATTATTCACTATTTTATTCAGAAACATATTAAATACAAATATGCACATACGCACATACGTGCACAATAAAAAATGTAACGAGGGCACAATAAACATTAGGCACAGTACCTACACATGGAAATGCCAAAATCAAAATATGTTGTAAAGGTTGTATTTGTGAATTGAAAAATATTAATTTCAGCGCTGGTGCATGATGACTGCAAATCGCACTCATTTCGCGAATGAACGGACGAACGGTGTAACGCGATGTTTTTCAAATGTCCAATTTTGTCCATCACGGAATATCTGCGTACAAGTGCTGACTACATGATTCCATAATCTTTGTAAACGGGGTCACATATCCACACCTTAATAGCTAGTTTTTGGCAACTACATGTCACATGGCGTCCACCTACAAATGTTTTCTGTTATCTGCTAAACACACTGCATTATATGGCGTTACAATCGGTGTTGTACTGAAAATATCGCTGTATAATCGACATTTTCGATGCCATGAGGAAGTACACAGATTGTGAAAGGCAAAAAATGCCCACTTATAACAGGCAGTACCACCAGCGCATTATAATTTTCTATTTAAAATGATGAGCGTATTTACATGCAATGCAATGCTCGTAGAAAAGTTCGTTCCCAACCACACTAACGCACAAGTGTGATGGTATGTAAGTACGCACTTGTATAATTCTTCTGTTTAGAATTTCTTTGTTTTCTGCTTTCTGTCATATGTGTTTTTTGTTGTTGTATTCTCCATGTGCTTAAGTGTTCACTTTTGTATGTTGCACCGTTATAGCAATGGTCTGCTTTCTATTATGTCTGCTGTGATTTAATTGGAACACATAGTACTTGGACTATGAACTACTATTTAAAAATCTATTTTTTATCGCGAGTCTCTCCCTTGGTCAGTATGTGAAAATACTTCCTCTTGTCAATCCCTTCAGTTGTACGACATTCGTCCAGTGCCTGTAAAACTTAAAGTATAAAAAGGCGAAAGTTAGGTATCGACAAATCTACCCTTTTGTTGTGTGTTCAAAATTTTGTCCAAGTCAAATTTAGTTTTTGTAAACCCTCCACCTTTGTGAAGAGGGTTTACTAAGGTTCCTTTTCCAATCATTCCAATCAGAGTACATATGTTATGTTCAATGATCAGCAATAAAATCTGAGTCGACCGAGACATGTCCGCTATCTGTGGCATTGTCACGGTCGTTAATTTGTAGATATTGAACAGAAATTTAGAACATATTTTCGATTGGACAAAATAGGTTAAAAGTCAGGCCTACAATCTACAAAGAAGTATTTATCTGATGCAAAAATTTTAAATGCTGTGAAGGTCAAAATCGGTAAACACATTTATAATTACCCCATTCATGGGCATGGTCGCATTAGCATTCTTGCGATTGATTAGATAAATTGAAAAAGTTTATCAAATAAATCTCTATTAAAATAATTTTCAATGTTCAGGCTCAGATATTAGTGGCTTAACAATAACGTTGACAACAACAGCATCGCTACTGTAAAAGTCATGTAGTAGAATCCGTATTTACAACAAGTGAGAAAAATAAATTTGGCTTAAGCAATATCTTAAATACCCTCCACATCTATATGCAAATGGAAGGCGTGGAAGTTATATATATACGCCCACCAATAGCGAATGTATTACGAATCAGTTCTCAAGTCGGTGCGTATGGTTTTTGTAAATTCCGGACACGACAAATATACAAACAAAAAAATTTACGACCATGAGAATCCCAATAACGGACAAACACGCTATACACGTATAGAACGACTCAATTTTTGATGCCGATCAAGAATATATATATTTTGTAGGGTCTCTTCCCCCCATTATAAGTGGAGAGTATAAAAAGTAAACTACAAAGTATTTTTATAAAATCTTAGAAATATATCACATTTGGTGCGTGCGCTTCTAACAAACGAGCCACAGCTCGACAGATTCTCATAAAAACTCAGTAGCCAAAAAAACTCGAGTACACAAGTGAAGAAGCATGAAATAAATCGGAACAAAAATCGGCCGATTTGAAAGTAAGGGTGTGTAGGAGTACAACATAACCATAAGCACATGCGATACACTCTTAGTAAGCATAAACACACATAGATTGCATTCGAGTGTACGTGAGTTGTATATCCTTGAACATATTAAATTGTAAATGGCAACAAAAATGCTTTATAGCTTTTCAGTAAGATTTATTTCTTTTTATACGTTTTATTTATTTATTTCTTTATTATATTTAGAAGTCTACAGGAGTAGGGAGATGAGAAATGGTGAACTTTGCGAATGCTTCAGCATCAGTAAGTTATCCAAGGAAAGTTGTGCTCTTATGTGTTTGTGTGTGTGTGCAAATTAAAGAAATGTTTATCGCAATGCAGGAGTCGATAGCAGGGCATTATTGGGAAAGAGCAGAGTGAGTGATAGCAAGAGTATATTCTTTGCGAGGGTTGTTTTTACTACAGCGGCACACCCATGTACACGAATGAAGCCTATGGTGCGAATGTGGTTCAAACACTAGTAAACCACCAAAAAGGGAGTGGAGAAGAAGGCGGATGAGTTAGGAGAATGTTGCGGACGTTGTGTGTTTGGACTGATAGCACAACTAATCGAAAAATAATTGGTTGTTGTTGCTCACGCTTTTTAAATTGTTTCGTATGGTTTCATTTCGTTGTGAATGTGGAAAACAAAAGTGTTTTGTTTCATTTTTAACCAATACACAAGCCATCACAATCAATGTAAACTAAAATTCCCAGATGTGCGATAACAAATGTTGAATTGAAATGAGAATATTACCGAAGCTTATAATGTAGTAAAAAACACAGAAAGAGATTGCGTAAGTATTACAGTCAGTGTTAGAATGATGTATTTCTCACTCAGCACATGCTCCTTGGGGTAGTTCGGGGCCCGCAAAAGTGGTTGTTTCCAAAGAAATACCTCAAATGAAAGAATGAAAAAATTCATTATAGTGAAACGCGGTGTATGTAGTTTTTAAATGTTTACGTTTTGCAATAAAGATTTTTGCTTTTCAGGAAAATGTACCGTTTTTTATTTCAAAGGTGAGTAAGGCAGTCGATTTTGAACGTTAGTTTAAAATTGAAATTCATTCAATATATTTGGTGACTTGCCTTTTTTATACCCTCCACCTTAGGGAAGAGGGTATATTCATTTTGATCATCCGTTTACAACACATCGAAGGAAGCCTCGGAGACGCTGCAAACCATATATATTCTTAATCAGCATGAAAAGAGAAATCGTTTGAGACATGTCCGTCCGTGTGTCCGTGTGTCCGTCTGTTGTTGGCACTCTCACGGTCGTAATTTTTGAGATATCAAATTGAAACTTGGCACACTTGTTCTTAGTTTAATTTCGCAGTGTTCCGTATCATACATAAATATGGCAATAGGAACTTATTTTTTAGAGGATTATAAAAGGTGGAGGGTATTTAAGCTTCGGTCTTATCCGAACTTCTCTATCTTGTTTTATTCTCCATGTTATAGATGTGGTTAAATAAAGTTTGTCATTCCGCTTTCAACTACCATAAGAAGGTTTCAGGGAGCCTATGAAGTATACATTTATGTATATATGATATAGTAACAGGTAAGCGTCAAATTTCGAGTATCCACCGGGTATGTAAATTTGTAACTTTCCTATTCAAATAATCAATTTCATGTTACACTAAATTCGACTTGGGCCAAATCTTAAATACTCTCCACATTTTCACACAAACAGTGGACTGGCATAAGTACTTGATTACGCCCCCCAATAATGTATGTATTACTTAACAGCTTGCAAGTCGAATTTTATGCTTTATAAGGTTTTTTGCATACTGTGGGCTTACGAGTTATCCGACCACGTTTATTTTTGCCATATCGATGGATGAGACATATATGTTCAACAAATTTCAACTTTGTAGCTCAATTTTGCGAAAGTTAGGGTTTTTTTTGCCGATTATGCGCTTGTCCGTTTTCCACGTTAATATTTATAACCGCGAACCTTCTATCAACAGAAGGACAGACTCAGATTTTTATCCTGATCAACAATATATATGTATATTGTAGTGTTTGGCGCCTCCTTCCGAGTGTTTCAAACGGGTCTTCAAATTTAGTGCACTCTCATCACTAAGGTAAAGGGTACAAAAAAGCCTATTTATAAATATTTAACACATCGAGAGAAGGTGCGTTAATAGAAATGTGTGAACCAGATATAATTTGGTTCAAATTTTGAAATGTAAAGTTCATATCAAAATTTTAAAGATTTGTTTAGAGAAACCACAAAATTCAACTCAAGATCCAAATTTGCGACTGTCACGATTTCCCATTTTAAAGCTGATTAAGACTGTGTATACTCTGTAGGGTTCTGACGCCTTCTTTAGAGTACAAACAAAACAACAAACGTAATATACGCGCATCTTATGCGAAGGGTGTAAAAACATTGCATACATATTTCTAGTCTTCGGTAACTTGTTTACCATCATCTCAGTTTTATTCATTTTATGCAAAAAAACTTTAATGCCAGCTGTTGCAAAATTATGAGAGTAAGAAAGGAAACTCGGAAGGACGTTGAGCAATGTTTCAGGGTCGTGAATAATAAATTACGATTGGAACACCACTGGCATGTAGCAGTTGCTGCAGCCCTTTCTATTTCTGTTCTGTTCTTATTGCATACTCACAAGCAACAATTACAGATTTTTCTTTTTTTTTGGGAAATTGCGCTACACAAACAACACATAATACAGTTGCATAAGATATTCGTAATAAAGTGCCATTACCCATTACCCCTACATGCTCCAGAGTCAGCTTTTTGAGCAAAAAAAAAACCGCACAACTATGTACAATCCTGCAATACATTCATTTCTTTCAACGAAATAAAAACGACGAAAAAAATGTCGCACGTAACATTTCAAATATATAATATAGTGTAAATAACGTGACGTAGTGGTAAAAAAATAAAACTCTCTCTCTCGGTGCAATTCAAGCACAAATGAAATAAACGTTTTAAAGGAATTTACATACCCTGCCCCTTGTATACAACACAATTTGTAACTACTCGGTACGGCAATCGCATGACATGAAGATAGATGGAAATTCAGTCGCAATGTCGGGTAGAATTGTTTTTATGTACACATTACGCCTGCAATAGGAGCTTACTGGTGTTTGTGAAATTCAACTGAAATAGTTCGCTGCACACCTAAAAAAGAGCAATCGATTTTGTGCAGAGTAATGTTGTGCACACAGGCGGTAGTATAAAAAATAAATAAATAAAACACTGAAAAGGGGCTTGCACCAAACATGACGCGCCTTCCACCTTGATGCTGTTACGAATTGTTACAGACGAGTTGGGTAGATCAAGAGTGCAATGGGTGGTTGATCAAGTAAACGGAAGTGCTGCAATACAGGGCGTCAAAAGGCTCCTCCAAACATTGTTTTTTTTAACATGGGCGTGTCTGTAAGATGATTTAGACCACTTCACCTGAGTAATCTAAGAGTGTTTTAGCTCAGTCGAAAGGGTCGTAATAATAGAAATATTTACACACTACATACGGACATAAAGTTGAATATGTTTTCAGATTTTTCGATCGCTCAAGGAAGTATAACAAATTTAGTGGGCACTCACTACTTAATTGCGGAGCAATAAAACCAAACAGCAGCGTTTAACTAAATTGTTCGAATATAGCGGTGGCAAGCTCTCTCTATCAGCACACGCTCATGTTTGCCCGTTTCTAGTTTGTTCTTCAATGTAATATCCATGTGTATGGGCTTGGTTGTGGTATTGGCCTTTCTGTTCAATCGTTCCAACAACTGGATGACTGAACTGTGTGGGGTCCTTAATGTCTACCCTGGCATTCCGGTCGTATGAGTGTTTTCCTAATGAGCACGAATGTTTAGGTGGGTGGCTGAGTGTGTTTGCCCCGTTCTTTGGAAACATATTGCCCACACACAATTTCTGTTCATCATTCTTCGTTAGGAAAAATCTCTTCTCTTATCAAGTTTTGTATACAAAATATTAAATAAACTCGTTTTTCTTCACCACAATCTTTCTTTACCAACAAGTAGTGAATAGAAAGAAGTTAATAGTGAAAATTAGATTTTGTCCTACTTATACCATAGAATAATGAGTGTGCAAACCTCTTTGAATATCATACTTAGTGTCATATTATTTTACCAACGCACGTGAGTCCACTTTACATGAGATGGGTGATTTATTTATTTTTTTCAAATGGACCCCAAACTACCCAATTAAAAACCCTGAGCAATAATGTCACCACGACATGGTACCGCACCCTAATGGATTGTGCGATTTTTCATATACTTTCTGGTTAGGTGGGCATGGAGGTTCATTGTTTGGGATAAATGATAAAAATTCAATGAAAATTATTCTGTTGTGTTGTGAGCGTTGATTATGTGTCACCAGCGGTCTGCAAACGAATGAGAGTGGCGGCCTGTGTTGAATTGCCACAAAGCAAATGTACTGAAAACATGAAATGTGCTGATTCAATTGTTAACATTACAAACACCACCAACAACGCACAACACATAATGTCTGGCGAAGACCAGAGTAACAACTGCAATCACCGCTGCAACCATATTTGACCACGCGCGTATCCTACGCTTGTCACACACACACACGTCATCTTATAATCAATTGCAAGTTAAAACACACACACACATTCCTTCCTTCAGACGCAATGTCTCTTTGGAGCCACGGTGGAAAAATTACAAATTTCTTAAGCAATTTATAATAAAGTTCGTGCAATGGAACTTATGCTCAGGATAGCGTTAAACGGCAAATTTTTATTATTTGAAATAAATTCATTATTAATACGCATTGAATTTTATTATTCAGAAAATTTTAATTGTCATCACCATAGCGACCGCTTTTGAACGAAATCATAAAGCAGACATCCTCTCATTGTTTTATTATTATTATTTATTTTTTAACCAGTTTCAGAGTTATTGTGAAAAAGCGTGAACAATATGCAGCAGCTCAGTACCGCAATAACCACCGTCAATATGAATGAAAATGATAAAATAAACCGCAAGAGCCATCAGTTTTATTTAAATGTAAATTATTATTATTAACTCAAACATCAACACCAACATCACCACCACCACGGCGTTGGGTTGTAAAATAATGAAGTAAAGAAAATTAAGTATTTAATGGTGAAAGTTTCAAGTTTCAAGGTTTTTTGTTTACACCTGTGAAAGTCGGGGCTCGGACCATTTGAGAATTAGGAATTCTTTAGAATAATTCTTGAACACACATTTTTTACTTCTCTACTGCTGAAAACGAGGATGATCATTATAACTTTGTCAATTAGAATTGTTTTCATTTCCCTTCAGAACTCAAATATTCAACGTTGCTCACTGCCTGTTGTATCACTTGCACTGTTTTACATATTGCAAGACATTTGTGAGCCAATGTAAAATTATTGGCAATGGACAAATTAAAGGTATATTCAGATGCCATCATTTTCAATGATCTAAAACCAAAATTGGCCGCTTGCAATGTTAAGTATGGTTCTGCAGTGAAAAAAGATGCAGTATTCAATACTACGCCATTAAGCACATGCATGGACATGAATGAAATGCGCTTGGTTATCCTGAGATAATATTGGGATGTGCACAAGTTGTATTGAAAGCTATTCATCCACCTTCCTCCTCAGATTAAGAACTTATCAAGTAAATAGCCAGGTAGGATTGCAATTCCATTTACAACATCAAAGCCTTGTAGACTTTATATTTTTGCACCAAAATGAATTTTAATCCGTTACTTACTTTCTGAGATGTGCAGATGCAAAATCCCTCCCTTGTCACGTCCAGGATTTTTAAAATGCCCACATAATGTTGATCGTTATTAAAGTAGAATCGCAGACCGTACGATATATTTACGGTTATCAATTTTGGAAAGGATTCAATGTTTAGCGTAAGTTGAACGTATTCGTAACACTTATCATCTGAATGTGGTTGAATTACAAACACGGAAACCAATAGTTAGCCTCTCGCACCTTTTTCCCCAATACAAAAATTTCTCACTCGCACTAGAGTCCTTTATTAAGTGGAAGAAAAAATATACATTATCGTATCTCAACAAGGGCTGAAAATTGCTAATATTGTGACATTAAGGACAAAAGTGAATGTGAAACCCTCAAAAAGTCATATCCTTAACAAAAGAGCTCCTTAACATAATCAGTCAAACAATTCTACGTACATACATTGCCCTGTAAAGTTTTATTGTTGATGGGGGTTGAAAATATCATTAAACCATCAAAATGAAAAGGAAAATTCCTTAGCTGTTGTTTTTGAAAACAGATGCACTCCAACTCTCCAACCACTCTTTCGGTTGAATTGAATATAATTCAGCCACAAAGGCTGAACGTAGTTTTGTAAAATATATTTCTATCAAGTCCGCGGCCAATGATATGTTTGCAGATGAACAGAATGAAAGCGCGTATCTTGTTATCGTGTATTTTTTGTGGTTTTCCTTTTAATTTTCATATTTTTTATTTGCGATAAAGATGATGAATGACATCGTAAATTATGCTGAAGTGTACTAAACAGAGGGTTTCCTATGTTTGTTGGCTTATAATATATGTAAATGGTTCCTTAAGACACGTTTTTCCCTCTTCCGTGCCAATACTACATTTAATTATTATCATAATCGGCATTAAGTTTAATGGCAAAAAAAAATAAAAAAGAATATTTCAAAATAAAATGTCTCCCAAATTAAATGAAAATTCCATAAGATAAACAAGTGAAAATGTTACAATAGGTCGAGATCAACTATTTAATACTCTACTCCATTTAACTCCACAAATTACAGTTAGTTTAATTGTGTCAGTTAAAGCGAGGCATTGCCATTCGTGAAATATCATTATATGGGGAGGGGTTCTAAAAATGGCCCGATAACGATTTTTTTGCCCTATAAAGACTTCCATTATAATAAGGTTATAAAAATGGTCCAATTCGGTCCATTTCCAATAGAATTCCATTCTAAACCAAGTCAGGTCTTTGTCCAAATGTTCATTGAAATATGTCAAAAAATGCTACCTATAGCTTGCAACACAAATTTACATTAACAGAGAGACGGACATGGTTGAATCGATTCTAATGTTGATTCTGAATCGATCAGTGTAATTCAAGGTGGATGAGGGTTTGCATTTGCCGTTTAGAAGTTACAAACATTTGCACAAACTTAATAAACCCTTTGCCACAAGTGGTGCAGGGTACAAAAAGTAAAACACCCAAAAATTAGCCAAAGATTGGATACGAAAGAATTTTTTATACATAGAGAGTTTTGCCTCAACCAAAATGTTCATTTGCTCTTAATTATTGCATTCAAGCTTTTGTATTCCCGCAATTTTTCTACGCAACTGAATATCGGACGCGATGTACATAAAATCAAGTCTATTAAACTAATTATTGTTTTCTTATAAAAGAGGGCCCTTCTCAAAATTCACTTAAGCATTACCATTATAAATGGTTGAAAAACGAAAGAAAAACGAAAGAAAAATATAAGGAGATAGGGAATGTGAAAGAAAGCCAGGGAGTGAGTAAGAGGGAGAGAGAGGGAGAGATCTAAACATATTTAATTATAATAAAACCCTAAGTGGGGGAAGAGAACAATAAGACCACAAACAATAATGGTGAAAATATATACATGTACTCCATTCCATTATCCTTAACAAAGGAACTGCTCTCGTATCACAGTTAAGTCGAGTCTTAAACACACTCTACACATTCTATGTGGTATTCGTAATTTCAAATGAACATGGAGCCATTAGCTGTGGTGCAAGACTATAGAATAATACATATGGTTAGGTCTAGGAATGTCCCACATATACATCCACAATAAAGATTAAATTTTTTTAGACTGTAGGGTATGTTATAATATGTTAAAGACATTTTCCTAAAGGTAGTTTCTAAATACTATGTTTTCCAAAGGAAAAACTTAAATGTAACATAAGTCAGGGTCTACTCTTCGTCGGCCAACGAAGTAACAAAATTTAAATGTTGCATTGAATAAATTCAACAACACAATGAGAATTTAGAAAAAAGAAAAGCAGAAGAAGCAGGAGGAGGGACGGCAATTACTTACGTAAGCTATACGCCATTTTATGATGAGCCACATCATATGCCCGAAAAAGTTAATTTAATATCCTACTTAAGCAACAGCATTCATTATAACTAGAGATCTACGAACGCGCGGTGGCTGTACAATACAAATACTCGTGTTTGCATGTTTATAAACCATAACATAATGTTGAACAATACTCAAGAGGAGTAGTGGTTGAAGTGCATGTGAACTAAAGCAACAACACACCATTAAGGAGTTTCGTAAGAAAACAAGATGAGCTCCTCGGCTTACTTGACGTTCAACGTTTTGTGTTGGAGGTGTTTGAGGATTTTAACGGGAAATCCAATTACGTCGAGTAAATTGGATCCCAGGAGAAATAATTAGCACGCATCTCCCGACATTACAACCTTACACAATCTCTGCAATGACGCTTTTGTATGTTTGACATGCGTGGAGGCCTTTGTGTGATGTGATACATGTAAGTCTAAGTGAATGTCCATTTTATCATATAGGCCAATTTTGAACGGAGGTTATATAAACTTGTGAGATTGATAACTTGTATTATTATAGTGTCTGGACAAAACTTAACTGCTCCAGTGTAGACTATAAAAAAGTTTCTTGTTTTTAGATAAAGTGGCTTTCAAATATATCTATATAAACACATTAGTGCCAAGTATGGGCAAACTATGTTTGTCATTATGTTTGCACCAGAAGGAGAAGGAAATGTTATAATCTATCTAGGCATGCCCTTGCGTGTGCCTCCCTGTTATTTTCAATATCACGATCGTAAAAGAAAAGTTCGCAAAGAAGTTATATCGATTCAGACTACTTTTGGTTTGTCCATGGTACTCTATTAACTTCAAAACATGTGTACATGACACATGCCACACCCTTAATTAAGGCGAACCATTCACAGTGTGCATAATCGCACACAACGTGTGATGCACAAAATTTGTCCTAAGCCAAATGAAGTTTTTGTATTTCGAGGTTTACTTCTCTAACATATTTTTAGAATAACGCAAAATGCAAACTTACGAAATATTCTTGGCTGACGCCAAATCTCGGACACCAATTGCCGATTATTTGCAACAAAGTTTTTTGATACCTAAATTAAATGTGGGCGGTGTCTCGTCGCTTGTACCCCACTTTTCGTTTTTCGTCTTATTTTAGAATTCAAGGCAATGAGAAATTATGAGAAAGTAGAGATTTTTTTCTGTGAAAACTTGCAGACTTTTTTTTGGTGAATCTGAAACAGTGTTGCATTAAAAAGCATAATTGCAGTCTTAATGATTAGTAATAATTTTTTGTGCCGTCTTTAATGTGTCACGCCAGTCTTGGCAAAGTGAGCATACCTATGACCTTAACGTACCGTTTAATAAAAGAGCTTACGGAGGAGAGTACAACAACTAATTAAGAATCCATGTTTGAAACATGGTGTCTTCTCATCTCCCAGAAAAACTTGTTATAATGAATGCTGTGCTTCAAAAGTGGGGGTCGATACTACCACCACATAAAGCAGAATTATAATTAAAATATATGTATAATGCTGCAATAATGGCAGTGTTTCTATAGATACCTCTATTTATGTTGTTTTTTTAAAAGCTCTCGTCATGCAAACTTTTAATCTTAATAAAAAGCTAAAATTCGTCTGCACAAGTAAACGTGTTTTTAAATAATGCATAATTTTTTTATATCGCATACTACGCATCATATCAGAATTAAGCAAGAGATTAAAAGGTATAAAAATGTCCCATGGTTTAGCAATTGATGCTAACTCTCCGAAGATTTTTAGAGTATTTTAATCTAAACCTTTAAGCGAATCTATGAAAAGTTTTATAAAAATGTGTTTAATATAACCTTAAAAACGAGGTTCGCCAACGGATTCGAACAGGATCATTCTGCCAAAGTATACGTTATGTTTTGAATTCTAGTTTCTTTTTCGAAGAGCATCGTTTTAGTTGAATGTATTGAAAGTTAAGGTTTGAAAATATGCTTAATTTTCGACATTTTGAGAAACTTTTCGGGACGAAACACACACACCTTTAACATCAGATTATTGAGCCAAGGCTGTATGGATTCTTATCGTATATCTCAAGTTCTCTATTCAGATAAGCAAGTTGAATAACAAAAGATTTTATCCGTTAGCAGCGTTTTACAGATAATCTTCGTTGTTGTAATCATCTCATCATTTGGTTTTTGTATTTTATATGTAACGTATGTATGTAGTGTACATGTATGGCCATGTTTGTACACATATGTGTATGCGAGTGATTCATATACCAGGCGCGTTATTTGAGGGGTTGGGAGACTGGTTCTCGCAAACTTTCAAATTAATTAAGTTTTTTAACTACTCAACGGTATACAATTTTTTTCAAAATATATTTAAAGAAATATTGATTGTGATTAATAGAGATTTTTGGACTCTATTGAAAGCGAAGCTTTCCCGCAAAAAATAGCGTTATTATGGTTTGCAACAAGATTAGCATAAGTAGCAGGAAAAAATTTATATGTACTCGTATATAAAATTGAAGAGACGCCCTCCTAAGATACTTGGTGGTTTGCTGTCTAAAAAATATTGTGTCCCCCCAAAAGATAATCGTTACCCACGTACCTGTTATGTACTGCTTGCGAATGTGAATACATTTTTATAAGACCGCATCTATTGGACATCATCCAAATGATAGTTTTTCTGTTTGCTGGACTGTTTTCGCCTGAAAAACGCGTATCAATAATGTGTATAAAAATTTCTATTTTGTACCCAATTTCTTCCCCACAAGGATCGCGAAAATATGTTTTTATTTATGGATTTTTTCACTTAAAACTGTTTGCAGTATTATTGCAAGTATTTCTTTGGGTGATTGTGAGTGTGTACGAACAGGCGCTTATCTGTCGCGTAGACTTTTTCTTTGCAATCAAATGCCATGGACGACAGTTTTGTATTGAGTTTTATTATTATCCTATTCAAAGGGATTCGTATGGCTGGTTTCTTTTTCAATGCGAGGCTGTGCGCAAGGAGGAAATGAAGAAAGAACAGACTCTTGCGAAAAAAATATTGCAAAATTATTTCCAAACAAACGAAGGAACAACTTTAATGGAAGCAATAAAAGGAAAAAACAGCACACAAATAATATCAATATATCTCAGCTTCTATAATAATAATAAAAATAATAATTTTGTTGTTGTTGTTGTTGCCACTGTTGCAAATTTGTGTCTCATTATACATACATTTAGTCTTCCCGTTCCTCCTCTGCTGAATTTTGGCTTTATGGAGTAAATGAAAGTTTAGTTTATGGTTAGTGCCTTTTAAGTATGTGATGGCTGCTCGCACTCGCTACAACAACACATAGTTCAACTCTCTGAATACAGATGTATAATATAATGAATGTATGAGGCAGACGCTTGTACTCGTATGGCGCACAACTCATTATGAACTTCCTGTTAATTTATAAAATGCTGGTAAATTGTTTCTATTGAGTCAACGGTATGTACCTATAGTTCTACTTGTAAATAAAAAGGAGCAATTGGTTTTATTTATTTTAAAACCACTTAGCTGTACCTCTTCATCCGAACGCGGAGGATGTTGCTTATAAATATATTATTGGTAATTAAGTGCAAGTTATTCAGAGTTTTTCATTTGAAACTTCCCCTAAGAGTGGAATGCGTTTCTCATTGAAGTTCCACCTAACGTATCAACCCGTTCAACCGTAGAAATGTTTACGGAGAGACAATGAATTGATGAATGAAGGAATGAAGTGGATTAGGGAGTTTCTTCATAAATGCTTCAAGCGTTTTAGTAAACTTCACATAGGCCCATGGTAGAAAATATTGAAAAAAAATTGCTTAACAATTGCGTATGAAGTTTAAGAAAAGCACTTAAATCTCGTTTTATTTTATGGCATACAAGAGAGCCAGCAACACGTTAATAACTGACATCCAACGACAACAATAACAATGATGGTAAGCAAACAAAACGTTATTTTTACGGTTACAGTTATGTGCCAACTGTTGAGTACAGAATTTTACGAGCCGAATAATGTGCAGTGATGACGATGAATTTAACAATTTTTAGCGTATGTTCACACCACAGCAAAACTTTCAAGACAATCACGCACCTAATATAAAATAATAATCAAACAAATTACAAAATATTTAAATGGAACTTGTTCAGTTGGCAAGTTGAGTGTTCCTTCCCAAGTGATAGGGATGATGACGATTTGAACCTAAGTCGGCTTAGCGTGAATCCCTATATCTCCGTGTTTATTACTTGGCATCGACACGCTAACATTAAGACATTGAGCTGAAATTCCGGACAAACATTTTTACAATTAACAAAATTCTCTCTCGGCCACAAAAATAAATTCGATGCAAACAAATATTCTATACGCCGATGTGCCAAATTTGAAGCAAGCGTTGTAAAAATTAACGAAATCGAGGGATTATGAAAAGTTGAAAATTGCGAGTTCCCGCAAGAGAGGCACCGGGACTCACAAGACAATATACGATTTGACGACGACAGTAACGATGATGATTTACATGATAAAAGGTGCTATTTCAGTGTTCAATTTACGTGCTATGGTAGACACCAGACACTACCGCTGCATATGTATGCATAAGTTGCAAAATAACCAACAGTTAGCCGAGGAAGAGAAACAAATTTATCAACACCACCAACAATGTTGTCACATGCATGCACCGCATCAGGCATTATTATCAAATCTGTGTTTTCTTCTCTCTCTCTCTCTCTCTCTTTCTATCGTTCTCTCCATTTCCTCACCACTGCCCTTACTACGAGTGTATGAGTTTTTAAATGTGTGCATATGTGTGCCCTCTGCCAATATAATTTATTCGATCTGAGATAAAAGGCATGGGCCTGCTGTCTGAAATGTCTCATAAAAATTGCAGTTTAATTACTCCATCGACAGTATCAATTTGGTGAAATCTTTTATTAGAGATGAATTGCAAAATAAATTTTATTAAATGGATTTCCCTCCGTTGCTCTATTCCTGCCACAAACAACCATACACCAATTTACGAGAAACTGTTACTCTTTTTGTGCATGTATTTCGTATTTATTTATTTTCAGGTATATCCGTTCATTTATTCATAACTACATGTACGTACAAGTTGCAGCCTTTTGTGTACTTTTGTACATAATTTAGGCCATTTTTGAAACATTTAACAGGCACACATTTTACGCATTATGTTAACAGCAAGAACTATAAACTATAAAACTATTCAAACTTATCGGACATACGTACATTCGTATGAAGTATCTTGAAATGTTCCTATTCAGTCCACATTAGCTACAAAAAAATCATAAGCTATGGCCAGAGACTATAACTGTAGCCAGGCTTTTATATGAAGTAATTCTGAGTATTTTATTATTCCTTCGTAAAATTATAAATTGTATGGGAATGTATATCATTTCGTAAAGACTTTTAGAACTTCCAAGAGGAAGCGTCAAAGTCCCACCAAAGTGTTCATATTCTGAATCGGCATTCATTACTGAGACCATTTAGTCAAGTCCGCCTGTCCGACCGGCAATGTAAATTTTTACAAGGAGAAAAACGACAGAAGATGTCAGTGTCATGCAATCACAGAAAACATTGAATGGGGTGCGCCACACCCCCAAAAGTATATATATTCTTGATCCGTATGAATAGCCGATTCGATTGAGTCCTTCTGTCTGTCCGGGGAAGCGTCGAGTAATTTTCCATTTAGACATTCATTTCATGTAAATAAAACCCGTGCTCTATAGCATACCGCACTAGCAGTGAGAGAGTTTCTACAAAATTATTACCGAATATTTGTTTACATCGCACTTTGACCCTATTGAAGTTCGTCCTTTGGGAGACCAGAGACTATGCTTTATTTTCAATCAACGCATCATATTGTTTTCCATGAGTTGCGTTGGAACATTTCGATTTTAACGATTTTCAATAATCACATCACCATAAATATAATATTATTTTACAGGATTACAATCATGTGCTGTTTCTTGGTTAACCGCGTCCCTTTTTATGTGATGTTGTCGGTACCTTTTCTTCAAAATCCTCCTATACGTCTTCGTTTCTAACTTCGTCTAAGTTTAGGTGGACATTAATACTCCAACCCCTCCCTTAATTTTGAGAATTTAGAATATTCAGAATTAATTTATCATTAAAGTTTGCCTTGTCCTTGTTGCCTCCTTTTCTAAACTTTTCGTCAAATTTGGCATCGCTTTTATCAACTAAATAATACCATAGCAATTATAAAGTATTCTGAGCTTTATTTTTTAACGATTGATGTATGTTTACATCTATATTTATGTTGAAAAATGAGTATAAATACAGACAGTAGTATATTTCCAACATGTTCAATAACGAAATTATCAATTTATCTTTGAAATCATTTATACATTATTAATGTTTTTATTTTTCTAAGCTTAGATACAAGACCATAATATTTTTGAAGTATTTATATTAAATAATTTTTATGATTATACTCTAATTTTGTACCTACTTTAATAAATAAGTAAATAAGTACTTCTTTTTATAAATAGAGAAAAAATTCCAAAGCGGGGACATCAAGCAATTCAAGAAACTCTATGTATACATACGAGGGAATGTTCTGACGAATAATTCGAAAAAGTTACTATTTATGTCAAAGTGCTGCACCCGAATTCGAAAATATCTCTACGATTAGTTTATCCATAAATGTGTCAAAAACGGGCGCACAACGAACGCGTCCACAATTTATGAGAAACCGTCATTGCTTCTGAACTCGATCGAGATGGTAAAGAAAATCACGTTCGTTGCCTACATGAAATGTCGAAAGTATTCAAGATGTGGTCTAATCCAGATATACCTCACTTTACGCATTATTAATGGAGGTATACTAAATTTGTCTCTAAGTTTGTAAGTATCAGAAAGAGGCCTCAGAGCGTTGCCTATACACATACTTAGTGAACATCACAGTTGAAGTCGACCTCGCCATGTTCGTATAATATATAAGCCCACAATTTTGATGCCTTTTATGATAACATGTAACAAAAATCAATAAAAAAAAGGCATAAGTGTCACGCCCAATTTAGTGAATTTTAATTGCAAACCATTTTTAGTTCAATACGTATCTTTGCGCCGAATTTTTTCAAAAATATCTCAAAATCGTCGCCCCTTAGCTTGTGTTTATATTTCTAGTTATAAGAAAATAAGGTTTAAATACTCTATGAACCGATTTTTTCTATATAATAATAATGTCAATAATTTAATTACACACATCCGTATTCGTAATTGTGCACTTTATTTATATGCATACCAGTCGTTGGTGCATTGGTGAGACTCAAGATTTGGCCTAAGCCACATACAGCTTTTTTACTTGTTTTAGCCTTTTTGTATATTTGGAAAAGATGTAAAAATTGGACTCTTTCTGGTATCCCCTAAAGATGAACGCTAAGCCTACTAATGTGTTGACGATGCTTTCGAATTCATATGCATCGTGCATTATTGCCATAATGATAATAATGATGATGTTGATTTCCTTTTGATATCAGAGCTTAAGTAACCATTTCGTGTGCATTATCACATCTCAATATTTCGATATAAAAATGTGCGTTGTAGCCAGTCGGTACCTTCTAAAGTACGTAAGAACATAAACTGTAAACGAAAAAACTTTGCCATCTTTAGCAATAAAGGAACGATCTACAATTCACTTAAAGGCAGTGATTCTAAAACAGCACAGCAATAGAAACCTAATGTAGTGAAGAGGTTGGTAAATGAAACAAGACCAGCTTGCTTTTTTTATGCGTTACTCTATGAAAGTAAAATTCATTTTTGTAACTGCGATGGGGCCGCAGTCAAATGCTCTTAATTGTAATGAAATAATTTACATGTGGTGAGGACAAACCTATCCAAAGTTGGTTCCTTTAGTTGTTTTTTTTTTTTTTTTTTTGAATTGAACTATATGTTGGGAACTTCTGCCTTGAATTACTGGAACATTTAAAATGTGATATGTGAATGTGCATGTGTTCCCATCTGAATCCTATAAATGCTTGATTTATGATTTCAGTTTTATTTGACTCATAGCCACAGAATTCGCAATGTTTTCGTACAAGACTTTGGTTTCCTTCAGCTGCGCTTATGCGTTGAGTTTTTTATGTTTTTCCGAAAACTCAAAACTTATCTTCAAGTGGTTTATGTTCACACTTTGCTGGATTTCCATAGCAATTGCATTGATGCTGTTATTGTGCGCCGGTACTTTTAAAGATTGTTAGCAAGCTCTCACGAAGCCTTGATCCCCCTCAGTGTACATTCGCTAAATATTCTAAAACTATTGCTTACGAACTATTATAGCAACCATACGAATAAGCAGACAATTTAAATGCATTTCAACAACAATTTTCGTATAGTTTACCTTTATGTTTAGTTTATGACCTCATAGGAACTGTAGTTAAGCGAATCACCTTGTATTGACTGTAAGTTGTTTGCGAATTCTCATCATAATCCCAAACGCGTTTTTATGTTAAATACGTACCAGTCAGTGAATCTACGAAATCCTTGATTGCCAGCCATTATGTTTGCTAAGTATTGCGTCCGTATATACGTGTATGTGAATAATTGTTTAATTGCAATTTGAAGCAATCATTGCAGAAAGGCGAAATCTTCCAATAGAGGAAATACCCGTCCCGTTATTTTATACAAGATTTTTTTAGTAATTTTCATATATTTTATAACAAAATTATTGGAATGATTAGAAAAGCGCTTTTGTCGCGTACATGCAAACTTTCATATGTCGTCCATTAGGCAATGTTTAATCGGGTGGATTGTCCATTTGTTGTTTTTGTTATTGCGTGGACGTGGAACATGCCTGCACTGGTAATGGATCATGTGATGCACAAGTGCACTGCATCAATGTTTTGTTTATATTTGTGTAATTTTTTTACCGCAGCTACACCAACTGTATGGGAGAGATGTGCTTATTTTCTTGCTTTAAAGCAACAGCATAACGTTTTATGTAATTTACACTAAGAGGAGATGTTCAGCACTACAAAGCTTAGCTATCGATTGCATGGTTGATGCATTGGGTTTATGTGCTGAGTTGGAAAAGTGAACAATTAAATAATTAAACAGGCCTACCCGACATACGCAAAGTGTGCAAAAGTTGACAATCACTTCCAAAATCCAACAATTTCAACGCATTAAATAAATAAACTCCTACCACCAACATCATTTTAGTTTAATAGGGGAACGACCAAGTTGATATTTGTGCCCTTCACATAACATGGAAAGTACAATAAATTTGTCTTTTGTCATTTGTCAAGTTTTGTCAAACATTAAAGATTGCGAGTTTTCATCATTCAATATCACTTTAGACTATTGAACCGAATTTTATATTAAACACTGTGGCCAACACCTTGCGCTCAAATTTACGTGAACACACAAAAGACAGAGGAGCAGTTGGGCAGACAGACAAATTTATATCGATTCAAAAAAAGATTATAAATGAATGCATTTTACGTTCAATGGAATCTTAATGGAAGTTATTTGCTAGAAATAAATATCGGAACTGCACAGCATCTAAGAAAATGTGTGGAAAATAAAATACATGTAATGAAATTGTTTTGTAATTACACTTAGTCTCGATATCACTATTGGAGCAGAGCAACTCACTAAGTATATATGAAATAAACAGGTCGCGGAGAAAACATTGTAAAAGTTTGAAAACGGGTCCAAACAGCATTAAAAGCAAGTAAAAACACTCAATTTGTCGTAGGGTAAACCTTAAATACTCCTTAACACCAATCAGTGGGCGTGACAATTAAGTAGAATTACGCATACAACACAATACTATGACGTTTTAGTGAGGAGACGAACCGTTTCCAACATATCGGTCAATAATTGTACATCATCTCGACTTTAGTGCAATTTACACAAACAAGTAGTTCTGTTTTATGCAGTTGTGTGTGCCACGTTGTTTTACCCTTTTATGTGTACTTACCTACATATGTTTGCCTATCTGTGTGCGCGTGCATATATACGCAAATGCACCCATGATTTATGATCTGAAACAATATTGAGCGTACGAAAATTTATGGAGTGCTTCTCTCTTGCAAATAAAAGCAAATAAAATTTTTGTCTGTTATTTCTGGATGTTATTGTTCTTGTTATTGCTGTGATGTTGGGGCGCATTTTATATGTACGTATGCATGTGCATGTTACGTTTAGGTTCATAAATATTTTCTGTACGTGGCCAGCTAAAACAAACTTTTGCGGCAGGCAATCTGCCGCAATAGTAAAGGTTGGTTTAAGTGCGGCCCGACTCCATAGGTGAACTGCTGGTAGTTTGTTAGGTTGCGATTATACTGCAAAATATGCATATGTTCCCGAAAATATTTGCGACCAATTTCCAACATACGCCCTTTCTTCCCCTTTCTCCCTAACACTCATTCGGTGCGTTGACCTTTTGTGCTCTCCGCATTCATTAATTCATTCACTAATTTTGCTCTCAATTTATTTCATTTCCGCGTTATTGTGGGTTTATTTTCTTGTGTTTTTTTTACATATAGTACGGAGTTGTACTTGCAGTCCTTCAGTCTTTTATGTGCATACATCACATCCTCCTCACATACACACACGCACAAATTTTATTTGAATTGTACGCTCGTCCAGTTCAACTATGCAGCCTTTTAGACCAAACGCTAGCTAAAATAAAAAACGAACCAAATGCATAAAATAGATCTCTCGCTTTTTCGCTTTTCTATTGTATATGACTTCAGTTTTTAATTCACTGTTAATCTAGCACAACTATTAAATCAAATTTATGTGAATGCTGAAGCTCTCACACACACGCACTCAATCGCACATATGTGTGCACGTTTGTATGCATTGTTCTGTTTTATACTTCATTACTTTTGCATGTGACATCATGAAGTCAAGTGTAAATTGTCACTGGATGAAATTGGAAATAATCGTTGGACGACATACAAAAACAATTTACACGTGTTCTCTTCATGCAATTATTAAACATTTGGAAGACTTAAAGGAGGGCATTAATAGTTTCAGTTTAGGGCATTCTGGCATTCTGACGTGCGCATACAATTCAGAAAAATTTTCTGATTCAACGTTTTAGATGTTTCAACCACGTATTTATGGCTTTCTGCCTTGTAAGGCCAACTGTAGCATTTGATTTAGAAACAGTTTCACTGAAGGGAAAAAAATCATCAAGCAATAATGTCACGCCAATGAGATATGTACTTAAACATATGAATTGCGCTTCGCATTTGTCTCCACATGAAGGTACTTATAGTAAATAAAAAGTTTTATTGGAATATATTGTAAATTCAGCAGAAGGGCTGAGAAAAGGTAGCCAATGAACCGTAAATGAAAAATGAATTGCTGTACGAGTGACAAAATAAAATAAACATTTCATTATTGCCATGTCCTCCACAAGTAACTACAGATGTGTTTATGTATTTATTTATATTTATAAAAATACTTGCACCCATGTGTGTGTGCGTAAGAATAACGTTAAACAGTAAGGTTCGACTTAAACCGAAGCACACATACCCTTTATTGTGATCTAAAAACCTCTCAACCTTGAATAGACTCGAACGCCTCATCCTACATACAATGTGAAACTTTAACTAAAACTGTGCTACTTTCAAATAATTTGCCATCGCCTCAAATACAAAAGTTTATCCCACAATAATTAAAAATTATAAACAATGAATTCCAATCCAATGTCAATTCGTGGCATCGGGAAGGTTTCTCCCTCAAAATGACAAATAAAATTCCAAACTGAGTGCACCACACTTCTAATAATATGTACGAGTATACAATGTTTTGCAATATTGGGAGTTTTCACAGTGAGAGGAACTCTTTTGCCAGCCTGCCTGCTTGTCTGGCTCAGTGTTGTCGTTGACTGTGTTTGTGTTCATTTGTTATTGTATTGCAGTTGCCATCGTCGTCATTACGAAGATTTCACTATGTTAGTATAATTTCCTATGTTGGTGCGATGCAGAGTTTATATATATGCTAGACGCCTGCTAAAGGATGTGTTAGAACATATGTACACTTATGTGCGTATGAATAGCGAGATGCAGGATTTTTTCTACTTTTCAATTTATACCCATTTTTCTTCAGATGTTTATCCATTCAAGTGGTTATTGTTTATGTTAAGTAAAAATGTAAATGGTGTACAAACCGCAAATGCCATATTTGCAACGACAAACTATCCCTTAAACATAACCTAAGGACCGCACAAACCTTCCGCAGACGTTCATTGGATGCTATGTTTCAGAGCAGGCCGAATATTAGCAAAGTAGGTAGATAGGAAAGGTAGATGGTGCAAACGCGGTTACAATGCAGCCCAACATAAATTTCGTATTAGAAATGTGTGATTTGACACATTTTCTTCGATGCAATGATCGCAACGTGGGAAAGTTAAGTTAGGTTAAAGTTAGGTTTTCGCCCCATTTCATTATATTGTAGCATGCAGTATAGAATTGATGTCAAATTGTTTTCTTGATATTAACAAATACAACATATTTGTGGCATAATGGATGGATGTTAGTTATTCCAAAAATGTCCTTTATTTTTTTGGATCTGCAAAACGTTGGCATTCTGTGTGGAATGACACAAGCAAAAAGAGACTATATTAAGCGTATTCCAAATCTAGGATGCGCCCCAAATAGAACACCACTACATTACTAAATTTCAGTTCTAAATATGTAGAGTATCCTGTGCCAAATATGCTAAATAAACCCTTAAACAGACCAAGATCCATAATAAGTTCACTTTATGCTGGATCATCAGTTCTGAACCGGTGACATCATTTTACCGGAAGGTACAAAAGCGATAGAATTCTTTATACAAAATAAAGAAAATTTGCGGAAGATAAACGCCATGGCGTCATATATCTTGACGGAGCTAAGGGGAAGCGAAGAGTCTAGGAGACTAGGAAGGTAGAAGAGATCGCGTGCTGATGCAAATCATGCCTTTGAAGTAATACTTAACGACAGTCCTGTGGAGGGATGTACGCTAAAGCGCAATATATGGGTGAAGCTAGGTCCAGCCCTGTCCATGAGAATTCACACTATTTGGTCGCATACAAAAAAAATTAAGCTAACTTTAGGTAAGCGTGGTTAATTTCACTTTTCCATATATAAATAATAATTAATTCGTTAATATTCTGGCAAAATTTTAAATTTATATCTGCAAAAGTGTGTCCACGAAAAACTATATAGTTTTGTACAATTGGAGGTCCATTTCCAATACCAAAAAAATTTTCCATAGCACTATGTGTGCATTAGATTTTTGTGCACGTGTGTCACAACAATTGAAACTGAAGTTTAGCAAACAATTCATACAACAGACACATAATAGTCTGATTGTTTTTGTTGCGTTTATTCATTCATTCTTAATTGATGAACGTTTATTCATGATATTGTATTATAGTAATGGTTGCTGCTTGAACAGGTGTAGTTTTTGTTAACATATACAATCTGCGTTTTTGATAGAAATAAATAAAAATTCCACAGACGGTCTAGGCTGAACTTTTAAAACCCCATATTTCTGGGTGTCAATTCTACGATCCTCTAAACTCTGATTGTTGGCAGTAATATGTAAAAATTGTAAATCAGTAAAAAGTGCTCTCTGTTGTATAAAACACAAGTTGGATGAGAGACCAAAACTTTAGTGTTAAACTTGTTATATAAACTCTATTATTTTACCTATTTTTAATAAAAGTTATTGAGAATTACAAGTTTTACCATTTACGGAATTTGTCGTAATGGAGACGACCGCAATCATAGAATGCGTTATATTTTGTCACAAAATTGATTGAGAATTACGATTTTCCGCAGCTTATTTCCAAATTGGGAGTGGCACACGAGGAAGTTACAAAAATATATTTCCAACAGCGTTGTCTCAAAGCCAACCTAAAATTATGTTCGTTCTTATACAGAATTTCATCGCAATATATAAAATCTGATTCGTCATCTTTTTAAAACATGTACATAATTATCTAACTTAGACTTGAACTCCACGTTATATGGGTTCATGTAACCGATTTTTATCAATTTAGGAATATTATCATAAAATCTAAGGTAGGTTCAACGAAATGTATGGAATAACATACACAATGTATAAAATGTCTTTCTTTGGTACAGAATTCAAGCAGTGAAGTAAAATGCAACTGCTAACCTTCCTGCTTACCCCACTCATTTGCACACATCCATACGCGCCTATGTGAGCCAACTTGCGCATAAATACATCGTACATATAAATATTTGTTTGTTCTGTTGTCATTGGCATTTCTGGTTGGTTTTATTTTGCAATTGATTCTACTTTATTTATTATTTTCTACAATAAACTATTAAAATATTGTTGTAACATTATTTGCCTTTTTCTCGTTTTTCCTTTTTTTTTTTTTCAACCAACACATGTACACACGGGTTGGTGTGTTCACGAGACTTTTTGCTATCATACAATATTTAGTTTGCCATATTTTTCGCATTGAACGAACACATCCTCTAGAAACTCTTCAGATGTACGCTTGAGTGTACTCCTGTACGTGTACATGTGTGCATACATTGTTTCTGCTTGAATGCATGATACTCTTGCTGGCGTCGTTGGCTTGTTGACTCAAGTTGAGCAAATAATTTGATTCTTTTTGTAATAAATTTTCTTAAAATGTATCGAGAAAAAATTTATTCATTATTCATATGTTTTAAATATATGTTTGTTATTGCTTTTGTTTGTATTTGTCTGGTGTTGTGTTTACTCCAATTAAATTATCGTTATTTGTTCTCCGAACAAATGCTTTCCGCCTGTTACAAAGAATTCAAACAAAGCAAGTAAATAGCTAAATTTGCTTAAACCAAATCTTACATAGCCTTCACATCTACATACAAACAGTACGCGCGAGAGGTCCCTCCGATTACGTCCTCTAATAATATATGTATTAAGTATCAACGAGACAGTCGAGTTGTACGCTGAGTACGTATTCGTGTAAATTGTTGGCGTGTCTACTATTCGACCATACCCGTTATTGGCACATCGATGGTTAGAATGTGTACTAAATTTCCACTTCAAAGGTAAATTTTTCTGGCATACAAATAGGTTTTTGTGCTTTTTGTCCAATTTAAAATATAATAATCGTACAGAATGTAAAAGAGCCCGTCAGCTTAATAATAATATTGTATATCTACGACCGTGAGAATGACAACAATAGAAAGCACACGGACACACGAACACACATGTTTAAATCGACTCAGTTTTAATACATACACTTTGTAGGGTCCCTTCCTTGTGTTTTATATGGAACGACAAACTTAGTATACCCCCACCTCATGCGGAGGGTGTATATAACCAGACAATTATTAAAATTATAACAATTATAAAAATTAAATAATTTCGAACAGAATACCAAATCCTGTTTACCTTTCTTCACAATATTGACGGTTTAAAATCCCGATGGCGAAACATACCATGAGACCCAAAGATATTTCAGTGTTTCACTAATTGTTGCGAATATTTTCAGAAAAAAAACTTGTGCTTATGTTTAGAATGTTGTTTTCTTTTATTTAGATTTTCACTACTTTTATTGCTTTATATAGTCATACCGCACAAGTCTCAATTGATTTGTATTTTCGTAGCATTGAATGAACAGTTTGTCATCAAACGGTGGAGATGGTGAATGTACACAAAACCACATTTACAATTATGTGATTCATATTAAAGGGCCAAATAAATGCTACAGTATTAGACAATAAATTGAATCGACCGGTTTAGAATGACAGAAAACATATTAGGATTACATAAATTAATGCACGAAGGCATCTGAATGAGGTACATTTTGTCACATGTGAAAACAATCTCACTAGTTTAAGTTGGTTTATTCGTCCATCCTGCACTTTTTTTATATTACAAAGTTGTGCTTTTCACCTTACAGCACTTTGCAATTCGGAAACGACTGAAAAATGACGAATGCGTTCTAAATAAATAAATTTTTATGACGATTTAACAAAGACACAAATTAAAAATTCTTAATCATTCAATAAATTGAACCAAATCGACATGACGAACGTCCGATCTAACTTTGAACTAAATCTAAACTACTGAATATGGTTTTTTGTAAATTGTTGGCGTGTCTGTTATTCGACAAAGTCCATTTTTGGTACATCGACGGATGGGCTAACCTTTAATAAGTCCACTAAATTTCAAGTTCACATGTCAACTCTTGTGGCAGATAAATAGATTTAGTGAAGATGCCAACAACAGACAGACGCACGGACATGATCGAAAATGTATATACTTTGTAGGGTCTCTGATGCCTCCTTCTGGGTGTTGTAAAGGGAAGAACAAACTTAAGCTGGAGGGTATTAAAGTATTTTGTAATATGTTTTTCTGCTTCAGCACAAACCATGTCTGACATGTTGCACATATTGTATGATAAATATATAAGTATTGTAGAGTTTATTTCTAGACAGCTAATTATATTTATATATCTAGTATTGTATGTAATTACATTACATGGGCTGATGAAGATATTTTTGATGTTACGGCAACAAAGTTGTTCTGCATTCAATGGTATGTGCTCTCATAAGAGAAGACGAAAAGGTGTATTTTGTTTTTACGTATGAACAAGGTGTGAAATTAAAAGCGATGTATTTGTTCAAGTTTGGGTGTGTGTCAATTTTTTGATCTATTTCTTTGTTAATTAAGCATTATTCTGGCACTAGCTAAGTTACATACAATTTTCTTTTTAACTCAAATATTTTTATAAGCAATAAAACGTATTTTTGGTGATAAAACATTTCCATATATGAACACATGCATTTGAAGAATATTTTTATTTTTACACAAGCACACATACGAGTATGTTACAATATGTAGTGCATCCTACCGAATTTGTCCTAAAATGTATTTTTATACCCTGCACCACTTCTGGTGAAGGCTATATTATAAGTTTGTGCAAATGTTCGTAACTCCTAAACGGCAAATGCCACACCACCTTCATATATATCGATCGATTCTTAATCAAAGTTTGAATCAATTTAACCATGTCTGTCTGTCCTTGTAATTTTGTGTGCATGCTTCAAGGTCCCATTTTTAGAGATACTTCGATGAAATTTCGTAAATTGAAATTGGACCAACTCGGACCATTTTTAAGAACCTCTCCACAAAGGTCACCAAAGTCTTATTATAATAGAAGTCTCTATGGTAAGAAATGGCAATTCTTAATATTTTTGGATAAAATTTGGTAACTATTGTTAATTAACTATTATTAATTACATAAGTAATAGGTTGCGCCAAATTTGGACCCGATCGAACCATTTTAATAATCCCTTTCCATAAAATTATATTTCACAAAGAATGGCAGTGCCCCGCGTATACAGATACAACTAAACTAATTATAGGATAATTTAAATGGTCACGTTTGACCGACGTTTGATTATAGGCGTTTAACATTAATGAAATGATTTTAATAACTTCTCGTATTCCACCTGGAAGATCCATTCTTACAATAGTTGTGTTTGCCATATTTATTTGAAACATTTTCATAGATGGTGAGAATTACTGTTTTTTTTTGAAAATGAATTCAAATTAAGTGAATTTGAAATTTACAGCTTCACACTAAATAATATTTCCGGAAAAACATTGCAATTATTTGTATAAATCCCACATAAGTATGTAGAGTATAAGTAAACGTACAACGAAAAGATTGGGAAAATGGATCTCATTAAGTGAAATATATGCCTGGTCAACGTCAAAATCTGAGTTGCTTCCATGCGTCTCTTTCTGAAACACTAACGGTCGTGAAATGGAGTTATTGAGTAGAAATTTGATACAGACACTTGTGGGTAGTTTAGTTTCAGAAAATGGGTGAAATTGCTCACGTGACACGCCTACAAGTGACTAAAACTTTTCGCAGCCAAATGAAAAGAATTCTACGAATTTGAAGTTCAGCAAACGTATTTATAATTATGACATCGATGTGCTGAAAATAGGCGCGGTCGAATAACAGCTACGCCCGCAATTTACAAAAACTCTCTTAGGCGGAATTCGATTGATAAAATGTAACAATACATATAGTTCAGAGGGCGCCATTGTATATGTGCCACGCCCACATTTTATGTATATACATATATTATACCTCTTTTAATTGTCCACCGCACCAATAACACAACTTGTGGCGTTCACTTAATTTAGTTGGACAATCATTACGGATGTATTAGAATAATTTGCCATAATTGGAATTGAACAAAAATGTTGGGAAACTGTTTGTAGATACTCGCACAAAGTGCAGCATAAACAACCAATGCTAACACTGGCACTAATATAAAAACAATAACGTACCAGAGTCACATACACGCTATAACGCTGAACACTGAAATCATGCTTTTAGCTAATAAAGATAAAGTTGATAAAACGGAAAACGGAACTAAAAACTCCCAAACAATAACGCAACACAAAACCACTTACACAAAAAATATTGTATTTATACATACGAGTAGATAGACGAAAACGATGCTTTGTTTTGAGAGGACATTGTGTAACCAATGTTCTGCTAACTCGTCTCTCTCACATTGTCTTCCCAATTCTTTGAAACAATTGGCCTAGAGGGAAGCATTTTAATCAAGTCTTAGAATATAATGGTGGTCGCAAGGAACTAACTTAACGAAAGCAAAGACTCTGTGTTATTTATACTAGTGCTGTCTTTTTGGTGTCCCAAAAAGTTGTGCGAAAGGCTTACGTCATACAAAGGCCAAATATTTTATTAAAAATATAATAATGGTCCGTAGCATACGCCATGATCCACACTGCCCCTTACGCAGCTTTCTCTTTCACCTTGGCAAGTTAATCTAAGTGTGTTACTAACTATTGTTTTAGAGTTTACGTAAAATCTCTTTGCATGTACCAGTACAGTCGCTTAATTATTACACTCGAAATGTTATTGTTTTCTTTATTATACGGCATGCCCTTTAGCAGTATATGTCCTTGCCGAAGTGCATACATACAATATATGAAATGAAGATAACTTTGCGAGACATTGCGGCTCTTTCAGGCTTTTGTTGGAAACTGTTTATGAATGTGTTTATATACTCGTAATATTATACATGAAGAAAGAAGGATATTTTATTCCAAATCTAAAACATATGAATTTCAAATGTGGAAATTTAAATAATGGGCAAATGAAAATGATTCATGTGCAATAGCGGCACTCATCCAAACAGGTAAAATCTTCGTAGGCCTTGGCAACTTTTACAACCACGATCTTCATACGGTTTTACGCGAACACGTTAGTGTGTTCATATATTAATGAATAAACTTTCTTTCTTAAGCTTTTGGCAAAAAAAATCAAATATTATTTTTTTTGTTATTTTTATGAAAAATGTTCGTATGATTTTAATTGTCTTTTAAAAAATGCCTCTTTTTGAAAATGTTGACTAACACTGTTTACGAGTGTTAGTCGAATCGCGCTAATATATAATTAGAATCCTTCATTTATAGTGAATTTTTTTCAATAATTAAAAATAAAATAATCGAAAACTCACAAAATTATTGTTTTAAAAAAATAAATAAGTAAAATGTGTGAATGTAGGTTTTTATCGAGCGTTAGTTTTAATTAACTGAATAAATTCTTCAGATCCCTAACCCAGCTAAGCCGGGTCCACTTCTCTTGATCCAGGGCTTGTCACATCTCATAGAAATACTTCAAAAACTGTGACTCATTGTATACGTTGAAGGCGAGAATGCGTGGCCGGATTTAAGAGTAACGGGTGCGATTTAAAATCATTGAAAAATGATTCTCAGTCGAACAATGCATTAAAGCTTCCTAAGCTGCACAAACATACACCTAAATTTAATATACTCGATACGCATATAGGAAGCTTAGGTAAGTAAACTTACATAAATGAAATGCCTTGGGTCTGGAAATAAATCAATCCCGGTTCCGTAAAGCTGTGGTAACGTATAAACTATTTTATGCAGTTTAATTCATCTTTTTCCGATTTGCGTTTCGAGTCTTTGCTCTAATGTAGTATGTACAATGAAATGTATTCACTAATACTTTCGGGAATGGCTGACTGAGTAAAAATGGACATCTGGTAGCATAAATGTCTTTGCAAAAGTGAATGTCACAATGTCGACCACAGGACGGGGTTTTCATAAATCACTACGAACGCTTAAGCTATCATAGTAGGTAGAGAATTACCTTTAACTGAGTATGATTGTATCTCAAAATCTTATGATTATTAGTATGTGATGCCGTCGGAAGTCGGAAGAAAAACAACATTCTTCCATCTATTTATACATTTCAAAAAAATGGTATCTTGCTTCGCCCAAGGTATTGTACGTAGTGCGAAGGCAGATAAAATTGTTTGCAAAAGTCGCACAATTGGTCACTTTGCTACTTCGAGCACGCTATAATTATAGTAAAAAGTATTTATTTATTTGTTGCGTGGGTGGCGTAGGTTTGGAGTAATTTAAAGTAAATAAATCAATAAAGAGATAAACGCGCCAAAAATATTGTTATCGTATGAAATGCGCAAACGCAAGAACACACAGTCACCGTAGCAAAACACGAAACTTCATTCAGCCATATTTATTTATGATGTAAACAAACTATTAAGCAGAAAAATTACGACCTCGGCAGCGGCAACGCAGTTCTGCTTCCATTGGCAGGGCTCTGCCAGTGGTGGCTGCAGAGAGTACAAGTTCACTGTGGAAATAAATCTCAATAATACCGTCTCCCCAACCACTATTTACTGTTAGTGTATCTTTGTCTTGCGTTGTGCGGTTTATGGCAGCTGTTTTCTTCGCACAATGTTTTATGGCTGCCGGGAACTTGTAAATTTCCTGAACAATGAAACTGTAGTTTATGCGCTAACTCAAAATTGAGTATAAAATTACGCTCAGCGTTTGTTTCTCTTATTTATCGAAAAGAGCGAAGAGTGTGAACTCTTCTTTATTAGTACTGCAGCAAGCAGCTGTTTTTGCGAATAACCATATGTTTTGTGGGAAGTGATGGCGTCTCTCGCATGATGAACAGAGCACAAACGCGGGCACACACAAAGCATAAATTTAGTACGAAATTAAACGAAAACGTGTTGGAGATATTTTCACAAACCGGCCTAAATTTATGACCAGCCCTAACTCCGCCTCTTCTAGTGTTGGTTAACGTTTATTAAATTAAGACGCTTTTGTCTACTAACCAAATAATTTTGTAAGGAGTTTCTTTATTGTGTTTTATAACTATGCAGGAATAAATAAATAAAAAAATATTTTTAAAACTTACTTTGGTCTTGTAGTGATTTTATGCGTATAACAAAATTAATTTGCTCGTTGGTATGGAAATTTTACCCATTGCCCCTGAACATGAACACCTCCCACAGAAGCACGTGCTTTTTCTAACTTATTGCCTTAGAAATCCACATTATGTTGGGTGTGCCTCAACCAAAAAGGAACATTGCGCAACAAAAATCTCAACAATTATTTGTAAATCATTGCTTTACTACCGTCCGTCCCTTCACGTTTAGATTCTCAACCTAACCACGCCCACAATGCTATTTAAAAACACAACATGTTTTGCTAATCAAACAAATGCTTGATCTGTACATATAAATTCTTTCTATATGTAACGAAAATGTCTCAAATAGGTCCATAGACCTCCTGCAATGTTTCAAATCTTATGGGGTTTTCCCCTTATTACTTATTGCAGACAAACCATAAGATTTTAAATCTATGAAAAAATGTTTCCAATAATTTTGTACATTTTTAATACAAAAATGGAGGTCTTCGTTACGTATAGAGCAACTTTTCGTGTATAAAATGATTTTGTGAAAAGCTATAAATCTAGCTAAACTTACATCGCGTCTGTTAACATTTACAATATTTATTGCAAAAAATTGAAAGATTAGTTGTAGAACACTGAATTGAATTTTACATAATTGACAAAACAGAATTAATTAAACGAAAAGTTACTTGACTGAATACGTAAGACTAAAAGTCGGTTAGCACCGACTTGTAAACCTACATCATTTCCATTCTTGGCTTAAGCGTTGGTACTTTATATACGTTGGTTGGTATTGAAATTGAAAACAATCAAGCGACAAGCGCTTTGCGCGACAAAAACTGAAAAAGCAGCAATTTTTAATAAATTTTTCGCATTACTTATAAAGTCCAGAAGAAGATTGATATATACTGCTCCGAAAAGCAGTGTATTCAAGGCTTGGCTTCAAGTAAATATAGCATTCAATTTCAGATCTGAACTCTTTATAAATATGTTTTCCTTTTTCATAATCACCAGCTGGGGCCTATATCCCTTGCAAAATAGAAATAGAACAGAACAGAAATATCTTGATCCGCATCATATTCCGAAACGATTTAGCCATGTCTGTATTTCCTTATCCTTATGAACTCCAAACTTGGCAGAAATATTGGTAGCCTTTGAACGCAGGTTGGTATTGAAATTTACCATAATAGCTCAAATAACAGGCACTTGTTTATTGGAATTTTTTAAGCATTATCAAGCGTATAACTCAAAAGCTGTATAAGGTAAACGGCTTAAAAGGAAGCGAAGTTGGCATAAAAGTTCCTTTTCCAACGTCCGTTCGGCTACCCCGACCAGGAAATATTTAACAAACACCAAATTATTGTTCATTACTTATTATTACGAATTCAATATTTCACATAAAAAACTTTTAAAACCACGCCCTTAATTAATATTTTAATGGTCTAAAGAAGTGAGTATTGAAAGTTTGGCCTAAGCCAAACGTAATTTGCTTTGTTTAATAATATATTAATAATAAAATAATTAATAATTTTTTTTATACCCTTCACCTTAGGGAAGAGGGTATATTCACTTTGATCATCCGTTTACAACACATCGAAGGAAGCGTCGGAGACCCCACAAACCATATATATTCTTAAACAGCATGAAAAGAGAAATCGTTTGAGACATGTCCGTCCGTGTGTCCGTGTGTCCGTGTGTCCGTCTGTTGTTGGCACTCTCACGGTCGTAATTTTTGAGATATCAAATTGAAACTTTGCATACGTATTCTTAGTTCAATTTCGCTATTCCGTATTGAAATTGGACGAAATCGGTAAAGAGACACGCCCACAATAAACGAAAATCTCATAATACCTCGAAAAAATTGTATCTTTAAAAAATTATATATCGCACAATACTATGCCTATCAAGTTGAAATTTGGTATATATAAGTTGTACCGTTATCTAACACTGTGCCAAAAATGGGCGTGATTGAATAACGCAAACGCCTATAATTTAAAAAAAACACTATTTGCGTAGGTACATGAAATACATAAATATGGCAATACGAGCTTATTTTTTAGAGAATTACAAAAGGTGGAGGGTATTTAAGCTTCGGTCTTAACCGAACTTTTCTATCTTGTTTAAATTTTTTTTAATTATTTACAGAAGACTCATACTTATGCCGTGCCTAGGAAGCTGCTTTCGATTAGTAGCAATTAGATTAAAAATTGCTGTTCTATGTATGAAAAATAATCACCTTAGTTGTTACTACAATTGCCTGTTGCTACTTACCTCGTAACCTTTGCCTAAATTTAAAAGAAACCTTAAAAGAAAACAACTTTAAAGGCAAAATTTTATTATACTCGATTATGAGTTTCAAAGACACCAATTGCTCATACACACTCTACGAAACGTTTAGCTATTAATAATGAAACAATACACTGCAAGTTTGTGGCAACATCTCAAATGAAATTCTGAAATTTATCATAAAAATGTCGTAATTGGTGGACGAGGACAAAATGGAAAACAACATTTCACCTCAGAGTGTGCATAAATGTCGAAACACGATCATAAAAAATTATGTGAGCCCATAAAGCACAACAAGCACGCCGAACAAAGAAAACATACGACAATAAAGTGAACTCCAACGGCGTTTCAAAGTATATCAATCTTACGAATGAGCAAAAGCAAACAAATTTAGTGTGAATGATGGAGTTCACTGAAGTGGGCACCAACCGCATGAGTGTACATCTTCATGTGTGTGTAAGTAGGTAGGTAGGTAGGTAGGTAGGTGTGGGAAGGAGGGTGCGAAGTTAAGCCACACACCAACAATCAGTAAAGCAAACGAGTAAGAAAGATAAATTAGTTGATGTTCAGCAAACACAAAAGCATCAAGTTGCACAGAGCAACAATACAGAACATGGAGACTAAAAAAAAAAAACAACAATTTTTTTTAAATGAAACAAAAAAACCTTTATATGAACATACAGCACAGCACTATGAAACGAATGTGTGTTGTAGCAGTTTTTCAAGATGAAGTTTCTGAACCACACACATCTTGTGAAGGAGTTTGTCCGCACGAAATAAGAAACCGAAACTCACACACACACACGCACACATTGAAGGGTATAATCTAACTTTACGGTTTCGAAGTTATGATCAGCATAACTGCCAACATGTATGAGGTGACAGAGTTTTGTGTTCTAGTGCACGTTGTACTATGCTGTGCTGAGCTGTGGTGTGACAAACTATCTTAATGGCTTTTCTCAGCTTGGCGGCTGCTAAATGTGGTATTAATTAATTGGACACTTAAGCTAACAACATTTCTTCATCCAGAACACTCGTACCAGCACCGTGCACATGTAGAAAGAAATACACGGTTATAGCTTGGCGTACAAGTACCCTGAAACAATTTTGATTAATTGTTGAGAACGGAGGTGGTAAGTTGAGCCTCTACACGACGTCAAACTGTAGCCACTGATTAATGGTGGACAAGTTCTGTCGTCCACCACAGAGTGGTGTTGGCTACATGGCTCGAGTACAGTTGTCATGTTCGTAGATGGCCAACAACTCCTTGGAGATTTTGTTGCGGTTCTTTCCAACCAACTGTTGACACAGAGGCTCATAGTACTTCTGTGACATTAGAAAAAGTTTTTCATTAAATTCTTCCTTTGTATGCATTTTAGAAAATTAAATAAAATTCAGTTCTATTTGAATCTTCTCTAAATTTCTTTCGCCAACACGCGTACATCTCACACATACAGTAAAAGTAAAGCTATAAATTTATGGTATGCTTTTCCCGCAAGTGTTTGTCTTCAAGTTTCCTTTTCTTTTTTGCAAACAGTTTTTTAATAAAATCTGCTCCAAAGAAGACAGTTGGCACAGTTGGTGAGAGTAAGAGCCATCTTGGGCATGAGATGCGAGCGGGTGGCAAGTTTGGTTTGCTACCACATTATGCAAAAGATGCTATTTGCCTTCTCTGGCAGCAGCAACTAACGACTCGAATTCATTCAGGACTTCGTATAGTTATTGTTGCGCTCTATCATTGTCTGTTTCTGTTTCTTTTCAGGGAGTTCATATAAATTCATTTAATTAGTTTTTGTTTAGTTTCGTAATTTTATTCTTCTCACTGTATATATGTATGGACGTGTGTGTGTGCTTTGTTCTTTTCAACATTTTCCTTCGTACTCATTGTCTTGTGCTGTACACATACACTTTTGTTTATAATTAAAATAAATTTTATATACTACCGCAGCAATGTCAGCAATCTAATGCATCTTTGGCCTTGCATTAAGGAGTGCTCTGTTTGCACCAAAAGTTTAAATTCTCGTTCAAACAAATGAAAATTCCAATATGCAGGAGATGTGGTGCTAGAACAAGCGGTGCGGATTAAAGTCATATCTAAGAACCCAATTATTAATGATGGCATGTTTCTAAACCCCCAACTCAAGGTAAACATACTGGCAGAGACGTCACTGTGATATATTAAAAGCTGTCAGCTTTAATTTCATATTTCAATGAAACGCTTATTTAGAGAAGTTTACAAAAACCATGGCAGAGGTATTCGTTTATTGTGGTTATATGGTTTGTTTGTCCAAGCTTCTTTCGAACTGTTTGTACATTTTTATTAATAAACGAATTTTAATAAAACACTTTACACATTATACTTCATTTATGTTGCACAAATTTACAACTAAAGCTACAAAATATACCTGGGAACCAAAATATCAAAAATGTAGTTTTTACAGTTTAGTTTTTTTCATCTTAATATAACTTTTAAAGAAGCACACTTAAATGTGCCGCAATCTACGCCTTCAACTCTGAATATCTTAAACCTGATATTTATTGAAACACCAACAAAAACGTCATGACTCATCATCATACTGCATGGTAATGTAATGTTACTCACCTGGCCTGTCCTAGACGAAACACTTTGCGATGATTATAAAAATTTTACATATCGCTCGATAAGCTTACTAAGGCGTAAGAAATTAAAGCAAGTAAGAAAACTAAATTTGGCTTAGGCCAATACTTAAATGCCCTCCACATCTACAATAGTGGGCGTGGCAGATGGTTAATTAAGCCAACTAATAGTGCATGTATGACGAATCAGCTCGCTCATCGAGCTTTACGTAGAGTATGGTTTTATGTAAATTGTGGGCGTGTCTGTTATCCGATCACGTTCGTTTTAAATAGCGATCTGCATGCAGAAACTAAAATGTCTGTAAAAATTCCAGCAACAGGCAGACAGAAGGACATACGAACACACATGTATAGATCGATTCAGTTTTAGACGCTGATCAAGAATAATGTATTTACTTTGTAGGGTCTCTGACTTGGCCAAAATCGGCCAAGTGCCAAAATCTTGGATAAATACTGTAAAAATTAAAGAAAGTTTGTTAATCAAAGTTAATTTTCAATAATAATTTCAGCCTTAACTGTGTAACCGGGCATTTATGCGTCAGTTGTAATGTGCGACATCGCGTATGAGTAATCAGGAATGTACGCAGAAGGTATAAAAATAGGACACAGGCGCGTTTCCAATTCACTTTAATGAAATTTTAATTAATAAATTATTGCTTAAGATAAAGACGAACAGTTGCAATTTCAGTGGTACTCTTTGCCATTTTCTAATAAAATGTTAAAATAGTTGTCAACCGCAGTCATGAATAAGTTTTACTTGAATGTGTGTACGTTTTAATCATATTTTTGTTCTCTTAAATGTGTACTTTCCACTCATGTGAGTTATATTTTAGGCAATTCACTGTTGCTCTTAAATGGACATAAATTTGTAATTTAAAATATTATTTGCACGTAATTGGAATATGTTTTTTTTCTCTTCTTTGGAAAAAACATGTTACATGTCTTCGACTTCTCCTTTATAGCGGAGAGATATCGTGTCCAATCTTGTGTAGGAATTTTTTGTACACACCGTGACCAGTTAGGAATTGGGTGACCTACCTGAACTTCTAATTTTTCCAAACTCGAATCTCGAATATCTTGAATAAGTCAACAAGTCCACCTTCTCCTCGTGGAAGTTTTCCATTGACTTTAACACTGTGTTTCTCCTTTTTTTAAACCATTTCGTTTGAGAATTAGTGGATTTTCTCAAGAAAATCCTTCTCATTTCATCTGCTAGGATATCGATAAGTATCGATCCGCCTACAACATTTGCTGCATCATTAGAGGTACTTCTGAATCCGAGGTTTGTTTCACGAAGTGATTCATATGGCAATTCCTCGCATTTACTCATCAGCATGAAGCTGAGCCTGGCTTCGTGTTTACTGATTCAACTAAACTGATTGTAGAGTAATATGTGTGAACTAAGTAGTGTAGAGAATGAAATGGTCGGGCATGGCCGCCTATAATATTTTCACTTGTTTGTGTTGTTGATTATTCTTTATTTGAATTATTAAATTGCAATAATTGAAATCATCTCCTCAAACGTTAAATTCGAAATAATTCCAAATTCTGGTTGTAGGGTAGAAGCGGTTGCAAAAAGTATATTTAAACGTCAAACTGTAGTCAAAAAGTTAAATGCAACATTTTCGGGTGGGTCATAAATTTCACCAGTGTTGCACCGCAGCGTTTTATTATGGCCAAATTACAAAAACAACAACTTCAAAGGACAACGCTAGGAACACTACATAACAACAGATGCATAAATGGGTTCAGTGGCGTTGTGTTGAGGTGCATCATGTGCGCAAAAATTCAAAACTAAACGAAATTAAAACCCAGAGACCTGGCAACAAATGCAATTGTTACACACAGCAGCAGTAACAACAACGACAACAACAATAACTAAAATAGGAGCCAACTAAACAACAAGAGTAGACTGTCGGACGGTCGAAAACAGCGCGTTGCACGTTTATTAATTTACCCTGTACGTACCAACCCGTATGTGTTTTAAGTGTCTGTGCGAATGTTTTTGGTATTTGTACAGTTTGTATAGTTGCTGAAATTGGAAGAACGACCCCACTAACCAGCCCACGAACCAACCAACCAACAATTTTCGAGAGTATTTTAATGTAGGAGCAAGAAAATTTATTCACTACACAACATGTACTCGGGAGGAGTAAGGGGCTCGAACGGAAGTGATACGTTTTATATACGGTCTTTTGAGGTAAATAAAATAAACTTACTTGCAATTATTTTCACGTGAAGAGAAGAAGCCATAAATTTCAATGACAAGTAGTTACATCACCTGTAATCAGAGCCAGAGCCAAGAATGCTGGGGACCTTTTTTATATGGAGGATTACTTAAAATGCTCCTTAAAAAGTTCTTAAAATCTTAAAGCAAGTACCTGCACACATAACACCGCATAGGAAATAAACTATAATAACGAATTTTTGTTGTACTTGTGCGCGTGTTCCGCTTTTTAGTTAAACGTTTGTTGGGAATGTTATCAAATAATTGCTGGCACTTGGTTGCAATTTGTATGTAAAGCAAAGGGTTAAATGTTTTATGAATGCACACACACGCATACACACACAACCACATCCATATGTACGTATATGTAAAGGATATAGTTATTAATTCCTTCTTAAGTGTACAATTTGCACAGTTGTTGCATCTGTCTATGTACTCATTTCGGTGGAGTTAGCATTTTTTGTTTAATTTTTTGCCAATCTCCACATTTGATCTCTTAAAAGCACATACACAAGCACAGAGTTGGACCAATACATTGGTAGTGTAGTGTAGTGGGTGTGCTGTTGTATATTAACCGGGTATTCAACACGGAGCAAACACCTTGTTGCTCTCACGTGTTGTTAAACTACTTGTGTAGTGCATTTAATACGGTCCATATTCTGTGTTATCTTTATGGTCGCGTTTAGTGCATCTGAAAGAATTATAGCACAATTTTCCACTGGTTAAATAAAAATAATTCTTAATTTTTTATGCGGCCATTCCTTTCTTTTCTATCTTTGCAGTAATTCTTTTTTTTACATTTGTACTTATATCGCATGCGGATACACGATTTATTAAATACAGCCACCAACCACTATTCTTCTATCTACCTCTAGATTTTTTCATGAATTATCTGGCCTGTGAGTTGGTATTGTACTCGTTTCATGTGTGTGCAAAATATGAAAAATGGCGCAAACTTAAGAGAAACTTTGTAAATAAAACTAATCTAATAGAAGTTCTCACTCCTCCTCTTCCCCTTGTCCTTGCAATGCATTTACTTTTGATGGCCTCCTCATCCTCTATTTCTTTCTTTCTTTTAATATAATTTTGAAACATTTCGTTATTGTTTTTCCAACGCAGCAACATATATAAGCAGCTAAAGTATGCTAAATGAACGCTTTTCGAAAATTCAATTTTTGTGTCATATATTTGCGGAACCCGTCTTAAACAGCTCTCTGTTAAAGTACACTTTTTATATGTTAAAAATACTGCTAAAACAAGAGGAATGTTGAGATTTACACTTTTCAAAATTAAGCGACACCCCAGTTTGTGGTTAGCCTTGATAAGCAAAATATATGGACTTTACGAAATTAGCAAGCACATGACAATTTAATGCGCACCTTGGATCCAGAGGAAGAGGAGAAAATCCTTATGCAGTAACTCTCAACCACACAAGAATACCAACCGCCACAAGCATCGATCATCGCGGTGCGTGTGCCTTCAAGTGGAGATTAAAGAGTTACAAACATACATCTTGGGTCATAATATGCACAACAATCCATGCAAACACGTCCTCTTTTCAAAGTGAGCCCCTTTATCATTTAAGCCAATGCAAAGCATACAAGTGACACCTTTCTCACAATGATACGAAAAAAAGCAGTTTTATTTGGTTCAAAGCGAACTCCACACCAACAGTATTTTAAACACTTAAAATCTATGCGAAAGTTATACTAATTGTGTCATTGCGTTTGGAACACTTACTATGCAGTAAATTTGATTTGAACCAATACTAGCTCGCGCACAACGCAGATTTATATGAATTAGGTTTTCAGATGTTGTGCCATCTTCAACCACCGGCAATAGAACCGCGTTCTCCGCGAACAATTACAATAATATGTTATGTAGGGCATTTCCCGTTTCACATTCCACCTGAATCGAAAACATGTTTTTTACAACTTATGTTTAATCTCATTCCTCATTCCTCAACTAACCTGTTCGAGCCGGGTGTGTCGCATTTTCCTTTTGTTCAACAACATTTGTCAAAAATTAATCATGTTCTTGTTGTTTGTTAAATTGTGATATATACCTACTTAGGCATACACATATGTGTGTATAAAATATATGTATGTGCATCTTGCGTGTTATAAAAAGCAACACACTTTGATAAATTAACCTGTACCACCCCGTGATAAAGCGATCTACCGTCGAGTTCAAGACCAGTTCTGCTTTTTTTTTGTTAACTCACTATCTTACCTACTTTTCGCGCTATTTTTTATTTATTATTTTTTCATGAAGAACGCATATAACAACAACAAAGTATAATAAAATGATTTAGAGTAAGAAAAATTCATATCCACACACATACGAGTACTTTGTGGAATCATTGCCTTAATGCGAACTTTTTTCGAATGCGTCGGTATTGTTCGCTATTGATGAAATATGAAAGTATGAAACGAATCGGTTAAAATGTTTTCTTAAACAAATTGAACTTCGATCAGACTTGAAACCAAGCAGTCAAAATTTATGTAAATGGCTGACTCAATGCCCCTCTTAGTTATCTTAATATTCATCCAATACAACAATCACATGTCATCTACAAGACAATCATTGAAATTCTTATCGTTGTCAAACAATAACTTTGCAGCGCATTCATTATGTTAGTCATTTGTTGACAAGCAAGCGACGTACAACTGACATTTCATAACTTATTGCTTTATAACAGACTCGAACGCTTTTGTGTACATTTGTACAACAAATTTGTAGGCAGATTCGTTTGACAATTACACCAGCATCAACTCAGTGCACCCGTTGCCGGTGCATGTAACAGCAAACTCTGTGATTTGATTCTTCTTCGAACAGCTATAGATTACGCTAAGTGAAGAGTCTGATTGAAGCATATGTTACATATTAGGAAGCTTTTTGGTTATTTTTTTTTTGGAAAATTGAAAATATATTCGTTTAATGATATAAAATGTTCGAAAGATATTCCTTTTATGTAATGCATAGGTGCGAGTACCAAACTATGCGTGAGCACAACAACTTTAATGAAGCACAAATTTATGCAGAAACAGTTCATTCCGGCTGATCATGTGCGCTGCTCTCTTCTGTTTTGTTTGATTTGTGCGTTGTTACTATTGTTGTTATTATTGTTAATTGTGTTGTTTATGCGGTGCCCTACACTGCCGCATTACTGTTTGTTGCTGTATGACATAATTGATGTTATTGCTTTTTAATTCGTTTAGTTAACGTGGCGTGAATAAAAATTATTGTATGCATTCATCACTTTGGTGTGTTTACAAAATAAAAAGCAGCATAAAAAACAATCGTTCATATTTTTTAATCATTATATGAATTGCGTTCATGTTTATACATACAATACAGGTACATACGTGTAGTACCCGTATTTGAAGCAATATTTTTAAAAACAAGTAAAAAAGGACATTTGGCTTATGGCAAATCCTGAATACCCTCCCACGTAAACAGTGGGATTAGCACGTAATTACGTCTTCTATAGTTTGTAGTTTGGAAGGTTTCAATTGTGGGCGTGTCTCTCAACCGATTTTCCCCAAATTTAAATAGCGTTCCACGTGCATAAATTAGAACTATCTGAACTAAATTTCAGCTCAATATATCAAAACAACAACAGAAATATAGACGGACAGACATGTCTAGATAGACTGATATTTAGATATTTGTTGAGCAAGAACATGTACTTCTTCTGGGTGTTGCTTAGTATATCCTTGCTAAGTATTGCTGAGGTGGAGAGTATAAAATTAAACAGTGACTTTTTCTATAATTATTTTGTTTTAAAATGTTTATCTACTACAGCAGTGTATCCGGCAATAAATCAGAATATATTTTTGTAAGCAGTAAATCAAATTATTTGCCACTTTGTCAACGTTTTCGTAATGACGAATTCATCTTTTTCTTATGTCAAATGAATTATTCCCATTTTTATGTACTTTACATCATGGATGGATGGTTGAAGTTATCGCAATGAGACACTCCATAAGTATATACGTTCTTCTGTTTGAGATATTGAGCTGAAATTCAATACATGAATTGTTGGCCGAACGTGTGAAATTGGTTGGGAGTACGACCCACAACTGGCAAAAATGTCTCAGGATATTTATCATGAGATCTAAAAGCGTCATTTGTTATCACATTTAGTATTGAAAAGGGATGTGATCAAAAAACTGACATGCCCACAAAGTACAAAAGCTTTCCTTATTCGCAGTATTAAGAACCGTGTGTGAAATGTTTTAGAATTGACCTTCCTTCTGCCTCATTCTTGAAACTTATTCGAAATAACCCACGCCCTCCAAATATTACCTTCCTAGTCAACTCGTAATGAATGTAGATAAGACATTATATTAAATGTTGCAGAACGGGTTATGATGGCGAAAGTGAATGTCCGAACTTCTCAATTTGTAGAGAGAGAATTTTGAACCGAAAATAAAACGTGAAACACAAGAAATATCACGTCCAAGTCCGAACATTCCAAGTGTCAAATGGTTTGCACTTTTTCTGTATACAAATGGATGACTCTGAGCAAATATAAAACATGTATTCCGAATGGTGCTTGGCCACATATTACATATTTGGCATACATTGAATATCTTCTATACACATTTTGCCAAAGTTTATTTTGGAAATCTTGAATAATTTAAAATCCTAGCCCGCACTCACCCCTACGTGTGTACAATGTTAAGAGCTGAAACATAAGCTGTTCGTATATAAATGAGAAAGTTCTATATAAAGGAAACTACGCACGTTTTGGTAACTGTAACAAATGAAAAGTACTTTTAGAGAGATATTACAAAAAGACGAAGGAATCGCACGTAAACTTTTTCTTACAACAACACAACAGACGGAGAGAGCGCGGAGGAATGAGCGGGGTAAGCACAGGAACACCACAATACCGTCAACATTGGTTGATAGCATGAGGGATTACAGCAAGTGATTTATATGGGATTCTAAAGAAATATGGCCAAAATGTGTCGGCAATTTTTATTGGACATTTTCGGTAGAGCGTTCAACGGCATACCCGAAAAGATGTGCTCCTTGGCAGTAAGAAAGTAAATGCAAGTGAAGCATTCTATATAATCACGATGATGCTAATGATGGTGACGATAATGATGTTGGTGAGTACGTAATTTTCTTTCCGATTTTTGGTATATTGCGCATTGTGGTGCTTTTCATTTGCCAGCTGTAGCTGTTAAGAATATTTATGATAAGATTGCGGGAAAAGGAATCGTGCCATGTTGTTTTTTCTCGAAAGTAACCTTGGAAAAATGTTCGTTTTGTGCGTTGTTCGTTTGGTTTTAGTTTTAGTTTTTTGCAAATGCTTTTTTGCTCTGCACATTAATTTAAATTTTCCATGCAAATGAACCAATTTGAATGTAAGAGTCCGGTCTCTCTATGCAGGGTGTCCTTACCGCTTCTTAACGACTGCATTGACAAATTGCTCCAAGCATTTATGTGTGTGAGACTGCAACAGCGTACGGTTAACTTTTAATGACGTCTTAATAACATTCATCGTACGAGTACATGCCCGGCATTCAGATCCGGTTAAAAAAAATAAACGAACGAGTCAAGTCACTCAATTGACTCTTAACAATACATATTCCGAAGTGCAGTGTATGTCAGCACACGAGTCGCATAAATATGCTAGAAATCGAGTACCAGCACAATAATCTTAATTTGGCGTAAATAAATAGTGACAGTTTACCATAAAATGGCGTCAACATGATTTACGGCAAGTACATTTTTTATTGCACCAACTACGACCGTGACAATTGTTTACTAAACTATTGTTGTTCGTATTTTAAAAATGCGTTGGTATTGTACATAATATGAGATAATAATAATTTAAAGGCATATGTTAACGTCATTCAAACTCCGCATGAGATATTCTACCCCAAACAAGTGCCCCAGCCCCCATAGAGTACAGTGAGCACGTCTTCGACATTGTTGCGAGTGTGAGCGCACACTTGTACGCATTTTGCCGTTGTGTAGATTTTATAACAACAAATTCGCAACTCAGGGCACGTTATAATGGAAATTAATTAAGCACGAGTTTCTTAAAACAAATAGCGCCCTTGGAATGTGTGCATGCCCGCACACATACACCCATACAAACGCACTTGCAATAATGGTTTCATTATTTCACTTTTAATTTAGTGGGTGTTGTCTTCTCGCCCGGCGTAATATAATAATTTTACCAACTCGTTAATTTATGAGACTAATTTGCCTACACATCCTTCCTGGTGGTTGTATGTGCACATAAGTACATAAGTTTATTATTTCTTAGCGTGTTTTTTTTTTTTTTTTAGTAAAGTTAATATATGCATTTACATGCATAACCTTGAGCTCAATTTATGATTTTACGTTAATCGGCGAACTAATGGGCCAATGGGCACGGGGAAATGGACGCAAGACAACATTTCAATAATTGCACATATTATAAAAGATTTCTTAATAATCACTTGTTGATAGATTTTAAGCGTACAGTATCAATCACGAATATACAACCTACACGCATTAGTGCAGCAATACATACAATGGTTGACTTTTAATTTTATTGTATAAATAACTGCTTTGAAAGGCTTAGGATTAAGTTGTTTGCATTTACCAAGAGTTCATCTAGTTATGCTGCTAATTATTATTGAATAATTATATTATGCAGAGGAGACGTCTCGCAAGTGTAGTACATTGCAGTAAAGCAAAGCAAGACTGCTTATTGGATTTAGAACCGCCCGAATGTGATATTATTCAGACGCAAAATATTTTTATACCCTATACATAAGATGGACTAAGTTTGTAATTTCGTTAGCAACACCCATAAATTAAAAATCGGTTACGTCCACAGCGAAAGTCTATTTATCTGCCACAAAAATTTACCCATAAACTTGAATTTTTCTACACATATTTATAGTTTTCCCAACCATCGATGTTCCAAAAATGGGCATGGTCGAATAGCAGACGCGCCCATAATTTACAAAAAACTTTACTTCCCGTTAAAATATACTTTCAAACTGATACGTAATATATACACTTTAAGAAGGCGTAATCATATACCTGAGAGGCCCACTATTGTAGATGTGGAGGGTATTTAAGATTGGGGCTAAATCAAACTTAGTTTTCTTTCACATTTTAATATAGTTCAGTCTACATATGAAATTTGTTAAGATTTTAATCAGGGTGCAAATGTTATTTAATCTTGAGTAAATCAAGAAAACCTCTTGTTGCTATCGGCCCCCTTTGTTTTATATTAATTATTTTTGACCTTCCTTCCATTGTTCGCTTTTAACGCTAATTTTATAATAACTAAAAAGCTTTACCTTAAATGGATATCGAATCGGCCCAGTGCAGAGTAAGAAATGTTGGATTCCTTATCGCATTGGACTTGGTGTGTTTTTAATTCATGAATTTTCATTGAACGGCTTTTATATTCAACCACACTCACATACTGTAGGACATTTTCTGGTTGATAAAGGATTTCACCTTTTTAAATTCTTTGTATGGCAAGAAGAAGAAGGAGAAGTAAGAAAAACGTACAACACAACAACAACAACAATAACAAACAAATTAGAGGATTGAGTGTAATTTATGGCCGACAAATGTTGACTTATGTTACAATGGATGGATGTTAATGTTACTGCGTGAAATAAGCCGGCATTATATAGGTATGGTTGGCTCTAAAGGTAATGTATAAAGAGAGCCCGGTATTGGTGTAGGTTTCGGTTGAAAAATAAATGCGATATGATGGCCGTGATGGTGTCTTATATACCTACCAAATATAAGTGTACATGTGCGTGTCGGGCTAAATAGGACGAAAAATAAGCAGATGAGGTGGCGTATTATTTAAATTGGATTTCGAAATGGAAGTGCTGCTCAATCCACTACACCTAACTGGGTGCAGACTGGAGCACTTCTAATAAACGAAAACCCGACAATTATAAAAACTGAAAACATTTAAAATTTATAATATTTTGTTTTTTATCACATTGTGAAACATCCGATTGAATTGTTTTCTTTTTCAGTGTGCAAGTATTTTTAGTTTTTGTTTGTAACTTTTTGGGATTTGTAAAAAAAAAAAACACTACTCGCTCAGTCAGCAGTCGCCATATATTTTTCATACGGTTCGATTGTACTGCATCAAAAAATCTGCTGCAAACTGTGAAAATAAATCAGTGTAATGCAGTCCAAGGATGGGGTGGTGTGCTCTCTGTACAATCGCTCGCACATGAGGGGCGTCACACACATCGCACCGCATCATATCATATCAGTTCACATTACTAACTGATTGTACAATAGATGTGCTCACTTGTGCTCGCTTGCTTGCTTATTTTACAAATTTCTTCTTCTTATTTTGTTGTTGGTTTGGCATCTTTAGCGAAAGATTTATGACATTGTCTTGGCAGAGTATGCGCCAATCTTATCGCACAAGAGTTCGAGAATTTGGCGTCACTCTTAAAACATTCTAAAAAATACTGAAATTCGTGCATAAGTGTTTGTGTGCATGTGTTCTGGTACAATTACAATTACATCTGATCACATAAGATAATGTCAAAGAAATTACATGCACGCATACACGCTAACACACTCCACTTACATTACTTTTCTACACAATTCAGTTCGCAGTGTATGCGTCAAATCTGCAATAAGAAGAAGAAGGAGAAGATAATGTATGCAGTTGAATGTTTAAAATACATTAACAAAACAATAGATCACCCAATAACAATGCCTATATAATATTTATTACTATTTTGACATGATTTAGTAAGTCGTGCCAGGGCATACGCACTTGATATTCACATGGCTCGAAAGTGAGTGTACGAGTGTGTGTGCCGAAGTATGATTAGTTAATCACTTTTCATTTCAGTTGGTATCAATGTTGAAGGTCAAACATTAACATCTCATGCGCATGGTTGTGTGGTATCTGACGTGTCCTTAGGTAATCATTCGGAAGTTAATTCTCCCTCTCGTACTACAGCTATGTGTCTAATTATCCTAATTAAAATCTGTTTTGTTTATTTGAAGGTTGAGTTTTTAATGCCAATGCAACGATCCTACACTTGGAATACTATCTAAGTCACTTAGTTTGTACTTGGTGTGAGACAATGAATGACCTCAGGTTATATATGAGCAGGTCACATTGCAGTTTCAAGCCCTCTGCTCTATATATGCCCGATATCGATTGGGCTGGGGATCTCACAGGCACCAAGGACTTTTCAGTCGACAAAATTAATTATACAATGCCCATCACATCTCTCAGCTTCAGCTCCACGCGAAACTGCCGTTTTACTCGGAGCGATTTTGCTTTCTTATCTATTCGATCGCCCTAATTTGGAACCACCATGGCTCTGAATTCTTACCAGTTATCCTTATCATTCATCACGAATTGAATTTAATTACATACGAAATTATATAAATATTTACCGTAGATGCCATTTCCAGTTAGAAATCGTATTCCGTACAACGTTCGATTTTTATACCCCCCACAAGAGATGGTCGGTACAAGAAATGTGTAATTCTGTTTGCATCAACGAGTGTCGTCTGTTGTTGGCGTTCTCACGGTCATAAATTTTGACAAAGCGAGCTGATATTAGTTTCTGCACGCAGATCGCTAAATCGGTCAAGAGCCACGCCACAAAAACTTACCTCACGGATCAGGAATGAAACCACCATATGAATAGGCACGCTTTGACTTAAAGCAATTCTTTAAACTGTGGGTGTGGGATGCATACAATTTCGTAATATTAGCGATTTTTCGATTTTCAAGTCATCTTTATTGCTGTTAAAGTTAGACTTTAAATTTAAATGAAAGTAAGAATAAAAAATCAAGAAAGTCAGCAGTTTTCCACTCAACGCCATATATAGACAAATAAACCCTCCAACGCACAATCACTCATGCCGACGTGAAAGTACATGTTGCCCGAAAAAGAGGCATTTGTATAAAATACACACTCTTGGAAAACAGAAATAAACAGAAATAACAACAATGAAGGGCATGAATAAAACAAAAAATAACAACACATACATTCAATACATATTATATGTATATGTACACACAAAAAAAGAAATGAAAAACTATGTTCGGCGAGAGATAAAGCAATAAATTCTGTCAGAAATTTAATTTGATAATAAATCTTTCCTTCTAGCGCTACGGAATTTATTTGAGTCGCACATATACTCATATGCACTATTATAGACAAACACACACACATATATACATATAAACTCCTACATGTGGGGCCGTGTATGTTTTAATGTGTGTCCCTGTGTGTGATATAAGCCCACACTTATACAAAAAAAGTTGGTACATAATACATAAATAAACAACAACAACTAAGCAGAGAAATTTAATGCGTGTGTATTAACAATGAATGGATGCCCGAACATGACACTCATAGATGTTTCCATGTACACAATTCATACTAACATACACGTACTATGGTTCACTGGCTCCTCAAGCAGTTTAACAAATCCGGCGCTATATTAAAAACTCTCTCCCAAAGGATCCTTTATATAAGCACCATCCACTGAAGGTAAACTCACTTCTTCACATCATTTGCAACCCCGAGATGGAGGCGTCAGAGATTTGCACAAATTATATTCTTCAGCAGCATGAAGATATGAATCGTTCTAAATTGTTGTTGTTGGTACTTTGAAGGTCGTGAATTTTGAGATTTTGACCTGAAACCTTGTACCAACGATTTGGTTTCGCTGATTTTTATAGAAATTAAAGGACGACCGTCAAAGGCCAAATAAACAAGCGACAAAAATTTAGCTTTAAGAATTGGCCTATGAAAGTAGGTTTTTTGTATATTTAGTATTTATTTTTTTTTTTTTTTTATAATAAAATTATTAAAAAATGTGTCAAAAATTGGTGGGGAGAGACAGATACGCCTACAATTTATAAAAAACCCTATTTGGCGCGCCCACTGTTTTGTACGTCGAAGCAGCATATTTCAGATTTGGCGTAAACCAAGTTAAGTTTTATTACGTGTGCCTATGTCCTATAACTTGAAAGCGAAACAGGATACAAAGAATTGTTTCGTTTCAAATCGAAATCTAAGGTTATTCGCTACACTCCTACCCTTTGCTAGCATTTGTGTTTTTTCTCATTCATTGTGTGTTTCTCGGTTTTCTTTTTTCTTATTTTTCTGTTCGTTTTCAGGATAACAAATGGCCGTCACACACATTTGGGCCAAATTAGGAAAAACACTTTCACTGCCACATGGTGTTTGTTATCATTGTCACTTAAAAAGGAAACATCCTTAAGCAAAGGGACCGATGCACACACCGTTGAAGCAAGGAATACGAGTACATATCTTAATACGCTCAATGTTCTATAAAAAGGATTCAGTGGTGTCGTTTATAAAGTCGGAGGTGTTTTATTACTGAATAAAATTACTACGCATCTGCGATTACTGACTAAGAATTTCATGATTGAACGAGCGCATAAATGGAAAGTGATTAATATCTTTTTTTTAGTTTAAAGTAAATTCTTTCACGCGAGAGCCTTAATTTAAAATTTTGGATATTAGTTAACAAAAATATAAGTATTTTTTTTTGCGCCAAATCTATTTACACTCCAAATTTGATAATTGATACGTCCACTGGTGGCGTCGATGTCGCCAGCAATAAACTTATCAGATTAAGTCTGATTAGCACAGCGGAGAGAATAAAATTACACATAACGACAATGAGTCTTCTGTTCTTCCAAATGTTCCATTACACGAAGTGTTCAAAGTGTGTTGCGTAGAGTAACTAGCAACAGTTAATGTCATTTGATTAATTTTATTTTCGTACATTTATATAAATATTTATATCCTCCGCATTAGATGTTGTTACACGTAGAGACCGTACAAAGTACGATCAAACTGAAAACTGACTTGATCAAGACAAGTCCGTGTGTGTTATCCAACAATGTCCATTTTTAGTATATCGATCCATGGGATAATTATAAATATGTGTACCAAATTCCGACTTTATTGCTAAATGTTTTTGATAGATATAAAGATTTTGGTTGATTGTGGGCGTGACTCTTAACCGATTTTGCCCTTATTAAAAAGCGATCTGCATGAAGAAACTGCCAATACATTCGGACATACACGTCTGAATGGTATTGGTTTTTCATACTGATCAAGAATATAAATACTGACGCCTCCTTCTCTGTATTGGAAACGGAATGACAAATTTAGAATACTGTTATTTTTATATGGAGAGTATAGTAATAATATATACACTTTTCTGCGTTATGATAACATTCATCATGATGATTTGGGGGTATATTGTTTTTGTTCAGACGTTTATAAGTACCGAAAGTGGGCGAGCCACACCGGCCGCGCCATGTTGTATTCTTTCAACTTCAATGTAAGTGAGGATAACAAACTAATAACACTATAACTGAACTATTACAACTATAAATATATATTTTTGATCAGTATCAACAGAAAAGTCGATTGAGCCTTTCTTTCCGTCCGTGTGAGTTTGTATACACTTTTGTTGGAATGAAAAAATAAATGAAATATTGCTCTGAAATTTTTTCTACGGTTTTCTAATGCAATTGGGCAAGGAGGTCCCATCCTTGACTTTCAGCACTCCTACAGTCGCAAATTTTAAGATATCCAGCAGAAATTTGGTATACATATTCATCACCATCGTAAAATCGGTCCACGGACTACCCCACAACTTTAAAAAGTTCAACGTGCTGAACTGGGCTACATATTTCGATTTCAATATAGTAAATTCCGATTTCAGGGAAAAACAAAATGAGTGCTTTATTTGTACATTCTATTAATAATAAAAATTAGACCAGCTATTGGAAAAATCATCATTATCTCCCCCGACGAGATTAATATGAACAATGCTCACGTTTACGTGCATATGTGCTTACATACTTTTTTAAAATGTCGCAATAATCCTGAACGCAATAATCCTGAATAATCCAAAGCAATGTCTTGAAATTTTGCAGATCTGTTCATATTTATACCCTTTATATTTAAAATTGTCCTTGGATGGACCAGGCCTCTTCCAACATCCTTAAATTCTACTTAAACATTACTTTCCTATTGCTCTTGAACCATTAGACCTGAATACCTATAATTTGGTACACAAAATTCTCATATACGTTGTAGAAACGTTGAGGTATTGAATATGGGTAAAATCAGACCATACTCCTTTTAAGGCAGGAAAGGTATGTGCTTCGCTAGCTCGTATCCTACCAAACACCAAAGGGCCCAAACAACCCCAAAGGCGGGTTCTTATAGAGGTGGTCAAAAGTTCAATTTTATACGCTGCTAGTGTTTGGGCTGGTGCTATGAGGTTCAAAACGTACCGGAAGATGATTGAGCCAATTTACAGATTAGCGGCACTTCGGGTATGCTGCGGCTTCCGGACAGTATCGGATGATGCAGCATGTGTCATTGCTGGGGTGATCCCAATCGATCTACTAATAAAGGAAGAGAAGCTAGTTGACTCCGCTCCCTCAAACCGGAAAGGGACCCGAACCATGGCCAGACAGGTAAGCCTGTTGGAATGGCAACTACGATGAACATTGTCAACAAAAGGTCGATGGACGCATACAATCATTCCACGGCTCGAACCCTGGCTAAACAGGAGGTACGACGAGGTAAATTTCTACCTCACACAAATGCTTAGCGGGCATAGTTGCTTCAAAGCTTATCTCCACCGCTTTGGGCATGAGGATGACCCTTATTGTCCGACATGTGATGGACACTTAGAAAATGCCGAACACGTGTTCTTCACATGCCCACGGTTTATAAGGGAGCGTAGAACAGCAGAGGCACTAACTAATAGTTCCATAACGGTAGCCAATATAAGTGAAGTAATGCTTGCATCCCCGGAAAACTGGGACATCGTAAGCCGTTGGATAACCTTCGTCATGGGTAGGCTTAGAAAGCTAGAAAGAGAGAGGCGTGCAAACCGCACTCCAAACATGTTGTAGCACTCAGTGAGCCATTCATGCCCTGCGAAGTAATACTGACCGGTGGTACCGCAGGGAATTGGATTTTTGGAGGGGTTTTAGTGGGTATGTCGCCATATGATGATGACTCCCACATAACCATGTTCAGCATTGGTACCCATAAAGGGTTTCCCTTCCGTCTTCGTAGGAAAAAAATAAAAAAAAGACCACACTCCTTTCTTCAATTCCTACAAGCAACATTTTGATTATTATTAATTATTTGTTGATTTAGAAAAGTCAAAGCCATCTAAAGTGAACTTATTGTGCATGTTTGACATAGACAAGACATGTACTATGTACGTTTTACTTGCATTTAAAGAAATTTGAGATATTATTTCCCAACTATTTGGAAGGTGTCAACGATAAAGGTTATCCCAGACTTGGCATACGTCTAATGTTGCCCCGTTCTACTTGTTTTGAATTGTCCGCGTACACACAAATGTGAATAGGAATTGGGATGGCATATGTGCGTACAAAAACAACACATATCCAAATATGTTTATGTGTATATGTATGCGGTAATAGAGGCGAAAAATGATGCCCGTATATCTTAATATACGTATCGGTCGTACACAGGATATTCCCCAATAAAAGTTCAATGTCGTAAATTAAGTTTTGCAGTAGATTCAGTTACAGTTATACTCTAGTCTTTCTTCCTATGTAAAGAATTTTCACCGCTGAACTATTCCTTCGAACATACAAACGTGCATTCAATGTGTTTTATTTGCTGAATGGCTGGAATAAAAACAAAAATGGTTCCAAAGTATAAAAAAATCAAAAAAGGACAGCAAGTAACTAAGACGGATGAACACCAAGGAAAGAACATTTATGTTTGCCGATCAGCAAATACATTTCCGCTGTGTGTTGTTAATACATTTCCTATTTATGTTCCGGTCGGAGTGAGCGAGAGGCACATAGAGTAGACCACCACGCAAGCATCCCTTTTTATGCATGCGCTCACTCTTACAGCTGCAACATGTACAAAGAAAGTTCATTTTTTATGGCAAAGTTAGGGATTTTCTTGCGCTAGACTTCAACTTTAATAAATTACCCAAGCATACACACACACGAGCAGTGCTTTCGTCAATTGCATATGAAATTTGCATAAAATGTGCAACAAACACAGCACAGCACAGCACAGCACAACACAACATAACCCAGCACAAGTATACTGAAAGACATTAATCTCACATGGTGCCAAGGAATTCAAGTGTTCCGATGCTGATGCTGTTCCTTTTCTGTTTTCTGCTAATATTTTTACGTACTAAGTGAGCAGTTTGATGTTTAGCTCTTCGTATATTAATAGGAAATACACTGCAAGAACACCTTGGTTTGGGACTAGTATGCGAGTGTGCGTGTTATAACAGTTGTGGCTTCTTTCCTCCAAAGATTTATAGCCAAAGTCCAGACATACATTTGTATGTAGTGTGCTGTACTGTACCATACTCTGCTGCATAATGCTGCGGTGTGTGCAAGCCAAGACGGAAAAGTCAAGAATTTTCTTAATATACCAAATAGTTACATAAAGAGAGAACCCAGCAACAACCACAAGAAACTATAAAAGCTGAACTGATTACTTTAACTTGGCTAAAGGTTGGAGTTCTGAGGTGAAGTCGAATGCTCCCTGCAAGAAAGAATTCATCAGAGTAATAAAAAAGTTTTACAACAACAAGTTTGGTCTTATGTATTTTTCCCAGCTAGGGTTAGAATTAAATACACATCTGTAGTCGGAATAAAAGCTAAACATATTTGGTTAAAGCAATAATGTATACAAGTTAAAATTTTCATACCCACCACCCTTAGGATGTTAGAAGATATTTGAAAATATTAAAAGATTCCCCGCCTCTAATCCTGCATGGAGAAAAAATCGCACTTTTATAATGGAGTTAATGGGTTCAATATTTGACGAAACCCGAAGGCGTTGTGAAACTTGGAAGAGGTGAAACCGTTAAAACTACGCTTCTAAGCTCTAAGCATTATGGTCTTTCCGGATTGTTATTTCCTCCATATTATAGTGATTTGGGTAGATTAACGGTTGGCACGTCAATCTATTGCTCATCTGAATGCTCACGGATGCAAACATTTATAAAATAAGATGAAATTTGATACAAGTGATCATGGGCAAAATCGGCAACAACGCAATTTCAAGCAAACCATCTATTTACATATATTTATATAAGAAATGTAGATCAAGCAAAAATGCCAAGAAGCAATTTCATCTAAAAGTTCACATGTACACTCGTATTATAGGAAAAATCATGTCCTGATTGCACGATTCTACAAAGGTACAAAACTACTTCATAGAAACAGTTTTTCACATGTTTATGAACATGAACAATCCCATAAGGATGCAAGTAAAACGCAACTGAAGTTATTAGCTACAGTGTGGGCGCACGTTAACCGGCCACAAGTTTGTCCCCGACACAAAACATCTATAATGTGTCCATTACCCCACGGATATTCTCTAGATTTATAAAAAGTGTTTTTTAAAATTTTGGTAAAATTTTATTGTGTTTTATTTTTTTTGGTAGATACCATCAAAAGCCTAAGGTGCGAGACATTAACCCGCTACGTTACGTCTGCGTCAATTGCCTAGAAAGGCCGTTGACGCCTATTATGATAACATCTATCTAAAGGTGAGGTTTTCGCACTGTACGCGGTAAAACAACAATCCAACATCTCACTATTTTTATACCCTCGACCTCAGTGATGAGGTTTGTTTCTCAGTTTGTTCCTCAGTTTTCAACACTTAGGAGGAGGTGTCAGAGACGCTACAAAGTATATATATTCTTGATCAGCATCAAGTACTGAATCGATTTAGACATGTATGTCCGTGTGTCCGTCAGTTGTTGGCATTCTCACGGTCGTAAATTTTGAGATATTGACCTATAAACTTGAAATTTGGTGCACTTATTTAAGGTGCAGTATTATATATATTTGCTACGCCCACCATTGTGGATGTGAAGGGTATTTAAAATTTGGCTAAAGCGAAATTTAGTTTTCTTACTTGTTAATTTTATTGTGGTGTCTCCTAAGGAAACTCTTTAAAGCTATACTGTATGTTTTGTAAAATTATGGGTCATGGACTGAATTATCCCATTTTCAATTCCAAAGTTTTCAGATGTAAAGAAATGATTTGTATGAAATGATTGAAGGGGACTGATATGAACAGCTCTGCCGAATTTTGGAACATTCGGCTTAGTTTTAAAAGAAAACGTGAATGTAAACGTGTGCGTTGCTCATATTAATCAAGCATGCTGATATTATTCTAGTACAATAGTACCATCTCGGGTGGTCGATTTTCTTCATTCATGCATGCATTCATTCATGTACCGTTAGATTGCTTAATAAAAGGAACTATTTTCAAAATCGAAAGTTGCTTGACTCGGAATGAGGTAAACAGATTTAATTGAATAATTAGACCGTTTGTGGACCCATTTGGCCCATTTTAAAAAACAAACTGTAAACACTAGTGAAGATTATTTGTATGTAAAATTTCAGATTGATATCTTAAGCCATGAAAGTGGTATAGGGAAAAGGCTACAGACACACGGACACAAGGGGTAAAGCGACGTAAAGCGGTTATTGATGCTGGTCAAGGGTATATATAGTTCCAGGGGTGTGGCCCCTTCTGGTACATTTACAAACATTTGAACGAAATCAATATACCCCCGAAATCATTGTGGTGGTGGGTATACACATCAAGAACGGAAGTGTACTGCCATTCAACATTCTTACCACCACAGTGACATGTGTGCCCCTTCTATAAAAATATTGAATAAAGAATATCCTTTTTATATAAATACTGCAACAGAACGTTAGTATCCTTAAGCAAGCATTCAATAACAATAACAAAAACAACAACTCTGTTACGTGTGCTTACGAGTTCTCGGTTTATGTTTCGTCTCTCTTCTAACTCCAGCAACAACAGCAGTTTTTATGTAACATACAACACATTTTTCGCCAAGTTGTATGGCGCATACTGAGAGTTAGTACTTCCGGCGAGAGGAAGATGAATGTTGTTATGCCGACACCATGATGACGCCAACTAATAATATTCCAACTCGATTTCTTCTTTTTGTCATTGGTTTTATATTCTTTGGTAATCTCCCATACATTTGACAGCACTCTTCAGTTACTGGCTGCCAGATCCTTTTTCTGCACCAGAATGTGATGCTTCAGCAACACTCATACAATCTAGTGCCTTTTCCCCACGTATGACATGCTCTTAAAAGGGTTTTCTTTCGGGCAAGTGTGCCTTTCTTATCGTTCCTATTTACGTTTACTTGGTGAACTATTGATTGCCTCCAGCAGAGGTCACTGTAGCAGCAGTCAGATCTAGTTTATGTACATAAAATATAGAAAAATTTAAGCAGAATAGAAAAAAGTTAAACAATAAACGTATTTAAAAATTCTTCTTTATGTGTTCAGTTGGCTGAGGTGTCATTAAAATTTACTTCGTTGAAAAGGTGCCGGTTGTTGTACTATTGTGCCGAATTAAGGCAGAGAAAAATGTCAGGAGCTTTCACCGCCACTTCCACTAGTTGCTTAATGTAACACACGCACACGTATATCACAAAATATTGTTTTAATGCAACGAATTGGAAAAAAATGCGAAAAGTCACAAAAAAGGGGAACAATTGCAGGCGGAAAGGCGTAAAATTAATAATTGCATAAATTTACATGTGTGGCTGCATGAAATATTGCTCGCACAGCATAAATCGCACATAATGTGTGCACTGGCCGTGTGAATATTTATTGTTGCGATTGTAAATCATCAAACCATATAAACGCATTTTCCAAACTTACATACTCACACACTTAAGCACCCGCCCACACAAACCATTGCCACTGCCATATATGTATAACGCGAAAAAAGCAAAATTGTATATCGGCTGTAATAGCAACCGTGGCTGGCCGTATCTGTAATAGTGTCATAGGAGTCATTACATCATACTCGGTATCAGTAAAAGCACCAGATGAACTCTAGGAGTTGAGTTTGTGTTTTTTTGTACCCTCCACATAGGAGGTGGGCACACAAAGTTTGCTATTCTATTTGCAAGACAAGGAAGGAGGAAAAGTTTTTGATTATTGATCTACATCAAAAACTAAGTTCGTCCGTGTGTCCGTTAGATGTTGTTACGTACACGATCGCTAACTTCAAACTGAAATTTTGCACAGATACATCGCTGTTTTAATCGGGCTAAATCGGTTAAGAGCCACGCCCACTATCGAGATAAGTCTATACATCTGGCACAAAAATTTACCCATGAAGCTGGAATCGAATACAAATATTTACAATTACCCCTTTCACGGATGTGACAATAATGGGTGTAGTCAGATAGAAGACTCGACTTACAAGTTAATACGTAATACGAATATTCTTAAAAGACATAATCAAGTAAATGCCACGCTCACTGTTTGTATGTAGATGTGGAGGGTGTTGAAGATTTGGCCCAAGCCAAATTTAGCTCTCCTGCTTGTTATGTTGCATGTCATGTTTTCACGGACATATGCCTCTTATCGGAAATATGAGAATAAAAAATACTACGTACTTTTCCAACAACTGCTTATTAACTGCGATGGATAGACGCTGACTGAATTTGTTTATATGTAAATGCGTGAATGTTGTTGTACGATTAACTAACTTGATTAAAAAGTGGTTGAAAATGGCCACTACTTACATAATTATATGACAACACCTCTGTATCTTATACGGGTTGGCTTCACTTGAATTCACATTTACCAAAACAAAAACGTCAGACTTTTCAGTCTCTCTTAAATTATATAAGGTCGAAGGAGACGACTTCAACAAAGGATCTGCTCCGTCGTAATATCAAGCACACATTTTTTCCCAAATAATTTCTTCTCCCACCAACATTATGATATTTTTTTTCTTTATATGATCGAAGGAGGATACGTCCCAACTAATGGAAACCTGTGCATTCTGTGGATGAAGTTAAAGCAAAATACTTACGTACGTTAAGTGACAGTTTTTATTCAAGAACTAAATTTCAAAAATTGCATCAAGAGAGTATTTATCAAGGGTCTCCAAGGGTATACATAAGCCAAACAACATAAACCTGTAGGGGGGTCTCCAAATTTAAAATAAAATCTTTAATATAATTTAATAATAGAACCGCTTCATTGATGCATAACACTTCACTTACCTTACTTCACATTCTTATCAAGGACTTATTACGAATAATGTCAAATTTGTTTTTTAGATTTTTATGAAAAATTACAAAGCTAAGCACAATATATTTTATGTGTAAAAATTGAATCCCTTTTCCATATATTTGATAGATTATATGCATGGATTGGATCAAGGAATAAGAGAACAAAACACTGCAAAGGTTGGCCAAGTCGCAGTTTGTGTAAGAAATTGTGCTCTAAAAGAAATTATGCACACAACTACGTAATAATTATCCTAGCAATTGAAAAGTGAAATTGAGACTTCACACAGGTATAGCACACTTATTCGTATATACTTGATGAGGATTACTTCTGAGGCAACTGTCCGACTGTCCGTACGTATGACTATTTTTGACGCAACAAATGAAATACTTGAAACTTTCAAAACTCTCTCACAATACTTGATTATACAACATATAAATGATTTGTTTGAAAGAAATTCGGTACGAAATGTGCTCTTTCTTTATTCCTTTTAAAAGGTTAAAAAGTCTACTTTCGTGTTGAGACTATTTTTATATATAATCCCTAAAATTATACGCATGTTTTGTAACTACTTTCTTATGCACTTCTTTTGGAAAAATATATTAAATGTGTGAAATGAAATTTATGAAAAAATATTAAATGTTATATGAATGTACCCAGAACCACAGCAAGTGATAGATATTTCGACATTTGTTGGTATAGACCAGCGGTTGGCAACCTTTTTTCCAGATGGCGCCACATTTCTATAAAATTAAGGAAAGTAATAACTTCGGAGCCATATGTACATTTTCAACTCGGCAGTCTTTAATAGGTGGCGCCACTAGAATGTACATTGTTGGAAAAGTCAGTTTGCTTTGGAAAGCACCTTCAATTAACTTGGGCTAAATATTTCACATGTATGCGTAAGAAAAATTTTACTTCAATATTCGTATTCTACACTAAATAACCTTTCTTGTAAATTCTTAACGCTAATACAAAAAATTATAAAAACTAAATTTTCAAATGTTGCTTTCAAAGCATTGTGCGAAAAATTGAAAACAATCGAATTTACACAATAATTAAATTGTGAGCTAAAGTTCTTATAAAAATTCAAAATCTCCATATGATTTATAATACAGTTAATATACTATTTTAAAAGAAAAGGTTTTATGAGGAGCCACCACAAATAAACGAGTGTCATGCAGATCTGGAACCGCAGGTTGCCGATCGCAGCTATAGTCACGCAGAAGAGATGTTGCGATGGTAGAGGAGAATATTTCATTCATTAGTTAACTTATGAAACATTTTATCGAACTTCTGAGTTAGTCTCCTACCACTAGAAGGCCAAGGAGATCATTTTGATCCTTTCACAATTTAAACTGCGAACAGTGCCAAATTCACAATAATTGTAAAGTAAGAAAACTAAATTTGGATTAGACCAAATCATGAATACCCTCCACATCTACAATAGTGGGCGTGACAGGTATGTGATTACGCCCTCTCATAGTATAAGAATTCTGTATCAGCTTATATAGTTTTTTGTAAATTTTAGACGCGTTTGTTATTCGACCGCGCCTATTTTTGGCGCATCGATGGGTAGGATAACTATAAATATATGCACCAAATTTAAAGTTCATATGTCAACTTTTGTGCAGACATATAGATTTTTGTTGCTGGTGGGCGTAGATTTAGACCGATTTGGGAAATTTTAAATAGCGATCTGCGTGAAAAACTACACGTACTACACTACAAAATTTCATCTCAATATCTCAAAATTTACGACCGTGAGAATGCATGTCACACATGTCTAAATACATGTCTAATCGACTTGCATATCAAAATACATATATACTTTATAGGGTTTCTGAAGTCTATTTAGTATTTCTTCCAAACTATGGTTGAGGGTATAAAAAAACGTCTAACTCTTAGAGCATATGTGAAAAATTTTTTGTGGATCTTGCACAGGTTATCTACAGAACAACGTAGTTAGCGTTAAATTTTACAAAAAATGAGTAATATTCAGTTTTATTTGGTTAAAAAGTCTCAAATATTTTAAACTGCTTGTTCCTAAATCAGGCTTTGACAGAATATTTTCGACTCATTTATTCCAGGATGTCCACGTCACACTTTTTTGGTTGTAATAGTGTATATACTGTGGAAGTTTTCTACCTCCATTATAATAATTATATTTTCTTTTTAAACAGTACTTCCATTGATTACATGTCCTTGATTTGCACTAATTAATTTGAATTGAAAGAAAAGTCGAAACCTTTCTGGTTGCTCTAGGCAAATACCCAAAAGTATCTCAATTTTGAAAAATACGTTCACGGCATCTTCTAATAATACATTAAAATATGACAAAAACACAAAAGTTAAGAAGAAAAAAGGTTCTGCCATGATAATTGTCAATGGTGTTCACAATTTAAATTGTAAATCGGTCAAAAAGACCGCCTTCACCCTTCTAGTGTTAATCTGCAAAACTGCTTTAGAGGTGTTAGAACTTTCTTATTATTTCAATGGACTGACTGAGTTACTAACTACAAACTTCTGATATTATCCATGGGGCTGTATTGAAATTAATAATTACAAAAAAAAAAAAAAATTCTCACAGCCATACATACGGACATGTAGAACAGCCAGATCGGCTCGACTGGTTAAGAAAATATATTCATAGGAAATGTAGAGTGAATTTTTTTGGTTCGAACAAAGGAAATTGTTAAGTAATTTATGTTTATTTACCAATATGTCACCTGAAAAATCCACTTGTCTTCTCATCCACTTTTATTTACTTTATTTAACGTATCTTCTCATCAAATATAAAATATTTAAATAAAAAATTCTTAGTGTCTAGCGCACACAACTGATTGTATAGTTGTGTCCCCGAATTCGATACCCGCTAAGGTTATGAAATCAATTCGATATATGCTTATGGCTACATTGCGACTCATGCTGCCTCAATGCATTTGGTCCGAATTATTCCTACGAACAACTCTTATTAATTGTAAAGGAAGAGTTGGTTAATTTTTTTTCTGTGTATATAACAGAAAAGCGGGCACATTTTTCATTAATAAATTTTTAGTTCTACTAGTATCCAATAGATGGCGCTTTTTATATGTTTGTTACGGCAATACTGTAGTTTTCGTTCCATTGTCTTTACTAAAATTAGTGTCTCGACTATTGTTTACAATCTAAGCTGATTTCGTCTTCGTATCATTTATTATTGCATACTTTTGGGAAAGTGCATTTAATCGATTCTTTAACTATGAAGTAAATCATACTGTTGATTACGAGAATATTCCCACAATATGATGGATGTAAAACCTATATAATATTTTTGTCAAATGTTAAGCAATGGAGAACTGTGAAGGCCCAATTATGTTGTAGACGTATTTACACAGAGGCAGCCGATTAATAATTTTTAGGAGGGGAGCACTCAGGAAATTTACAATACAAAAAAGACACATTTTCAAGTATAGTTTTTTCGTTCATCTTTATTTTCATGTTAATGTTTCAGCCGAATTAAGCCCATCTTGTGGTAAAAGTACAATAGGGAGCCGTTCCTTTTCACTTTCACACTGGTATTCTCTTTTTTTTCTTGCATTTAAACGTATGTAATTTACATTTTATGGACTTCAAGAAATTAAACTAGTTATCGTAAAGTAGACATTTTGAGATGTGTTCTATTTTTTTTTTATTTTCGGTTTCTTGTCTTTTATTTTTATTTTTTTTAATGCATAAACAAAAAATCATAAGAGCAACTGAAACAGGTGGTTTTGTTGGTTCTTGTTTATTAAAAGTGAAATGTGTAAGATTGAGTGGCTGCCACGTTTGTAATTTTGTACAAGCATGTAGAAGAATTTACAAACACAAATCAATTCAAGTACTTTTGCAAATTGTTTAGGGAAGGGAAAGAGGAGTTACAAGCGGATTTGTGTGCTGAACGAGTTTAGTGCTTTATGCGGTAGTGTTACAATTAAGAAGCCACATATTTACAATAGTTTTGCTTTTTCTTTATTAAAAATTACGACAATTTCATAACTTACGTATATATTTGATAATAAATTACCCTAAATATAATATATATGTAGAATAGTTTGTATGTATAGTATATATGTATGTATATTAACTCTCTATATCTCTCTCTTTCTTGAATGCTTTAATAGTTCCTGCACTTTGTATTAAAGTGTTGGTGACATCATTACGTATATCTGTTACTTTTGCACAAATCGGATTCATCTCTTATGGCTGTTAAAAGGAATATGTTTGCCTTAAAATTATTTGTAGTTAATTTTATGTGAATTACGTCTGTATACATATATGTATGTAAGTAAATGTATGTGTGTTGTTTCAGTTAAAATTACTTCTCAAACATGTGTGTTGTGTTTAACTTAATATCTATTTGTTTCTATTTGTTTTACGTATACTTGTTTGGTATCTGCTGAGAAGTACTATTTCCGAGCTGTGTCATCATTTTCACCATCCACACGAGATGGGGCTACACTAACTGTGTCATTCCGTTTACAATTACAAGAAAGAAAAGGCATAATAGACTACATAAAATGTATGCATTCTTGATCAATGACACCATTTGTGTATTGGGTATGAAAGCGTTCACTATACTGCAAAAATGGGGAAATTTAAGTAAACATTTTTGATCCATATATGGATGGGTGAGTGGTAGATGGCAACCACGTTCACTTAAGTAGAGAGAACTTCAAAGTTGAAATTTACATTTCCTGCATACTAACACAGACACGCCCACAATTAACAAAAGAAAGCCCCCTTTTGACTTTTGATGTTATACGTAGCACACATCTTAATATGTGGAGGGTAACTAAGATTTGGCAAAAGCCAAATATCCAATGAACCTTTTTTTATTTGTTTGTGTTCTATTTTTGATGGCTGTAGTAAATAGCAATGATTTTGTAGATTGACTTATTTTTTTCACGGTTCAATGGGATTATACTCTTTGCAAATTACGTATTCTTTCGACTTTATTGGACAAGGGTATTGAGGTAAAAGTGTGAGCACCTCACCGGTGTGGTTACGGTGCACGCATCTTCCATTACGTTTGTCATAATCATCTAGAATAAAGAATTCAGTGTCGCTGAGGGTGTGGGTACAGGGAGGTGTTATGACAAACATACACATGTATATTAATGCATTCTCTCCCCCTCTTTCTCTTAGTCTTTAGGCTCACTTCAACTCGTATATGCAAAATCGTCCAATTAGGAGGCGCTAAGGCGTAAACCAACAAAATTGTAAATTAAATTTAATAAATTATATACAGAAAGAAAGCAACAAACATGCGGAAAAGCAAAGACATGCTTCAAGGTTATTCCCTCAACATATTGCAACCTGCGCCTTGGAGAATGTAAAATCATTCAAATCAATGGAATTGCAACAAAAACTTTTCAACACGAATAAGATTTTATCACATATTTACAAAAAAAAGAAAAAAATTATAAGAAAATATAAAAAACTCTTTCTGTTATATTTAGATTTCAGTTTTATTAATTATTTAAATGTATTAATCTCAAATTATTTTTATATTAAAGATAAATCCGAACTAAACTTAACTAAATTTCGTTATAAGAATAAACTTAATACGAAGCAAAAACTAAAAAAAAAAAAAATTATAAACAAATTTTTTATACAAATAAGGAGGAAAAATATTCTTAAAACGAATTAAATATGAATGCAAACATCAGCTAAAGGAAGATGTGGTAGAGGGGGACAGTAACAAACATCGTTCTTTACACGAAAACATTAAATTAATTTAGCGAATAAAATTATTGTATTAAATTATTATCATCAAAAGTAACAACGTATGGTGCACATGGTGCGCACTTGGAGTTAGACAAGGAATAAAAATATATTTATTTATAATAATTATTATACTTTACAGTTATTTTGCACAGGATTCGTTCCAACTATAATGCTACCTACGTACATATGTTTGTAAACAATGTATGCGTAATTGAATTCATATTCAATAAATCAGTGAAGTACACCCAGTAAGAGCTAACAATTTATTCTGCCTAATAATCAAGCCAGAGTTGCATTTCCCCTACGAATAATCATCTCTCAGACTCGGACGATTGTTAGGAGTGTAACCAATCATAGGACCGCACATAATCTTTGCCAAAAGAATTTGCAATTTTAACGACAATAAGAGTGTGGGTGTGGGTGTGGCTGGGCGAAATGTGTATTTTCTAGCAATTCTGCTTCATGTTTAATTATCGAGGATGGATGTGGATGAGTTGGAGGATGAGTAGGTGGATTTGACGTCGCTAGACGCGAGTTATTTAAAACTGTTTCGTAACCCTGCTGGTAATGAGGATGATGTGTTGTCAGATTCGCCCTAAGTCCGTGATGGAAATAACTGACTAACTCATTATCGGGAGCATTACTCTCATCGTTATTGTGATAGAGTTTGGTGCATGTATGGCTATCTTTCGTACTGTCAGTAGTGGAACCGGTGATTGTGGTTGCTGTTGTCTTGGTAGGTGGCGCTGCCATAGTGATATTACCGTTCGGGCTACTGATTAAGTTATTGGTACTGCTGCTGGTACTGGTACTGGTATTATTAATTGCTAACGTACTATAGTTAAAATAGTAATTTGCAAATTTGTCCTAATTTTATTCGCCTAAGTGTTGCCCTTGCGCTGCCGCCGCCGCTGCTGCTGCCGCTTTTTGCGCCTGCGCCTGTTTCTCCTGCTCGTTCAATTCTTTGATGGCCTGTATCTCCTTTTTCAACTTCATGCGCCGATTCTGGAACCAAATTTTGATTTGACGCTCTGTCAGGCATAGGGCATGTGCCATTTCGATTCTTCGCCGGCGGGTGAGATAGTGATTCGTGTGGAATTCTTTCTCTAATTCGAGCGTCTGATAGCGGGTGTATGTTTGGCGACCACGTCTTCGTAAACCATTCGTACCTAAAAAACAAATATAAATTAAAATGTAAACGTTAAACATTCTGGCATTTAAAAGTATAAAGTGAAAAATCTGCAAAAAAAAAGCCAAACTATACATTTATTATCATTTATCGTTAATTGTGTAGCTACTCCTTCGCATCGAAATCACATTCCGAAAAGACCTATTTTTGTTTTTATTGCATTGTATAAACAATTAAAAATTGACAAAAAAGAATCTAATTTAAATAATCATTTTCAAAAACTGACCAAATTCCCATTTTCCAGTAAATTGGGGGAGTGGCATATATGAAATTGCGCCTTCTTTTAATGACTTTTAAATTATGTGTTACGTAACCTCGAAGGTTGAATTATGCACCAACGCCGGTTTTTTCGATATATATTTTTCTTCACTAAGACATTTTTGCAGACTGGGGAAATGGCTGTTATTCGATAAAGCCCATTTCCAATAACTAACTGAACAAAAGTCTTCAACACAGTTCCTCAATTTTTGCGACAGTGAGGTTTGAGGTTTGATATTCAAATAGACACATGAACTGACAAAATATCCGGTGACCGCTGAAATCTCTCGGGACTTGATTTGGAAGCCGAAAAAAAGGGAAAACGTGTATATATCTGCCACTTAGTTTTACGTATGAACTTAAAAATTGGAATGCGTATCTATAATTATCCCTTCAGACAATGTGTCAAAAATAGGCGTGGTCAGGCAATAGACATGCCTACAATTTACAAAAAACAATATTCAGATTATAGAGCATAATCATGCATCTGCCCGGGCCACTGTTTGTGTGTAGATGTGGAGGGTATTTAAGTTTTGGTCTAAGCCAAAGTAAACTTTCTTATTTGTTTCAATGTAGAAATGGTTATAATTCTGTGGTTATGTTTATATAGCTTTCCCTCTTCTTTTCGGATCTTGAATCACATCCCGAGAGGTTTCGGTAAATTTTTTGTTCACGCTGTATATAAACGCCTTTCTCCGAGTTGCGCTACCATATCATTACGTCGGTGAGTGTCATTTATGTAGAAGATTATTCAAAACGTGGGTGTAAGATATGTGACGTACCTACTATTTCTCTTACTTTATTCATACTCGAAAATTGTTTTCGAACTCGGACATGTATAAAAATTTAGCGTGATACGCATCTTCATATTCAAAATTGTAAAGTTTTGGGCTGCACTCATCATTTACTGTGACCACCTCGTACTAGAGGTGAAACTGATCACAGTGCGGAGGTCTCAAAGTCTGGCCTCAAGCAAAGTTTGCTGCTTTGTGTATGTGTGTAACACAATAAAACGAAAATGCTTAAAAAATTATCCTATTAAATTATAGGTTGTGTTCGAAGCCTTTACAAAGCCTTAACAAAGAGTCGAACCGCATAATGCATAGTTGCGCACAACTCTGTATGCAAATATGTAAATGCTGATATATGTGTAATAAAACTATAAGCGTGCACTTGTATGTCATATGCGCTTCGATATATGTGTATATAATTACAATATAAACATTTATATATAAACACATGTGTGTGTGTGTACTTTATTCATATAATTATTTTTGTATAAAAAGTATTTTCTACTTTACGCATGTCAACATAAATTTTTTGGTTAAATACCTTTAGGCTAAATTTTTTTGTTATAAGTAATAAATGTTCCATAATATTTAACTTAAACATATATTTTGAATAAAAACAACTACACCAGCACAACTTTAGATATATGATATAATATAAAGGCTTGCAATCGTACTGTTTGGATTTCTCGCTTGTATTCATAAAACAGAACTCTGGTCATAAAGTTTAACATTTAAATGAATATACAATACGCACAGATACAATTTGTGTGTCGAGTGTGTGTGTGTGTGTGTGTGTAGTGTGTTCATGTGTAGGCACATTTAATATATGTACATTTAAGTATATACATAGTAGACATTCAGTAAGCGATAAGTTTTTGTACGTTTTATTATGTGCAGAGAAGCAGAGAAGCAGAGATTGTGTCGTGCGGGAAGTTGGGAAAGTGCGGGAAAGGGAAAGGAAAAGAGTAAGAGGTGAGTAATTGGTGTACAGAAGCTATATATTTATGCCGTTGTACATATGTTTATGTATGTACAAATGTCTATACAGCCATATATATACGTGTATATTTGTGTGTGTGGTGTCAGTTTAAAGGAAGTTAATGCTTGACACAACTCTCTGGCAAGTGGCGATTGTATCACACTTTGTGATGTGCTGCCTGATGCATGTGAATGATATTGTTATTGTATGAGGCCCTGCTTCCTCTCGGTCTCGTTCTCCCTTAAACGTAAGCATGTGTATATTGGTACTTACAGCATGAAAAAAGGAGACTTTTATTACATGTTATTTTATGCACATGCAAAAAGGTAAGTTTGTTTATTGCAAGCATGGCATCCCGTTACTGCAATAACAAAACATAAACTTAAAATGCTGGACCAACCCCAACAAGTTGGAATGGTGCAACAATAACGAAATTTGAGCTGAACTAAATTGCGATTAATCGAATGAACAAGCTTTGGCTGGTGAAGAACGCCCCTTTAATATCGTGCGATATCGAACGACCGTACATGAATCGAGCGATTGCCACAATCCCAAGTAGAACAGCGGAAATCTCCATTAAATGGTCTGTAAATAAGGAGGGATTTTCGCTGACAAATACTTTTTACTATATACAGTTTCCATTCCAATCGGGTCAGTTTCCAGCTGCAATCGCCGCTTAGCCATGAACTGTACTTAAATCCCTTGAAGTATTCGGATAGTTCATATATTTTGAAACTGAAATTGGTGAATCGATCTCATGTTGGTACATGTGGTACTTACACACCTTAATGCTTGTGTAATTTGTCTACGGGTGATTATGCTTGTGCACGTAAATATGCGAGAGTGTATATTTATGAAATTGAGTTATTGCACTGGAGGCAAATTAAACTTCATAAATATGTTAAATCAGAGATTAACTGCCAAAGTATTCACAAAAGATTTTACGAGCCATTAAAGTGTGAGGTGTCATATAAATTATAAAATCTTAATGTGCACACATGCACACGTAACATTGTGGTACGCAGACGGCCAAAGTAATTTTAAATTTTAGAGTCCGCAGTGACCGATTAAGGAAACTGCACAAACATTCTACTGTCCGTGTCCTTGTGCATGTGTAACACCAATTAAACTGAATTTAATGTGTTATTAAATGTGCGAACTGTTAACTGACATTTAACTATCATTTGGTGCAAAAGGCAATCAAAGGTTGAGGGGATGGCATGAATGGTTTTTATTTTAATCACATTGCGAACCTTTGAAAACCGAAATCGGACCGACTCTACATTAATATAATTAACCCATTATTCAAAGTACCCTTAACACCTGCCATTAAAGGTTAAATATTAGTGGTCCGATTATTGATTTTGTAAAAATGAATCAAACAAAATATGGGATAGACCGGAGGCATAACATTTGGCTCTAATGCAGAGGGTTGTGGGTTTGATACCTACAACAGTAGAGCCCATGTTTGGGGTGATGGCGTTTTTTTTAAATGCTTTTTCGTGGCGGGATAATTTCTATTACGGAAAGATGAGTTCGGCACGTTGAATTATTATGCAGAAGACATCTCCTAAGTGCCGATTTACAAAAAATGTATTGACGAAGGTTTCATTATACGGAGTTTTCCTTCGTATTTTAAGTGTCGATATGCTGGGAACATATGTTAAAAAAAAACAGCGTGTTGGTTGAAAGCAAATTTAGTCAGTGAAGAAATTAGAAATGTTCTTGCTGCATAGAAAAGCCTGACGCCATAAAGTGGGATGCCTACGACAACGATAGAAACTCTTAGCGATTAGAATTTTCATTGTAATGTTCAGCCTATATTGACTTAGCGCGGTTGTATTGTATGTTCAACTCATTTGATCTATGTCGTCTCCTTCTCCGGCTTCCATTCGAATGATGATTTTCTGTTTAATATTTTGTTGTGTTAAACAATACACGCGTAGATAAACGTCCACACATACTACACCGCATACAGTGATACCAGCGACTTTTTTTCTTTACGTTGTGTTTGGTTGTTCAATTCATTGGTTCGTAAGCATTCAATTGCAAGGTAAAGGCAGCCAACGTGCACGCCCATCTTACTTAACCCTAATGTGTAAAATGTTCCTGGCCGTCCGTTCTTGCGTTCCACTAAACTTTTACTGGCATTGATGCACAATGTGATGATCATTTCAAGAAAAATACTTATTCATGACATTGTTCTTGGTTTGCTTAGATTAACTGTAAGACCATTGAATGGTATCTTAAAAGAAGACCCGAAAAGCAAACAGTACAAGCGATCAGCATGCTCGCTTACTTTCTGGCCTTAATACGCACACACACATAATAAACGTAAACTGTGGGTGTGTTGGTTGCATTGAAATAATTTTCTAGTTAGATTTTATACTTATTATTGTAGTTGTTATTGTTGTTGTTGCATAATCAACAGTAACAACATCAACAACCGTAACAATCGAGACAAAGTATAAGCATTTTCGTTTAAGGAAATCTTTTCAATGCAATATAAGAGTTTCGTGGCCATTGTTTTTGTTTTCGTATGCTCCTCGTAAACAACGCTAGATGGGCCCTACATTGAATTTCTTACTGCGTTTGAAACTATCCCATCCAAGGCGTTTTGTTCCAAGTTAATCATTGAAACGCGAAAGATATAATAGCCGTAGCTCAAATCTAGAATACCAACCATCGCTATTCATCCGCAAAATAAAACACAAAATAGTTTATCCCCTCCATTTAACTGTTCACATAAAATTTAACTTTGACTTGGAGGAAATTGGACCCAATTGAATCTTTTTCAAAACCCTTTCTAATACTACCCTTTTTTCCAAAATGAGCCATAACGTGGCAAAAAGACATTTTTTAAAAGAAATTAATAGGAATCATTTTCTTAACATAAAATTGTAATAATTATAACATTGAATGGCTTCAGACCAATTATAAAGTTTTGCAAGTGGTCATAGTGTAGAGGGTCACCTTCATATACCAGCTATTAAACTTTTTTCCTGTAAACATTTTGCAAAGGTTCGTGATGTAGAGAGTCTATGGATATGAACATAAATGTTATGATTTATGTTACAATAAGTGCTCAAAGTTGCATGGAGCGTTTTAAGAAATTTTTGGCAAAAATTCGATTAATTCTTGTATAATATTCAATTTTGTTCAGATATATTGTAGGAAGTAATTGTTTATACAAAACTCCAAGTTAAAACCTCATTCTTGTGATCGAGATATTGTGAGCAAGAACGACATTGCAGGCGTGATCATAAACCGATTTTGGTTACGAATTTGTGCGCACAATAGCAAATTTCACTTCAATACCCGTATCTCAGGGGTATGGGCAAACGTAAGACTTAATGGAGAATTCAATGCTAAATATAAATGCGATTTTGTACTTTTTGTGGTGTTTTACTCCTTCTGAGTGGCGCAAAACCAATATACCGCCACACATTTTGTGGCGTGAGCATGAATTTTTCAAGCAACATATCTAAACTAAATATATCTCAGTTATTAAGCACTTGTTTTTTTGAAGAATATATTTATATATTCTTTTTTTTTGCTAAACGTAAATGTCGTTGCATAAGGTTAATGGGCGCCCTCCTGTCGAACTAGTGCATAATTCAATACAATCATAAATGAATCCATACAACAATGCTCAAGATGCTTTTTTTTGTAAAATATTGATTCAGCGGGTGGACGCAACATTTAAATCATTAACTTTTCAGACATTCAGGCAATTCCAGAATTATACACATAATATAATAAACAGTGTTCTACACGAAAACGCACAAAGCACTTGCCACCCGAACGCAGTTATTCAGATAATTAATAAGGTTGGCAATATTTTTCGGACATATCGGAGATTTTCTCATGCCAAATATATGTGTTTGTAAATGATTAAATATAACGATGATTGTGTGTGTGATGGCAACTTTTGGACACACTGACTGGCAGCATATATTGGGTGATGTAAGCCACTCACACAACATACACACATGTGTGTGTATGTGTGTATGCGGCGACAGAAACAAGTGGCACCCAATTAAGCTAAATTTATTCAACAAGATATTCTTCAAGTTAATTGGCAAAAAATGCCATTTTCGTACAACGTTTTTTTCTTCGTTCACTTTGGAATAATATAAAACACATGGCTTGACATGCCAAGCTAGCAAAGCGAAGACGTTTTATGGTAATAAAAACTAAAATATACAAGAGCGAAATGAAACAAAATGGCATGACAGACAGTACACAACAAAAACAACAACAGTCACACTAAGTAGTCGACTCTAAAAACCAGCCAATAAACAAACACCAAGCTGGAAACGTTTAATATGTTTTAATGAATTTTAAAATTTTTATCTCTTAAGTCAAGCAACCACCACCAACCATCACGAATACTATTTTAACGGTTGACAGCTGCTTTGTATTGAAATACTTTTACTTAATTTATTTATTTATTCACTCAGTGAGTCAGGCAGGCAGTCCGGCAGGCAGCGCCATATATCAAAATTTCAAATGAATTTTCACGTTAACGTGAAAGAAAATGTCTAACAATTGGACGTAAAGTGACGTGCATGAAAGTACGTATTGTTAACAAGAAATCTTGTTTGTTGCGTATCTTGAAGGGTTTCTTCTAAATATGAGCCACACAACTGCTATACACACGCACATATATATTATATTTCAAGTTTACAAACTCGAAATTGTGAGTGAATCTCAACTTTGTGACCAAAATCTGGGACATGTTGAATGACCCGCTGTGCTTATAAGAAACCAATGCTTTTATCAATACTCACATATCGACTGACGTTAAGACCATGGTCATTTGGGGAATTTGAATGGATAATCGAAGTGTTACTAACATTGTCCATCGCATCGCACCCGGACGAAAATCATTGCTTAAAAGGTTCAACTTTTCTTTACATTTCTTTTCTTTACTCAACATTATTGCCGACATTGCACGCTTTTATATTCATATAATTGGATTTCTACCAAGTTTAAAAACTGAGTTTTTCAAAACAATCTCACGTTTAATCCCGTAATATTCCTTCACAAGTGTCGAAGTTTTAAACAGCGCACGTGTATTTCATACATTAAGTATGCTCAACAACTAAATTGTAAAATGGCACTTTAACGCCTATAGGGGGACAGGCAAAAGGGGAGTAATAGTAACAATTATACAAGACCTCTTGCCGCCAACACTTTATGCAAAACGTTCTTAAAGAAGCCCGATATCGCTTGTGCTGTTACTTTATTTTTACGAAGCAAAACTTGAAATTTATTATGCGAAAAAGTGCGAAATTCATTTTGGCGCTCAAGCATCCTCTTCGTGTGTGTCTTTTCTTTCGTTCATTCACATTTCCTCTTTTGCTGTTTTTCCAGCCGGTGTTAAAAAAGGCTAGGTGGTGATGATACAACAATGGTTGCCCCTGTATGTGTGTGTGTGTGTGTGTGTGTGTGTGTGTGTGTGTTAGCCTTATACATGCATTGAAAAAAGTGCAGAAGTATATAAATTAAAGTATATAAATTAATTGAAGTGGAGAATGAGCCATAAACCTAATGGGGACGCATGAAATGAAACAAAATTTAGGCGATAATTTTACGTATTGCACCCGCTCACACATACACACAGAGACTCCTTTACACAACACATAGAAGATGTATAAAATAGACTGTAGAAGGTGGCACGTTCCAAAAAAGTTTACAATAATTTTTGGGATGCCTGTATTGGATATAACCTACACACGTACATTCTCACTCATTCTTCGCGTACATCTTCTTTCCTTAACAGTGAGTACACGTATGTCGGTATATGTATAATATTATGCAAAAAAAAAATAAAAAAATTAAAAGTTTTGCTGAGAAAATAAAAAAAACCGTTTTTTACAATACCTCTGTGCGAGATGTTCTATGATGTCTTTATGTGTTGCCGAGTTTATTAACGCAGCTGTGACTTTTTTGCTACTTAAGGGATTTAAAAGTTTTCAAAGCGTCAAATCGTTTTTCTTTCATCGTCTGACTGTTTTGCAAAAACAACATTTTAGCATTTTTCTTACTCAGAACTAGTACGAAGTTCTTCACACACACACACACGCTTGCATTTAAACTCCTACAGTCTTCTATCAACTCTTTGATGAAATTGTTTTCTTTTCCTTTTACTGTGCAAACGGCCCAATTCATTTATCTAATTGAGGCAAGGTTACGTTTATGCGAGAGTCTATTAAATGCGTCAGACCATCTACTACACCAAGAAAAAGTCATGAAAACATATCATGTTTGTCTGTCGGTCTAATTGTTGAGTCCTACAGGATGTGTACAACTAAAACTTGTAAAAGTGAGCAAATGTGTAAAAATGGTGAATTACAGCTATTTGCTCTCATTAAAATGAACTTTCACGGAGGAAGAGAATACCCCGAGAACGCAAGGTTCGAACTAAACTAAAGAGTCGAACTTGCTTTACTTCTTTAAAACATCACTGCACATATGTGTGCGTATATTTTTCACCACTGTATTGTGTTTCCGTGCAATGACTGTTGTTGGTGCCGTGTGCTGTTCGAGTAATAAATCACTTGGTCTTGCACTATATCCATGTACAGTCATTCGCTAACTCCATTTTTGTATCGTTGCTGTTGTTGTTGTTGTCGCTGTTGTTACCCCACATGTCGCAATGCTGATATATGCACTTAAGTACAGTGAAACCCGGTTATAATGCCATTACAGCATAGTTGCCTTGATGCCTCGAGCAATGTTTTCTGTATTAGAAGCCTCCCATACTTGCTATCTTTAGAAACGATTTTCACTGTGTGTATATTCATATTCGACACTATTACTGATATTGCAATTGCTGCTGTACTTTATAATGTGATACGCAGCATAATGTGTTTTTTTTTTTTTTTGTCTCCGTTTATACGTTACATTAATATGTTACTTTTGTGGAACTTTTTACATAAATATTCATACATAATGTGTTCGGATATCTCCACTGTAAAAATAACGGAAACACCTATATGTCAATACTGCGCATAGTAAAAGATATAGGGGAACCCTTCAGACTATATATGTACAGTCTCATTATGTCAATTCAGACGCTTGCTTATAGCAATTCCGTGCAGTCTGTACATAACCTTACTTTGCTTATAGGCTTCCTTTAAAATGTGTTGAGTCAACAGAAACTAATTCCACACTAAAAATAGCATAAAAAGCTACGAGGCACCTTTCATGTGTTGCATATATAATCGTTGCGTCGGCGGAGGAACGATCTTTAAGAGGAACCAATTTAATACATTTTATCATTATCTTGAACATCACAGTCGGCCTAATTTCATTGCAGTCCGTACATAACATAATGGGATCATCTAAATCGCAGTTCTTTTGTTCGTTCATGAGAGCTAGTCCTTTATACATTTAACCCCTCTTGCTACTATTATATATATATTTATATATATTTATATTATATAGCTCTGAACTGTACTATTTTTGCAGTGTATTCCATTGTTATATTTCTATACATTTTATGCACCATTTGTACAAACTTTGATTTTACAAAATACACATTAAAAGCATACAATATAATAACAATAACAACAAGTATTGCGGCAGTATATCTATACGATTTGGTATCCGAGAATGATGCAGAGACGCAGAGACCTTTAGCTAAATTTATCAGCCAACATAAAATAGTCACGCGCATTAGAGCCAATATTGTTCTAACTGTTTGTTTTAAGTTATGACCTCTGATAGGGAATTAAGTCGTTTTTTATTACAATAAACAAACAGCAACATATAAATATATACATTTACATTTTTCATTTCATTTTATTCATGTTTTAGCAACGTTCCCAGTTCCTTTTATATTCCTTTTTATACCCTAAACCACATGTGGTTGAAGGGTATATTAAGTTTGTGCAGATGTTTGTTACTCATACACAACAAATGACACACTCACCTTCAACCGATTGATTCAAAATCAAAATTTAACCAAGGGATCTGTCCGCCTCTCTGCCCATGTGAACTTGTGTGCAAGCTACTGGTCGCATTTTTTGAGGTATTTTAGTGAAACTTGGTACAAGAGCGTGTTTCGGACAGAGAAGAACCCTTTTGAAAATGATTTGAATTAATGATCAAATCATTTTTGGAACCCCTCCACATAATTTTCACTAAGGAACTTACGTGACAGTGCCACGCGTACAAAAAAAATAATTGTAGCATGATTTAAGGAGCTAAATGGTGTAGAAAATTAAATGGTCGGACGTAACCGACTATAACATTTTTACTTGTTATATATATATATGCTAGAATCGAGAAAATCTCAAAAATGAATCCAGAAGTTGAAATTTCTTTGGTGTAGAATTCGATCGTTGTGAAAAACTATAACACATGCCATGCCACCTGTTAGCGCATAAATCGGTTAGGGCATCAATTATTGGCCTAAGAAAAATATACCTTTTTTACTTGCATTGCGGTAAAATTTACACATAAAATATAAACGATATTAATTCACTTAATATGTAAAAAATAAAGGCGGAAAGGCCCTACACGGGCTGGTAATCAAATATGGATGGGCAAATTGGCGATAAATAATAACTTATGTGAAAGTTGAAGGACATACGCATACGGAACAGCTGCAGGATCATAAAAGTATGTGAGTGTGTAGATATATTATTTACTGTTCGAAGCATATATTCCTAAAACCAAATGTTTCACTTTTTCTACACACAGCAACATATATTTATACAGACAGACACACCACCACTAAGATAACTTTAAACCTAATCCTCATATTCAAGTGCGTGCAATATACAAGTATTGTAAAAATGAAATGAAATCAAATTAAATTACAATTGTATCACTTGTATTTCATGGGGTGGATAAAAGGGCGTACCTTAACATTTATATGTATAATACAACAACAACAATAAGCACAAGGCATTGAATCAATTGTGGGAAGAGTACTTGAGCAACATTTATTAAAGAAAACGCAAAGCTAACGAGTTGCGAAAGCCGGAGTACAGGTTGCCTCAAGAGTGGCAGGTTTCTGATTCCGTCCTCTGAAAGTATAAGTATACGGACTAGTTTGTAAGTCAAGTTTTAGCTAAGTATGACTTTTTCTAAATTGTAGTCATGTTAACTATACAACCACGCCCATTTTTGATGCAAAGGTGGATGACATAATTATAAGTATGTGTACCAAATATCAACTAGAGGGCAATTTTTGTGGCATATAAAGAGATTAATGTTGATTTTGTTGGGCGTGGCTCTTAAGTGATTGTGACCAATTTAAATGCGGTCTGCGTGCAGATACTAAAAGTGTCTGTACAAAATTTCTGTTCTGTATCTCCAACTTTGCGACTATGAGAGTGCCAACAACAGACGGACGAACGGACGTACATGTCTAGGACGACTCAGTTTTTGATGCTAATCAAGAATATATGTACTTTGTCTCTAACGCCTCCTGGGTATTACAAATGAAATGACAAACCCAGTGGAGTGTACGAAAAGTAATTTCAATATAGAGTCACGAAGTAGTGCGAGATTTACAAAAATAACTAATTTTTGCGCACAAAACTCTGGAAATGGAAATGTTGTAAATCTGTCAATTAAATTACCCGTAGGGAGTGCGTGCATCTTTATTTTTTGTGCGTTCTGTTGATGGGGTAAGGGTGAGAGTATTCGTGTAACTGATTGTATTTGTAGGTGAAGATTTCGCATTTACCAAAAGCTAAAATTTTCCGGGCTGCGATGTTCTGTACAACTAATAAACTCGTGCTACCCGAACATATATTCCGTGCATTCAAACTGCTTGAATTGAAATTGCATATTGAATTCAACTTGCAGCAACAATCAGTAACGCGACTCTTATGTACATTCAGGTAGCTATGCATGATTGGGTGTAACATTAATATTTACCTTCTTAAACTTGAAGTATGTACAATGTTTTGGCTTTGAGCTTTGTAGGAAATACTACACTCTGTAAAATGACATGAACTGTACAGAAATCTCCTTTTTACATCTACCATCGTTATGCTGTGGGGGTATATTGGTTTTGTTCTAAAGTTTGTAAGTGCCAAAGCGAGGCTCGCCACACCCGCATTAATCCTGACATTTGGGAGATTTATTACACTCCTGTATAATTAGGCGAAATTTGCTTTATATTTTTTGTTAAACTAATGGGCGTGACGCGTTTATGCATAAAATATCATAACATAACGGATGGGTATGAAAATGGTTAATGATGGTAGGTGTCGTTGAGTTGTACTTACGTCCGAGTAGTGAAGGGGCACAGAACTCAAAAGTTACTTATTCGCTGATATACAAACTAAACTAGTAGAAAAGTTATATTTCCTTCGGCCAAATCTTTGATCCTCAAAATAAACTGATGCTTGTTAAAAAATCCCACAAAAATTGACCCTTTTTTAGTTTTAGTGTGGGCGTGTCCTTTGCCGAAACTCAATATCAACCTACAATCAAGAACAATATTTGCGCCATGTATGGAATTCATATCTTATTTTTTGCGACCGGAAAAATGTTTCCCACAGACAGACAGACAGACAGATGGACATGACAAAATCGTTTCAGAATTTGGTGCTAATCGATATAATGCACCTGTGGTCTCCTTCTGGGTGCTACAATCGCTGTGACAAAGTGAGCATATTCCCAATGGTAGATGTAAAGAGATACTTTTTTCCATCATTCACGATTTTTTCTCTGTACAATTTTTGAGCCACGACTTTTGTGATAGTTCGACGATATTTTGCTTATAGATATGTTTTGGTCGAAAGGCGAGCTCTATAACATTAAAGCTGTTAAAATAATTTGAAATCGTTGATGTTGATGTGGACCTTTCCATAAACATTTTTTTCGAGTGTAACTTTGTTGTTTAATTTGTACAGGTGTAGAAAATTGAGAGACCTATTTATATGTGGAGGGTAGAAGGACAGCATAAATGCATAAGTACAGCTGTAAGAGGAAACCTCCCCTTCTCGATAACTTTGTGATTGGTTTGAAATTGAAGACGATGGTGAACTTTTTCATCTCGGCCTGTTACTCCATATACTACAAGCACACACATACTTAATACATTTGTGCTTGCGTATATGCGCAATTCACACAATCAGGCAATCAGATTTTAATTGCTTTTATGTGGTTTGGAATCGGCATCATCTAAAGGCGTGCATGCCCCCTAAATTACATTCAATGCCAAACTTGCATTACAAACGGAAGTTATCTTATGTTTGTGTATGATTCAGACGTTACCTCTTCACGTCACCCCTTCTTTCACACATTATCAGCAACTTGCACAGAGAAAATAATTACACACCAATAAAAGTGCACATGTGTACGTATAGTGTCACTATGTATGCATTGTGCAGATGTGTGTGGTAAGGTAAGTGTACAAGAAAATTTAATTTTCCACAATTGTGCGATTGTGCGGTTTTTGGTGGCTTTGCAGTGCTACAATAGCAATTGCTGTGCAACGCTTTTGCGCACGCCGCGGGACTTTTCTTAATCTTACACATTTCACAAATCAATTTCAGTTATTTTCATCTCTCATTTCAGTGAATAATTTTGTTCACGATATGTGACAAAAGGCGTTTGATGTCCACAGCCCTACATTTCTTTAAAGCACTATTACCTCCACTTTATTATGCGTGAATGCGTGTGAAAGTAGAAATACCCGTTGTAGAAAAATATCATGTGCCCAATGTGTGTTTTTTTTAATTACCGTGATGAAACGTTGTAATTAACCATTTCGTGTTGTTTGTAAGCATGAGGCCAACATTTTTCTGATAAGATATGATATTATCATTTAAACAATAGTTCATTGAGCAACGTATTACAGTTGTACAGAATTGAAAAATTATAAGCACAAGGCAATAAACAAAGACGCGTCTTAAAAGTCTTCCAAAATATATTTAGAAACGTATTAAGTCGTCCTTGCCGAAAAACAGGTGTGCAGTGTATTAATTTTGTGCAAGTATTTGTAGTTTCAGATGAGGATCGACTTTAGTCATCGCAGCAAATAATATAAAAGCTGAGAAAACACTCATGGACCACGATCTATGCAGTCACAAAACTTACGGCAAAATCACTTACCTTTAATGGTACTTCACGTAATATCTTACGAATCAGTGCTTCCCATTCAGCACTCTTGCTTGAGAGAGTAAAGCATTTTTAGCCAAAATTTGGCAAAAAAAAAATATTTTACAATGTTGGTTGAAAAAATCAATGGCCTTTGAGGTTAACTCTTGCGCTTTATCCCGAAACTCATTGAAAAACCGTCAAATTATTATTAATAGTCGTTATGTTTCGTTTTCAAAATGAGGAAATACGTAACGGGTCCCTTCGAAAAGAGCACAACGTTGCAGCATACGTATATTCATCATCTGCACTACTCGATAGTAAGAATTAAGAATATATCATTATTCCGCATACTCGTACACACACGTGATATATTACCCGCAATCATTACAAAAGAAAAAACGAAAACTGGTTTCTAAAGTAATTTTCGGTCATTTCGCTGGTAATGGTAGAGTAAATTTTTTTTATAGAAATGAGGGGCGGCATGAAATGATGGCAAATGTTATCATTAAACGACGTACCTATAAATACCCGTTAAACTGAATATAAGACAAAGTGCACACGGACTTTGTTAGATGTTGGTGATGCAGTTGGCAAATGAAAATGAGGAATAAAAATAGTCATCAGGATAATTCGTTATGGTACGATACAGCTCTTCTTCATTGCAGTGTGCAGCATGTATGATTACTGAAGTATTGAGATTAAAGCAAACAAGTAAAGAAACTCAATTTGGTTTAAACCAAATCTTAAGTTCTCTTCACATCTACACATTAACAGTGGGCGTGGTAGGTACACGTATATATATGATGTATCAACTTGCAAGTCGAGTTTTAAAGAATTTTTTAAATTATGGGCACATCTGTTATTCGACCACGCCCATATTTGATACATCAATGGATGGTACAACAATTAATATAAAATAAGATTTCAAGTTCACAGGTCATTGGACAATTTTTGTGGTGGGTACGTAAATTTTTATCGATTGTAGACGTGGATCTTTACCGATTTTGCCGGTTTTCAATATCGCCCTGCATGCGGACACTAAAAGTGTCTGTACAAAATTCTAGCTCAATAGCTCAAAATTTACGACCGTGAGAATGCCAAAAACAGACGGACACACGACCATACACGTCTAGATCTCCTCATATTTTAATGCTGATCAAGAATACATAAACTTTGTGGGAAATGGAATGACAAACTTAGCATACCCGCCATCTTATGTGGAGAGTATAAAAACTGGTTCATTGTTGTTTTGTTGTTGTTTTGGTTTAAAGGTTGTCTTGAATTTTGAATTGCGCCTGCCTCCTAACAGTTTATTATTACTTGCCACATACATACAAATGCTTTTTATTATCTTGTCCTGAGTGCACCTTTTAAATGTAACATTTGCCAAAAGATATCGTGAAGAAGAAATATGTGCAAATTCAAAAAAAAAAAAGCACGCGTCATGTTTCTTGAGATGCATTAGTAAAGAAGAGTTAAAAAGTTATATTGAACCGCTGCTTACGGTAGCAATGGTTCATAATTTAAGAAAATTTTCTGCGCCATCAATCGTTGACTTTAAAAGTGCGATTGTATTCCAATTTTAAGGTACACACATTCAACCAAAAAAATATAGCGGAGCCGAACGCCTACGTATCTACGCTAAAATATGCAAAAATTTACTTTTGTTTTAATTGGTGCTCATTAATTATAAATAATAAATATCGTGAAAATCTTCGAAATTTAAAATAAAAATCGCTAAAACATTAGAATTGTACTTAAGATGGACTTCGCTGGTTAAATTAATTGACGGTAATACGTGTTTGTCTCTTGTATGGCATTTGATAATATTAGCCTCCACCTCAGGGATGGGGGTGCACTAACTTTTTCATATCGTTTTAGGAATAAAATTTGAATCGATCTAGTCGGGTACATTTGTGGGTACAGAGCACTGATAATAGGCCGATTCCTACATAAAGCACAATCAATCCCGTATGAATGAAAAATTTATGAGATTTATAAAACGAACATGTGTACGCTTTTAAATCAAAACTTTGAATAATAAAAATATTTTTTACATAAAAATGTCAAAACAAAATCAAACAAGGAAGAAAATTAAATTTGGTTTAAGCTAAATCTTAGGTACCCTTCACTTTTACAACGGTGGGCGTGGCAAATATATATATATATATATATATTGCGCCTCTTAATGGTGTATTTGTTACTGTTATCTGATCATGCCCATTTTTGGCACATACATAGATGGGTTAACCATAATTAAGTGTACAACATTTCAAGTTCAGTTCATAGGGTATAAAAAGGTTACCAAAAAAGATCTCTAAGCTACCTCGCCACTGTGTGACCAATTTAAGTTTTTTAACGATTTTTACCGCTACCTAATAACCTATGAGAGATTACAAGTTGAAAATTAGCACATACTGTACCCGCCTCAGAGGTACCCATATATAGTATAATTTATGGTGGATGTCTAAGTAATTTGTTACGTGTACATATACATATACCTCAATAAAAGCGGCGTCTAGTTGTTCTTTCATTGCAACAAAAAGGCGGCGTTTGAGTAATATATGCAGAGATATCTTGTCTTAATCTATAAAAATAACCATTACAGAAAGCCAACAGTGGTGGCTGCACAATTTGCACATATGCTTCTTTTTTGATAATATTTTTTCAATTCCAAAACATCTTTTCACCCAAAAGCATAATAGGAGGCGCCAAAGACAAAATGAAACGAAATATATGTGGACACGATGATGGAGGATGAAGTGTTTTGTAATAAAATAATGCAATACATTAAAGAAATCAAAAAGTTACAAAATTATCTACCACCCTAGCACTGACATTGAAAACACGGAGTGCAACAGAGGTTCATATTAAATTGCGCATGTAGGGTATGTCAGTTAGATAATTGGAGTGTTTAAGCCTCAACCTTCATTTTTTAAGGGTAACTGTACCACATTCCTGTGTATGTATCCACATATTTCAAGGAAGCAAAGGTTTCTGATGAAAATTTAGTTTCAGCTAACAAATATTGAAAATAATTGTAGAATTCAAAGAATGTGAAATTCTACGAATAACTTATTCGCATCTTTCCTCTTCTCCATAAGTAATTAAATAGTCTCTGTGTTTATCAAAACGAAAATATTTGTATGTTGTGAAGTAAATTGTGTCTTTGCATACCCTCCGCAAAAGTTAGGGAGTTCTATGTTTGTCACTTCATTTGCACCACACGGGGGAAGGCGTCACAGGCCCCATATTTTTTATATATTTATCCTTGATTGAGATATTGAACTGAAACTTTATAATGACATTTTTAGTTTATGCACGCAGGTCGCTATTTAAATTGGTAAAAATCGGTAAAGAGCGACGTCGACAATCCATAAAATTATTCAAAAAATCTGCCACAAAAATGGATTTATGAAGAGAGTGAGAGGACGGACACAGACATATCCCCAAATTACAAAAACCGTACTCTGCGTAAAAATCGACTTGCAAGCTGATTCGGAATGCATACGATTTGTACGTAGATGTGGAGGGTATTTGAGGTTGCTTAAGCCAATTTCAGTTTTTTACTCGTTAGAGGGAAACTTTGCGCGTTTTAACCAAGATTTATTATAAACAGTCCATACGGCCACGTTTACTTGTCGTTCTCTTTCTGACACGCAAAGTCTTTGTTTTTTTTCTTAATGTAAACAATCTACATTTTTGCCCTTGCCAGCCACAGTTCACAACCTTATTCACGTGCCCAACATTGTAGGAGCAGCAAATATCGATTAAGCGGGTTGTTGCTTCACTAATAATGTAGCATGAACTTATTTACAACATGGTCTCACCCTTTCTTTCTACTTTCATAGGCTATTGGTACGTCTATGTGCTGTAATGGAGTAAAATAAAATAAAATAAAACACGCACCGAAGCACATTCATCCCTCGAGATATATTGCTTATTTGGTTAGCAATAATTCTTGGGCTAAAGAAATTGTATTCCGCACTGTACTGTGCTGTACTGCCAGAGTAGAAATTTTGCGTCTACGTTGTCTGTGCGCCCTGATGATGATGATGATGATGAGGTTACTAAAGAAGATGCTGCTTTCGTTTCGTGGTAGCGGGGATAATGGTAACTCTCACTCTCAGTGCCGCCTGTTATTTTGTACAATATAAACACTGTAGCGAATCTTTTACTTTATTTCATTTCTTCTCCACATTCAATACAAAATATGTAGAGACGGCTGGAGGACAACAAATAGAAAGTTTATATAATATGAATTTGTTGTTGAACACAATTCTCGTACAAAGGTATTGTTTGAGTTTGGTATGTACAAAAGAAACGCATTTCTTGAAATATTTCATCGAAATGTGTCCCTAGCGTAACATTAAATATCTAAGAACGCATCGTACATAGAGACGCACTTTGTTAGGTGTTATAGCCTACCATCCACTGCCCGAAACACAAACACAAAGCACTCTTTCTTTTTTATTCCATATATACTCGTATATAAAAGTTTGTAAAGAATTTTCAAAATGTTGCTTCTAAGAAAGTACAGGGACACCTACAGAAAAAAGAATAAACGAAAATTAACTTTTGCATAATTTGTATTGTGCCAAAACGCGAAACGCCAACAAAATGGAAAGCGTCCCAAAGTTTACGTGCAATAAATCTTCAGTTAATTATAAACGAGTATTAACTCATGCGCGAAACATAATTGAAGCATGCCGAGTGTTAAGCTGAGGGCGGTCGCTTCATTGCACATGCATACCCACACATTCACTGGCGTAGCCATGTTCAAAATTAAAAAAGTACTTGTGTGTCAGGGTAACAAGTACGAGTAATTATATTTTATGAGCTTTATTTGTCATATTCTCTCCACTCTCATGAGTGTATGCCAAAAGATAAAAACTCTGTTTGTGTTAAGTTTTATTTACATGGACAACTTTATGTTGGAAAACTTTTCTTCTCAGTCATCTTTTCTGTTCGTTTTTGGCTTTTGTTTTTGGGAGCTAACATAAATTGGTTATGTGTGTATAGAAAGCATAAATTTCTTTGGAATAATTCATGGTGATAAATATTTTTAATTGCTTTGAAAAGTTTTTCTCCTCTCTCTGTTTTCTAAACAATCGTTGGAGTAGGTTTCGCCACTACTGGCAAATTGTTGTGTGTTCCACGAAGGATATTGTTTGTCAAAATTAATAATGTGTATGTTTTTTAGTGATTGCCATGCCAAATGCTCGGTGCCGCTTTATTATTTCAATGTGGTTTCAATCAATATAGGACATAAAAGCGGCAAAGTATCAATTTCGTACAAAAAAAGTATAAAAAATTATAAAAATTACATCTGTAGCCTCTGTTGGCTGGTTAATGGTTAATTTCCATCAGTCATTTAAAATCACACTAATGTAACAGAAGAAATACAATACGGCCCACAATACCGACATTCTTCTTCACGACTTCTAAATATCTTGCGTATGTGCGTTATGTTCAGTTTTGGTTTGCTTGTACAGAATTTCGCTTGTGACGTTTAGTTAAAAACGTACACCCCAGCAGCAAACTGTATTCGTTTATGTAACTACTGCAATAACTGGTGTACTATGAAAAGGATTATTTTGCAAAATTTTATTACACCCTGCACCACTTGTGGCAGAGGGTACATTAAGTTTGTGCCGATGTTTGTAACTCGTACAATTCAATTATACTTATCGGTTTAGAATTAAAATCTGAATCGATTTAATAATATAATACAAGGTCATGTATTGGTGCTTCTTAAAAAAGATTCTATTTATATGGAAAAGAATCGCGATTCTTAATATTTTTTGAAAAAATTTGGAAGAACAGGTAAATAACTTAGTGATTGGCGGGGCCAAATTTGGACTCAATTGGTCTATTTTCAAAAGTCCTTTCAATATAATGCGACTTTTTCTCAAAGTGGTTTATATGGCAGAATTATATAATTCAGAACAATTTTGCCTTTGTTCATAACTCTCTATTTTGGAAATTTGGAAATAATTTTGTATCAAATTATACGTAAATGAACGTATTTTGTTCTTTTTTAAAAGAATTACTTACATATGTAGTTTTTATGTCAAAAGAGTTGTAACACTCAAGAAAGAGACCGCACATGAGATACATATTCTTGATTAGCGTCAAATTGTGAGTCGCGTGCCCCTATATGAGACCGTCTGTTGTTAACAATACCTTGGTGTGAGTAGTCTTAGTAGGCTGGTTGGTATTACAAGTAAATAAATAAAAATTAAACCTGCTTGAAATTGATTCTAATGATGCACCACTCAAGCTCTGTGCCTACCACCAAGAAACCTTTGCTTCTAATTTTTCTGGGTGTGCTTTTAACGATAATAATTCTGAAACTTTAAGCAAATCCTTAATACTGCCTTCTACTTGGATTTACATGTAGTTGTAAGAAAAGAATGCAAAATGAAGCCGACATCATTTGAAGGTATGCGTGCAAAAGGAAACTTCTCCCCGAATATAAAACTAACAATGAAGCGTGTAATTAGAGCCTTTGTATGTTAAAGTTTAGTGAAACTCACACAGGAGTTACTCACAGGGTACGTACAAAATACTTGTACACGTACAGTACAACAAAGAAGCACGTGAAGCATGTTTCCATTTTTTATCCGAAACAAGTAAGAAATTAAGAGGACTTTTGGCAAAGGCAAAACGATGGATACCCACACTCTATTTTCGATTTAAAATGATTTGTGCGGATTGTGGGCGAGGTCATAATGCAAATATTTCTGTTTTTACTTACTTCACTCTTACGCTCAACCAAAAGCGACCGATTTTTACTATTTTTCAATGCAAGCGTTGAATGATTATTAGTTGTTGTTGTTGTACAGAGAGTGTGTCCTTTACACAATATTGCCAACATTTCCTACCAACTACATATCAATTAACGATGAATATACTTTATACAGCTTCTCTCTAGATTCTGCCAACGCTTCGGCAAAGTAAACGTGCCTCAACCTCAACGTTGGGTGTCTAAAAATTTTACTACAAAAACTCTTTTACATTGATGTGTATGAACACAGTGAGTTCATGGCTTATAGTTATATGCACATATAAACAAATATCACCCGATTTACGAAAGGATTTTTCTAACATCAACAATTACACGCATAAAGCAAAAAAGTGGGAAGTAACTGCGGAGGGTTGTAAGCGTTGGTATTAAAAGTTGTTAGGTGGTGTTCGCATGTTTACGTGTACTTGTAAACGTCTATACGTGGAAGTAATTTACGCGTCGCAACGCATAATTACTTTACAAGCTCATTATAAACAAGCATAAATCTATAAAAAGTTAAATTCATGAAAAAAAAGGAAGAAGCTCCCTCACATCTCCAATACAGTCTCTATGGAATATTTTCGTAGAACAATGACAGGAATTAAGCAGAGAAACACCTTGCTTCGTTCATTATGTTACTAAGCTTTTATAAGCCCAGGAGTACTCGTAATAATGGCGAAAAAACGTCCAACTTTTACGGATTTTTAGGCTTTTCATGCTTCAAATAATTTGTCAAAATTTTATTTGACTGCTTGCGCGTATGTTCTCTGTTAGGTTTTCAGGTATTTCTGCGAAACCTCTGAAAATAATGCGTTCCATTATAACAAGTGAGTGTTTTTAAAGGACATAATGTGGATTCTTAACTAATTCGTTCAATTTACTTTTAAATTTTTCATATTTCTCGCCAGCACAGCTACAAACTAATAGTGAATAATTACGAATGGTTTAAAAAAGAATCCGACTCTCTGCCGTTCTAAAGTCTTGCTGATGGAAAGCACTTTTACCCCAACCTTTTAGTTCAAGGATGAGGACAATACGTAACCTTGAGTATTATCTGGATATTTCCAGGGGATTGGCCACAAATGATTAAATCTAGCACCTCTTTGTATCCATGGGAAGAGCGGAAGTTGTTAAACCAAGAATAGTTTAAAATTTCATTTTTTATTTCTGAGAGGTTATTGAGTTTACCGTTTCTTCTTCTTTCTTGTTACCTTCACAAGGATGGCTTTAGAGACGTAATTATGTATAATAATGTATAGAAGGTAATACGAGAAGAATCAATCAAAAATTAATTTTATGGTTAATGTGACAACCATTCAAAGTAAACTTTTATATTGGGTGTCGTTAAGGAATGTTTTGTTTTACACCGTGGTACGGGAATAATCGACGCTAGGCACTACAATATAAAGTACATTTGTTGTCTTTTCCATAAAACTATTCTTATCATTTTTCTCATCGGCTTTACATTGCGCTGCTTAAGAAATGGCAAAACTGAAATGAATGCCAGCCTGGGTTTTAATTATCAATTCACCAAATACTTGTTTAAAGAAAAGAAAATGGAGAAGAAAATATAATTTTAATTGCTTTTATAAGTGAAGCGCGTGGTCTGGGGAGAGTACACCATACTAAAACTTAAGTAAGAACGTACTTTTCCATAGCTTGAGGTGGAGTGAAACTCGCTCCACTGGTTGTGTGCGGTTTTTCCTCCCATACACTGCTGTGCCGTGGAGTGGCAGCCAATTAAAGGCACAACATAAATCCAGCTGTGACTTGTTTTGGGTGTATCCGCCTTAAGGCCCACATTCCTATAATTTCTGTACGCATTGTTTTGCGCTATTTCTTTCTACATTTTTTGCTGAGGCAATCAATTTTCTAAAGATTACAGAACGAGAGGAACGGAACAGAGAAAAGCACTGCTTTAAGCAGTTTAATAGTAATCAATGGTTGAAGATGTATATTGCAGCCTGCGAATGCTTGCGAATTCACCTTAAGCGTTAAATGGAAACTTTAATTTCACTTCATTTTGCAAAGAGTATTGTACAATAGTTGCCCTGGCAACTGCACTGGTTAACATCTTTTCCATTTGCTGCAAACCTTTGAATTTTGTAAATTGATCACATAGCATCACAGTGACGCATTGAATGAGTGCAAATTGTAGATTTTATCGACCTGAAAATAGATGTTAACCTGAACATCAATACGTATAAGTGATTAAGTGTGAAAATGCAACAATTTTTGTTTATTTTTATTAAAATGTTTCACTTTTTACTCAAAATTGGAGAGATTGGTTTTAACTACAAATTAGTGTCCAGTGAAAATTGTCCTACTTAAAAAGAAGAGCAGTTAAAAACGCATTGCCCGATAATCACTCTTGGTTTTATTCATTGCATTAAAGTGTTTAAAATATTGCACACACTCACTAAGCTCTGCTTCAATACAACACTTAAACTCGTTGTGAGTGCAGCTCAAGTCAAAGTTTGCATCAAACTTTGTCTTGCTATTGAAAATGGATAGAAGCTACAAATCTGAAAATTATCTACAAAACGTATATTTTGATAGAAATTATCATTTACTGTGCCTAGGTTCCCATTTACATATATTTGGGTGAAATCAGGTTAGGGTCGCACCAGAATGGACAAAAATAAGCAACCTAAATAGATGCATTCATCGATTTGCTAAAAGCGGGCACTGTCGGACAACAGACACGCCCACAATTTACAAAAAAGTCCTTTCGATACAGAATTCAACTTTTGGGTTGAAGTGTAACGAATAATTTAGTGATTGCAATTGAATGCATGCCACTCCCACGGTTCGCGAATAAATGTGGAGAATATCCAGGAGCTGACCTAAACATAATTCCATTTTTATTTACTTGTTTTTAAATCGGGTAATTAAGCACAAATTCGCAAGAGATCGAAATATAAAACAGAAATGATGTCTGCGTGCGTGTGTACGTGAACACTACCACTACCATTATCAGTACCAGTCTGAAGATCATTATAAATAATTTCGAAATGTAATTTAAACTAGATTAAGATTTATAACATTTGCTTTTAATTTAAGCAAGAGATGATTGGTTGATAATAAATTTTCACAATGGAAGATGTTAATAAATGTCAGGAGATGAATAACAGGGTGTACATACATGTTCATGAATCTCTATTTTTCCTACTCTTACTCTTACTACTACAATACATCCCGAACACAATGTATTGCATTGTTTTTGCAGTTTAGTTCATTTCAGCTCAGTTCAGCCCAGTTGTAATGGCATTGAGAGTCGAGTTCAGTGTTGCTCGAGCGTATGCTCATAATTTCTCAAATTGTCTATGGTGTGTAAAATTGTTCTTGTTGCTGCTGTTGTTTAAATTTTGTTATAAATATATACATGCTCTCTAGTATTGCTCAGCTTTTGGGCAACATTTTTGTTGCTCATGTTGTTGTTTTCGTTATATAGGTTCAAACGAAGAGTTCGTAAAGCCTTTATGAAACTTTCAAAGGCTCTGCGTGAATTTCATATTGCAGTTACATGTGCATGTGCTTGTACGGGATGTAAAGACTAGCCAGCCGCCTGGAGTAAAGATTTATGCAGTTCATATTCACATTTTATAAACGCCGCATTCATATGCTATTGTACTATTGTGTATATATGTGTGTGTGCGTATGCCCATGAATGTTAAATAACTGCCTATGTATGTGCCTGAAAATCTATGACTAGGAATATGCTGCAGAAAACAGTTCAAGTTGGTAGCTGTTGCTGCTGCACATGAGCACAATGATCATTAAGGCGATGATGATAAGCGATAATGATGATGTTGACCATTGTGCAAAACTGAGCGCATGTAGAATAGAGCAAAAGTTACCAATTCCTGTTGTAGTTGGTGTTTCTGCTTTCGCCTTTGGGATTTTGGCAGTATTTCGCATTTACACATTTCGCATTTACATACACATGCTTGCGCAAATATGCATATCCATTATGGAGTATTTCTAAAGCTAGATATTGCTGTGGCACGCATACATCACACACTGGTGTGCACTGTGTAAGTCTTTCCCTACGACGCCCTTCCCCCTGCGTATAGTTATACAACTTGCACGAACGCATATACTCTGCAGAGGAGGAGAGGTCCAAATGAAAATTTCTATTCATGTTTTGGTTTAGTGTTGCAATCAGTTTCAAAATGTGAGTGTTTATATACGTACACACATACATGCACACGCTTACGTGCACATTATATGAACGAGTAGGGGTTTTTTACGGCTTTTAGAGCATTACATATTAAGTTATTGTATATTAGGTGTTAAATCAGATAAATTTTCGAATAATACCGCATGCAGCACTTGGATTTCGCAATGATTAACAACGTGTGTAAGTGCAGCAGCACTTTACATATTTGCGCTTGCATACATTCACTCTTCGTTTCGTCTCGAACATCTTCTTCTCTCTGCTTTTGCATTATAATGTATAGTGCTCTACACTATTAAATGATTTAATGTATAAATAAACATAATTATACGATGTTTTTGATAAAGTCTGATTGGTGAATAAGAGCCGTCAGATAATAAGTTGCTAAGTAATCGACACGAACGCTTTCTAATTGCAAATTCATTATTGGCACGCTACCTGGGCAGCGTATATATACATTCCCACAGGCGTGATTTCTTTTTAAGGAGTTTAGGACACATATTGCAGCACATCAAAATAGCACAAAAATATTAAAAAGGGACAAGTTTTCTAGATTATAAATGATTCAAAAGAAAACAACAAATAATGCTTGTACTTGCTTCCTAGATACAGATGCATGAAGAGAACAAAAGTCTAAAGATTTCGAATGAAAGCTCTCATGTGAGCAGTGCCAACGAAGGGAGAACAACGCACTTATTTGCAGCACAAAATATCGCTGGCGCGATCAAAAGCTATGCTGTAATGTTGTGCGCCCCCAAGGGTTAAATTTGTGCCCAAAAATATTTATTACATCGGTATGCACAAAATTGTTGTACATAGTTGCCTTTTCAATACCGATAATTTACCGAAAACATAATAAACTTTTACCATACATATGTATCTGCATGGAAATGTGTGCAGCATGTACATATGTACATAATAACATTCGCTTTCCATGCCGACACCGAAACAGATTGAAGGAAAAGCCATGAGATAGAGAGAGAGCATCAATAAGAGACAAATGTTTAAAAGCAATTTAGTTTGTGTTGTTGTTATTATTGTTTTTATTTGCTGTTGTTGTTGTTGTTGTCAGTTTGTTGTTTGGAAAATTTGTGTTCATAGAGATAAAAGTGCCAGAGCAACTTGTCATAATAAATTTTGCAACGATGGTCAGCATTTATATTTACAATATATAAACTCCAGCCTTTATATAAAGTATAAACGGCATTCATTCAAACCAACCGTATATGCACGAACGTGCATTGTTTATATATGTATATGCGTCCTCTGTGTGCAAGTGCATGCACATACATACATACATACATAAAACAATAGCCTTTTTGATGCTATAAAATAATAGTGAAGTTTATGCAAATTTATGACACAGATTTACCACAACAACAATGGCAACAACACAACAACACAACAACACAAGCGGCCTCATGAACAATTTATATTCATAAATACGTACATATTTATATAAATAAAAACTATATTTAATGAAGTGTGGCTGATAAAAATCTCCTGATATGAAAAACAGACGAATTTTTGCAAGATTTTAACTTTTTCCTATAATAGTTTATGCCTGCATTAAAATATAATAATGGTAATAATAAATATGGTGGCAACAATAACTTTAAAGCTTTAATGGGAACTTTTCTTTACTTTTTTAAATTATTGACAATTTCAGAAAATTGAGCCAACAATTCTTATTTCGATCCATCTTGACAGGAACGCCAAGCAAGCACATTATTGTTTGGAATGATGGGTTAAATGAAAAGTCCTAAATGATTGAATGAATATTGTACGCAAATGTTAAGCTTTAACTTAAGGCGGACAACCAGCCAGGACCACTTATACAATGTTCAGCTTAATGCCCCGCTTGAACTTTGCAATATATTGTTTTTCGTTCAATATTACGAAACTATATTTTTACAACCATTCCACACCACAAGAATATAACTTAGTCTACGCTAATCAATAAGCATCATCTCCAGTTAAAATGTTTGGTTCTAAAACCAAAAAGGTAAAATATATCTCTAATCGAGAAATGCTGTTAGGGGCTCTAGTCATAACGCAAATGGGTCGGCGGTATTCACTTGCATACGATTATTGCATCTGTGTTCCAGCAGATAAAGTTTATGCGTTCCTTTACTCTTGTTTACCCAATTATGTGCACACACGTTTATAGCGTCACGCATTCTTTACAGCCCCGATCACTTTTAACTGCACTTTTGCAACCTAAGAGCAAACATCGTCCATTTAATTTTATGCTTTTTAAATCGGTCATATATCGGCCTCAAAGTATAAAAATCAACAAACAAACATGAAACGAATTACTCTGAATCCATGATGGGAAGAAGACGAAGGAGAAGAAGGCAAAGACGAAGGAAAAACAAAAACGAAGACAAACAAGTGAAAATTGTTGTGGTCGGTCAAACCCATCGTTTAATATCCTACAACGCTATGCTGCTTAAATCGTGCTACACGAGACACTATCACATGAATCTTCTTTTGAAATAAAATTATAAGGAAAGAGGTTCTAAAAATAGCCCGATAGAGTAAAATTGTTTCCCATTGTACCGAATTTCATCGAAATATCTCAAAAAATGCGTTTAGGAGTTACAAGCACCCGCAAGAACTTAATATACCCTCTTACCACATGTGGTGTAGGGCATAAAAACTGAAGTAAAGTAAACGCACATACATATACGTAAATGTGTAAATGTGTACGAAAGTGCACAAATAATACATAAACGTGCATGGTTTTCTTCAATATTCTTCTCAAAGCTTGAAAAATTTATATTTATGCAGCATTTTTCGCTCACAGTTCCTTTACGTGTTTTACACTATTTGTGGTAAAGTGTTGGCAATTGTAGTTGTTACCGTAAATCGTATTATGAGTATGTGTTAAGATGTGAATATTAAACATCGTAAAATAAATTTACTTCGACGTTCTTGCTGCGGCTTCTTCCTTCTCTCTGCTAGAGCACTTCCACAAAGCCGGAGTTTTATTTTTTCACTTCCTACGTAATCGTATAAAATCTTTCATTTTTTTTCTCACCGAATATGTTTTAAGAGCGCAACAGTGTAATATGATAACAAATAAAGAATTTAATAAAATTACACGCGAAAACGTTTCCAATTATTGAGTGGTTGACTGCATGATTATAAATGTGTCGCAATTAAAATAAGTGCAATGCTTGTAAATGTTTGGAAGTATATTTAATTTTTCTACAACTCAGTGTATTGTGCCATCGAATAATTGTTGGTGCCACTGTTATGGGTATGAAGTATGAGCATCACCGCACTTGCTGTGCATGTCTGCGCTTCTTGTTGAGGATGTATTAAGTGCGTACTTGTTTTGACTAAAAACACTCTACTAACATTATACATACACACAAATGCATCAAAACTATATCGTTGCATGCATTCCACATAACTGATGTAATTGCTAAATAGAAGAGTGTTAGTGGTAGTGTAAACACCATGCTTTCCAACTATCCCAGTTCGCAATTGTCCATGCCCAACACATGTACTCTACATTAGTGTCCTTATCGTTCTTGTTGGAGTCGTTTTTTATCCTTCCGTTCCTCCAGCATCAAGATTTACTAAACCAAGATTATTTGGTTTTTTATTTATTTTAATAGTGAAAAGAAAAGTTGAGCTCGTTATGTGGATGTTGCACGAATTAAGTTTTGGGCGTCTTTGCTATTCGACCCAAGTTTAAACTTTGCATTTTATCATATTTGTGACTATGGTCGATTGTATACCACTGGACTAGGCTTAATTAAAATAGAAATTAATATCCGCTTAATATGTCTACCGTGAGGTTCGAAATACCGACACACGGATATAAGAAATTTTCTTTCAGATTTTGACGTTAATCATAAGTGTATATACTTTGTGGGATTTCTCCTTATGAATGCAAAGACAAAGTTGTATACGCCAATTTTGATTTGAAGAAATGTCCTGTAGTTCACTGCATTATTCAGTGTTTATGAATAACACCATTTTCCTAGACTCCAAGAACCAAAATGGGTTTAGAGCCGGAAAGTGTTTTGCATAGATCAGTATCAGAATCACCTTTGCAGGTGATTGACCCACAGTCAGCCTTTTCGTAGTTTCAACATCACTTGTAACTTAAATATGTAGAGCTTTGAAGGCGGCCTGAGTAAATGATGAAATCTTACTTGCATTGCCTTCGCAGACATTCTGAGGAACCTGTAGAAATAGTGTACGCTTCTGCATGGGAAATCGCAAGTGAAAGTCTTTTGAAATCTTAGACCGTAAATCAGGAATCGTGGTTTCTGAATCTTAAAGTGTGTTATACATTTCAGTTCTGTAAAGTTTACCGGTTCCAATTTGTCGATATTGGACAGTCTATAAATGGTCTCCTTCCCTAGGGATTTTTTTCTCTAGGGAGAGATTTTAGGCCCAAGAGTGCCTAAAGAGCATCCAGAGAACATGTTTTCATGGCATTGGCTATGCCCATACATGCAAGACACTGGATCTTCTTTAATGCCGCTACCGCTGCCTTATGTCTAGCCTTAGGCCAGCGTTGCATTGTCCCTTTATGACTTACGCGCTGTACTTCAATAAGGAAGCTAATTTTAGCTTGGAATAAATCCTAAAAACCGTACACATCCACAACGGTGGGCGTGGCATATATATATATATATTACGCCTTATAATAGTGTATGTGTTACGTATCAGCTTGCAAGTCTAGTTTTGCGTTGGGTATGGTTTTTTGTACATTATGGGCGTGTCTATTATCCAACCACGTCAATTTTTGGCACATCGATGAAAAAGACAACTATGAATGTGTGTGTTTATTGGTCAATTCTTATGGCAGATAAATAGAGGTTTAGTGGGCATGGCTCTTAATCGATTTCGTAAATTTAACATAGCGATCTATGTGAAAAAACTAAAAGTGTTTGAACAAAATTTCAGCTAAATATCTCAAAATTAAGACTCGATCTTTTTTTCTAATTGAAGAAGATAAGAAACATATGCCTTCGTATCAGAAAAACAACCCATTTAAACTCTGAACGACAACATAATAAAAGCAGACAACCACAATCATTCAGCTTAGTAAGGCTTTAATGTTATGCGTATACGTAAATGTATATGTATGTACTCCCATCTTGCATGTTTCGAGAAGAGCTATTCCTTCTGAAGCCATGCATAAACTCGGGAATACAAATGAATTGTAATGGCGCTGCTGATTGTTTATTCATTCGCATGAGTTATAGTTGCAATGAAATTTAATTACACATGATTTAAAATGCTAATAAATAAACATATGCACTACACTTAATAATTATTAATAATTAACGGAATGATTGAATGGGTTTTTATTGTAATTTACTTATTTATAAAAATCAATTATTTACATCAAGAAATCGTTAAAGTGTTCGTATATCTTATTGTTGCATCACTTGTATGTGTGCAGATTTGTGTGTGCAGTGTTGAAAAGGTTTCATAAATAATGCATTAACCTTTCAATGCACACATCATTTCCAATTAATTGTATTCTATTAAATGTATTACATTTTTTTCGAATGTGAAATTTGCACAACGTTACAAACCTATACAAAAAACCCACTTTGAGGAACCGTACCATAGCAGATGTCTTGGAAAAAGTGACAAGAAGAGCGCATCTACCCAAAGCTCAACTAAGTTAAGATTATAATCTTCGCTTGCACTGTACCTGATAGAATTAGTAGTAGATAGTATTAACGTGCATCGACTGTGCCCGAACGACGTTGGTAATAATCACGAAATTTGGGGTACTTTCACACAATTGACTTTCACAAATTTCACAGGACAGAATAATTTGTAGAGTGTGATACATTAACATTTTCGTCATTAAAGTAATTCTACGGAATCTGTTTTTCTGAATCAGTTCAAAAACACTTAATTTCTTTATTATCGTACACATGTATTGAGAGCACCACCGAACTCACGCGTTTCTATTGTTAAACATCTCCAAAAAAAGTAATATTTGTACTTTTTTAATTCAAATATCAAGCACCTACAAAAAATTGTTTGTCGAAGTAAATATGAACCGAGTCTGTGCGACTTGTTCAGGAAACCTTCGTACACACTGATAGTCATCCTTGTCCCAAAAACTAATCTTTTCAAAAACATCTTCAAACGTAAGATAATACTCACAAGTACGGTAGATACGAAAAATTTCTTAATTAAGGCAAAGGCAGACTCCACCCTTGCACGAAAACACATTTTGAATACTTAATTTGGAAATTCACTCAAACAGAAAATATACCTGAATGTACGTATGTGTATATACACACTTCTACTAGGAGTGCGTGCGGTACATTCCAAGCTATGCAGCTTAACATCTTACTTTGAGAAGATTTCTGTACTCTTTTAGAAACTCTAACATGCGTACGCAGCTTCTACACGCAGGTAGGCGAAATCACAACGCAAACGTACAAAACCGGTTCTCATGGAAAATGAGAAACCAACTGAATAAAAACAAAAGTAACCACCAAACTGCCATAAAAATGCTTTATGAATATATGCCTTATTATAACAATATATTCAAGCGTTTATAACAACTACATACACACACAACATGATTGAGTATCATGGTGACGATACCAAAGGTTGATGGTTGCTACAATGGCAGTTCTGATTTTAATGGCTTCCGATGCATGTTTGTAATACACACACGAACATAACAAAGTAAACAACCCAACAACAACAATAAAATACATACATACGTAAATTTTAAGTAAGCAATTAATCGTTGTAACGTTGTTGTAACGTTTTAAATGACTGTCAATTTTCGATTTTCTTTTGTATATATTACCCGCCCTAATAAATCAATTTCATCCAAATATTAATCGCATCCATACAGCTTCATTATACAAATATATTGAATTTGGAGGCAATTTATAGAGAATCCAAAAAATTTTGGAACGATGAAGATAATGAATTAATATATAATATATATTGTATGACATATCTGAAATCAATAAAATTAGGAGAGGTGTGTGTTGTGTAGGCATGGGTACATACTGTTCGTATTTTACGTCTTTGCCTACCGTGAAGGTTTAATTAGACGTTGTGTAGTGTAATTTTTAAGCGTTCCCAGCGACATTTCTGTGATCCCTGGATCTTGTCCAGGGATCTTATATAATATTGATCTTAGCATTTTTACTGTTGTCGCGTCGTACTTGGACGAAGCACCTATGCCTGTACTCCGTTTCAGGGCGGGGCCCAGGCATGGGTACAATTTACTTCTTTACTTTTATATTGTTCGTTTTACTAGAAAAACTTTAACTACCTACTAAATAATTAAAAAGTAAGTGCAGCTTCAGCTGTATAGCCTTATGCGATGGAGTCCTGAGTCCATTTACTAATAACGCTGAATGATTTTTTTTGTACCTCGATATACCACAGATCTAAGTTAGTTCCGCATATTAGCTTAACTAACTTGTTGCGCCCTCGGATCGCTGCACACAGAAAACGGCTTCGACCACAAAGGCTATAAAGCATAAACCTCTCCAAAACCTAAATCGATCTCCCCAGTGTTGAAAAACTTTTCAGGACCAGTCGTACGTGTATTTTTGTAAATTGAAACGCTCACTACCCCAAAAATTGAGAAGTTCTAAATTGGTAGTTCATGTAATCGCCTGAAATAGACATTTTTTTACTCAACAACAAAAATTATACTTGATGGGATAAACGCGTCGATTTAAATATATTTTAAATAGATTAAGGTCATGAAGTTTATTTGGTTTTAAGAGTATTAGGACAATGCATGTTTGTATGTGTGTATGCACTAACTAGTTAAAGTTGAAATATTTTCTCACAAAACACATATATTCAATCTGGATAACATTCATTTGCCTTGCCATCTGCAGTAACATATAATTTGTGTAGGAAAACTTTATTTTCAAAATTGAAAATGTGAAACTCATCAATCTCGAGCAGGGCGAGCACCAAGCACTAGAGTTTAAACGGAATGACCTTTTGTGAAATAAGAATGGCGCAACGTATTGTATAGAGTGTCGTGGTGTGGCGGTAATCAGTAGTTCAGACAAACCACTCCCTCACCCTCCCTCTCTTTCTCGTTGCTCTCGCTTAGTGTCTAAATCCGTATGGGCGCTGACCACAAAAGCATACTTACAGGTAATTGTAACTACCCTTTAGGGCGCACGTTATTAAAGCCGTTTGTAATGTACCTGCCCATGCACTCGTGCACACACACACATATACGTGCGCACGTATACACTTGGAAGTGATTGTTATAATATAAAAAATTGCCATAATTTTATGAAAATTACATTTTGAACTTAATGCTCTTTCTCGAATCTAATGCCAGGTTAAAGGGCCTGCAGGGCATTTATTTAAGAAAATAATATAGGACTCTGCGAACAGAAAATGGCATGTCTTCGTGAAGGAATCGTCAAGTTGTTGACTACAAATATTTAACAACACTAAACCAAATCACGATAAAGCAACAGACCACGCCAGTCCAAACTGCACTTTGAAGCGCTAACGTTAGAAGCGTATCATCCGCGACAAATTGACAGGTTTAAACGAACCGTGCAATACAGTCGCACAGTACATAATATGGCAAACTGCTATTAATAATAGTTTGTATTAAATTGTAAAATCATTTCATATCAGGTCGCTTGGCTGCCTTCTCTGTGCACGTCATCGTATTGATACTCCAGAGAAACTTGCTTTGAAGTGTGGTACTATGAAAAGGCATAAGGACAGGACTTCTCTTCGATTTGGATTTTAAAAAATGTGTGTACACGTGTGTCATGTAAATGAGGTGTGAGCGGGATAGAGAACATTACCTTACCAAGCCACTTCAAGTGGTAAGATTACTTTTGTACTATTTTGGTGTTATGTCCCACAACAGTGGTAAAGTTAACTCACAAATAATTCACAAATTAAACTTTTAATGCGTTAATAAACAATTGCCTAATTACGTATGTGACAAATTAGTAGCGATTTGCCCACACATTCAAAGCTAATAAATATTTGTTGTAGGTTTACCATTCACCAACAATAACATTCGTCCGTGTATGCGAAGCAGCACAAGCTGTCAACCATAGTTTCGTCCTCTGTTTTACCTCCGTTGCGGGCTGCAACGTTCGTTATCTTTTTGCTTCAGGCAGCTGCAAATGCTACGCAAATTAAACATTGTTTGCTTCCTTTTTCCTGCTGTGTTTGGCTTTTTATCTCTCTCTCTCTCTCTCTCTCTTAATTTCGCCCTTTTTTTCCATGAACACATGGTTTGCATTTTGCTTTGCTACCTTTTCCAAGCAGTGACAATTTATTTATTATTGTTGTTGTTGATGTTGTTATTGCTGTTATTGTTCGCGTTTTTTCACTTTTGCTGAATTATAATTTTAGTCGGTAGGCTGCTGTTGGTGGGTCTTTCTCGTTTCAAGTTTTGCGGCCGTTGCTGCGCCTCAGTTATTAAACACTCACTTATTACCTTTTTATTTCCATGCGACCACTCTATAATTTTGGCCTTTTTTACATGAAACCTTTTATATCCTTCTCTCACAACTTGACGTTCCCACTGATTACGAATACCGTATAATGGGTTCGTTGGACACTATAATCACCACGAGTACATTTGCGTCAAACCAAGCAAAGCTTCACAGGCATCTTGCATTCTTCAACATAATAAATCATGCTTAAATTAAAGGTTTTAATAAGGTAATAATGTGCAAAAAAATTGAGGACAACCAAGAAGCAATTCACTGGTCTAGCAAATGATTATTCAATTCCTTTAGTAATATCCGTGTAAAGTAAATATTTCCGCGTCGTAGTAATTTTCCACCTCGTAAATCAATGCGTGCGTGTAGGTGGATGTGCGTTTGTTTGTGTTTGTGTAAATGTTATTCGTATATATTGCATATAATCGCATAAAAATGATGCACAACAACCGCATAATCAAGCACAAGCTGTACGCTTTACGTGTTGGTTGTAGTTTTCGTCTCTTGATCTGCTCTGCACGTTGCCGCCCCATTATCCTGACCCTGACTTACCATGCACGGTATGCTGGGCACATTTTAATACACATTTATAACAATTTAAAATAAAGCGCATACTCTCACACACGCATGCATGTGTAGTTGGCAAAGTAAAGAATAAACGGGCGCGCATCAACATAAGAAAAATGGCAATAAAATCCCACACAGACAAACGAAATTACGTGACCAATGTGTTTTATTACATTTTTATTGCAAACAAAATGAAATAAGGAGAGTGAATAAGTCAACATACATATGTATACGGGCTGTGTACGTATGTGGCCCACATAGGAACACACTCATATCATATGCGTACTGGCACGATTCACTGAATGAATAAATGTGAGAAAATATAATTTATAAAAGTGTAACACAAGATGAAGTAGATGTTTTTATACACACATACACACATACACACAAACATAATATACATAACTTTAGCAGTCTCTCCCTTTTCTACTTTCTCATTTTCAGCGAACGAGTCCCTGGTTGTGAAATATTCTGGTAACAAAAAAGTCGCACACATACATATATAAATTCAAATGGCTGCGTTTTTATATGTAGAATAAGTCGTTCTCATATATTTTCTGTAAAATATTTTCTACCTCTTTGTACACACACACACACACATGAGTGTCTTGGCACCGTGTACTCGTCCTTTTTGTTTTACTTTGTTTTCCCGTTATTTGTGCGCTTCTTCAGTTTTACTTTATAAAGTTATTATAAAAATTTCATATATTTCATTATTTATGTATATTTATTACATGCCCAACCATAAATATAAGAAAATATGTATTAAATGTTATTATTAGAGAAACAAGGCAGGGAGAGTAAAGATTTGTTATGTACCCGCATTATGTGTGAAATACGGTGGCGTACACGGTTCGTGGCAGCATCTTAAGGAAATTGAATGTGGTAGCGAAGAAATTCATAGAAAATGTGAAATTTCGTAAGAGATAGTAAAACCAATGCATACGAAAGTGTTGTCTAAAATGAACACTTTTTTATCAATAATTTGAACACGTTACATTGGAAGTGAAACTAAAGCTTAAATTCATGCATTCTCTACCATATTTATGGTCCTACGATAACATTAAACGAAAAATGCCAGTTGGCAGTAAATTAATTAGTTGTGGTCGGACGCAATTTATGTCGAATTAAAAGTGTAAGTTACTACATAGAGTTTTAGGATAAGCAAACAATTTCAAATGAATTTTACAATGCAAGGAATCATCACACATGTCAACGCATACTCATTTATTCCATATACGGATAAATAATGGGATGAGGGAACAAAACGTATTTCACTAAGCCGCACAAATTCTTCAAATAGTTTTCAAAACAATTCAGAATCTTTTTTGTGCGAATTCATGTAAAATATTTCATATTAGGGTGGCCGTCCCATATGTGGCCTAAGTTAAGTTTACCCAAGTGATGTGACCACCATAATATGTGAATTGAATTGTGATCTGAATTGAAAAGAGAAAAGCGAAAAGTTATGTGGAACTTCCTTCGTGTATTCTTAAAAATAACGGGGCATTTCGGGGGTGGGGATACAACATTTTATTATATAATATACACATTTTCATATGTATGTGTATACTGTAATACGTATACGTCCGATCTCCATTAGTTGTACAAACATGTGTGACTTCTTCTTATTACTCTATTTTGCAAGTGCGGTCAATAAACTGTTCAGCTGCTTATGTATTCTCTATTGAAGAAACATTTATTTGTCAATAAATTTATTGCGTTTATTGATACAAAATGAAAGTTTTATTGTACTATGAAATAAGAACTCAAACAGAAGCATTTTCTTTTGTTTGTATTGTCAAAGAGCGTAAAAAAATTCTTCTAATTGGCGACTCGACCTAACTCTGCTTTTGGTGAATTTACAATAAATCAATCAAAATTTGCAAACGAGTGCACCTCTTAAACTTAGTGGGAGAATGTTTGCATCATGCGTTTGTTTAATAAAGTAAACGATCCATTCACGCAATATTCATTGCAATGAAAAACAGCAGTACCGCACAATTATACTCCGCAGTACTTGTGGCAAGGGGTTTATTAAGTTTGTAAACGCAACTTTACCTATAACCGTGCCCGTCCCTTCGTGTATGTAAATTTGTGCGCCATTTTTACGTCGTATTTATTATAAAAGATATTTTGATGAAATTGGGTGTAAGGATATGTATCGACCCAAGGAGCAATCCAATTGAAAATGGACCGAATTGAACGATTTTTTAAAACCTATCCCATATGAAGTCCTATCATAATGGAAGTCATCCCAAATCTTAATATTTTTTGACAAAATGTGATGAATGTGGTTAATTAGCTAAAATACGGCAATGTCTCGCTTAACTAACTAAACCAATTGTAGCGTAATTTGAGCGACCCAGTGATGTAGGGTATTAAAGAGTCGGGCTTGAGTGACTATAACATTTTCACTTGTTTCGTTGTATAGTAAAGCATATGGTGCGGGGTAGCTGCGCTTAGTGTGTTTTAGTTATAGTCGAAAAGCAGCCGCCGGTGCTTCTTCTATCAATGAGAAATTCCTGTTCCACAATAGGCGTTTTCGAAGCAACATATTTTAGTCGATGATAAAGCGTCAAGCGACATCTTTGTAGACAACGATCCGTAGATATATTGTGACAAGTCAGCCTTTTTCTGTGTAACGTTTGCTAATGCAAGTGGAAGTGGATGTTGTTCAATGCCCTTGAGCGGTTGTATTGTACGTACAAGTGCATTTATAGAAACACACTTACTCATGTGACATACGGTGCGTATATGTTTGTGTTTTTTTTTTTTTTATTTCAATAAAGCCATACACACTGACATGCACATACTACATATTGTAGTAAATGTCTTGCAGGCATTTTTGTATTATGAGCTTGTGCGTATGAGAGTGTGTGGATATGTGAATTATATTTTATTAGATGCCTTAAAACAAGCTTTAATGTCTTGTCTATTTGATGTTTTCCTCCTCTTATGTACGAAATTAACTAGCAGCAAACAACGGCTCTCCTTGCTTTTACGAAGCAATTAACAGTAGTTATACATAATTCATTAATGCCACCGCGCTATTTCGATCGCCATCATTTCACTTTCATTATTATTATAAGTGTATGATTCAGAATTCAGAATGTTTTGAATAAATCTTCCCTATTATACTTTCGCATGTGTGTACTTGACTTTTATAGGGTATTAAATCATTAATTTAATTTTTGTACTAAAGGACTCTTCAGGTATCTCATAGAGTGCACCTAGCTCTAAACGTGTCCGTCTGAGAATCCTTGTGTCTGTTGGTTCTTTATACGTCAAATAGGTTAGATCTATGTTCAGTCACACCCGCAATAACGACGTAGATCTCTGAAGGAAAGTTACAAAGTTGAAATTCAGTGCATGCATAAAACGACCTAAAGAACACAACTCTACTGTTAATGTAAAATATTTAGAATATTTATCAATTTGACCGCAAGCTGTACTAAGCATTGCAACAGAATATAAAGATGCACCATTGCCAGATGTAACTTAGAAACCCAACGCCAAATGAGATTCAGACAATCTATTTGAAAATCAGCATTAGTAAAATGTAATTTAGAAACCAATGTGAATCAATTCTTAGTAATTGATGAAACGATACCTAAAGTGGGCTGAGGTTAGAATTGTTTGGGGCGATGCTTTAAGTCGCAGCTGAAAGTTGCGAAGCGATTATTTTGGGACTCAGTCCACATAGCTCAATGCAAAATCCCATTGAGGCTATATGGTCAGAGTCGAATCATTATGTAATCAAGGCCACAACTTATTTGCTCTCTTATTGACTAAGGGGAAATATTGTATCTCTTTGTGCTGATACTAGAGAAACTGAAACTTTTTCCACCATACAAATGAAAAATATTGTGATCAGCTAAATAGATAATCATAGAACTACCTTTTTTGGAACTCGACCTCAGAATACAGATCTCAGTCACAAAAAAAAGTTGAAGTTTAATTGTGACTTGTGATACCCTTTGCTTTGCATATGGCTGTAGTTCTAAATTTCAATGAGTAATACTCAAGTTTCATTTGACAGTTTCTAAATTTAAGTTGATAATTTCTAGCCGGAGATGGTGTAGTGGGCCAGACTAGACTTGTGCAATTTTATTTGTAAAACGTCCGTTCCATTATATTAAAGTTATTCTCTATAAATTTTTTCAAAACTTTCACTGGTCTAAACTTTTTATTAACACTTATTAGTGTCTTCAGTAGAGGTTTAAAAATCTGTTATATTAGAAAACCAAGACAAAATCTAGTTTTAAATTTAGACCCATTCGAACGGGGTCGGGCGGAGTCGGATAACAGACATAAATACACAGCAGGATGCGATCCTGAATACATAAATACATAGAGAGCATAATGAAGTACCTTCCACGTCCTCATTTTGTGAATAGATTTGCTATGTATTGAGGACTTGGCATAGATCAAATTTTTTTAGTTGTTTCAATTAGCTTCAGTGCTATTGGTAGAACGCGAAATATTTCGGTATAAACTTTCGACTTGAGACGATGTTGTGGAACATTGTAATATAATTTGTTGTTGCTGGTTTAGTTCCACAAACACACATCCGCACATTTTCGTTGTTTTTTAATATATGCTGCGGCAAGGGATAAAAATTGCCAACAATAATTCAGTTTTATTAGTTCCGCCATAGTTATATCATTATAATGGGAGAGTAGCACTTGGCAAAAATGCAAAAAATGATAAAAGAATGGTTTACGCGAAAAAAAAAATAAATACAATAAAAAAAAAAAAAAAACAGAAAAAGAAGAACAAAAGAAAATTTTGTATCAAATAAGAATTTTAACGAAAACTTTAAAAATCGTATAAATCTGCATCGTATTGATTTGCAAGTATAATCGAAGATCCTTACACATAAATTTGGTATTCAATAAACTTATCTTTGAGTATGCTAATGGCGGCGATATGCAAATGCAGTCACCGAAAATTTCTCCTCGCCACAACGAACGATGGAGAAAAGATTGTCGTTGAAGCACATTTATCTCAATGAGTCTTTAGTAAAAAAAAGGAATTATTAACATTTCTATTCATGCCCACCGCACATCTAATTACACATACTTGTGTATACTTTTCCACATCCACTTGTAATTTATGCACGTATGCATGTGTGTTCGCATAAGCAGAAATATGTAGTTCTTTATTTATTTGTACAACATTGCGCTGGGGGTTTTCCACATTTATATACATTAGCAAATAAATTACTATTACATTATTGAACTTGATTCATTTCTACCCTTCTTGCTCCTGTACGCATAAAATTACACTCTGCCATATATTCGGCACAAGCCGTGTGTTGCGGTGGACTGGATAGAATGAAATGGTGCGGGTGGAGAGGGAATGTATATTTAATACATTGTAATTTTCTTGTGGCATATGAATTTATTTAGAAGCTACTTATTGATTGGATTTGATATTCTCCAGCACCACCTCCCCTTCTCGCCATCGGAACATTCCCCGAGGATTATAAATATGATTAAGTCGAATGCCGCTTTCCCCGCATATGGAATACACCAACAGCAACGGCAGCATGCAGGAAAATACTTAACAAATGAATATAAATTTAAATTCGGGGCGTTGGTTTTGTTATTTTTACGTCTTTCTGTCTGCGAAATTTGAGCTAATTTTATGTGGTTTCGGTGGTGACTACTTTTCTTGTCTCAATCACTTATAAGTTTGTGGTGTGTTTGGGAATAATCTCTTAAAACTTCGTGTACTTACAATTTTGATTAATCACTAATGGGTTTCGATAATTTGACTTTTCTCTTACACATCTTTAGTTATCTTGTATGAATGGCGCTGAATGAGCAGAAACTTACCTAGAAGAGAAGAAGACGATCAAAACGTTTAAAAATATTTAAAAATCTAATCTAAGAGTATTTCGTACAGTATTTTTATTTTTAATAATAGGTAATTAATTACAATGTGGAAAGCAAATAAAATGCAGCGATATTTACAATATGGTGGAGAAGAAAAGTGTTTTTAATGTTTGCGAGTATAATATATATTAACACAGAAAGATGGAGACATTTTTAGTACTAAAGCGACTGTCAAGCCCTTCATAAAAACGAAAAAACATAACATGAAAATGGTTTTTGCAAAACGCCTGCACTGCATTTCGATTAGTCACAATTTCCAATTTAGAATATAAGTAATCGTCGAAAGAACAGTTTTACATTATTTCCAAGCAAATAAAAAAACAATGAAGAAATTCCAAACAAATAGTTCTGAATGAAAAAAATCCCCCAAGAATTCCTTTCGGTATGGCTTTAATTTCAACCCTTTGAAGACGTTGAGCAAGGCGGAGAAAATGATATTGCATGTTGGCGTAAAAAGAAGACAAGTGTGCAGATAACTACGTTGACAAGTTTCGGACCGCCATTACGAAGAGAAGCCATTAAAACATTTTGTTTGGCGGCTGTCAATTGGTTTAAATTGGTCAACAAGACAACAAGAGTAAGCGACATACAGCAACAGCAACAATTACAACAAATACGAAATAGCTCAAACAAGTTGAAAACATCTTTTGGTCAAAAGTTAGTGGAAGTCAACTGAAGAAGGAAAGGAAAAAAGCAGAAAAACTCGCGCACATATATTAAATATGCGGCCAAACAACAAAAAGCCATTTAACTGCATAAAAACCTAAAGGAAAAGTTTTATTTAACGAAACGAAACGTTTCAGAACGAGCGTTCTTACTATCAGCATGACACACACACACACACACACACACACACACACACACACAATAACAACAAACAATAACAACGCCATGTACATGTGTAATGTTGTTGGTGAAGAGAAAGGATCTTGCTTTAGACGCACACACACACACACACTCAAACAAACAAACAACTGTACAAACATTATATTAAAAGCATAAAAACCTGTACGCGAATACATACGAGTATACGTACAATGAGTGTATGTATGTGCGTGGATGTGTGTGTGTATAGTTATGCTGTGCAGAGCAAAACACATCATTAAGTATAAAATTCTTAAAATGGAATTTTAAATCATTAAAAGCTTCGCGCACAAAACCAACAACCAACAACCAAAAACCAGTGCAATAACGAGGTAAGAGAACAGCAACAACAGTAATAACAACAAAATGGAAAGAAACGAAAAGAAAAGAAAAACTCAAACTAAAATAATACAAAAAAATAAATAAAATGTACATAAAAGTAACGATATAAAGCATACAACTGTGGCCGGACTCAGCAGTAGCCACAAAAGAAGAAGTATTTCCAATTCGTTTGCTTTATTTGGTATGTAAGCGTCCCAACATCAACCATAACAACAACAACAACAACAACAATAACAATAACAGCAACAAGTAAACTAAAAACTTGCAACAAAAACAACAAGTTAACGAACCCGACTGCTTCAAGTATTATGCATTAAAGAAACTCTGTACGAATGGAGTTGCTCATAAGATGGACATCATGTTGGTAACAGTTCCAAACGTGAATTATGAAGAAACGTTTCCCTAAACCGATTCATTTTAATACGATTTTTGTAAGTGCGCTATAAAATAGTACATGGATGACACGTACGTCACCACAACCCATTCAACATATTCTCTGACATTTCAATTTTGTTTTCTTTTTTTGCAAATTGAAGATTGAGAACCATTTTCTGAATTGTTGGTTATACGCAGTCATAAAACCCAATCGCCAAAAGATGTTTACAAATCATTAAAAGTTTCGTTTAAGTTAATGCCCGCACATACGGTCTATAAACATTTATGTGTGCTGGAGGCAGCATAAAAACAACTAAAAATGCTGTATTTGGTTCCGGCCAAATCCAATGTACCCTTCACTGGGGGCGTGGCAAGTACCAAATTGCACCTTCTTTTAACAACTAGTCTATCCTGTACACACTTCACACTTCACCTTAAGGGCTGAATACCTCACAAAAGTGCGATCTTTTTAAATTGTAAGCAATAAATATTAAATATGAACTAAGCTTCAATAGAATTAACTATATTTTGGTGACCGTGCTAAATTTTTGACAATTGTGGGAGTGGCCGTCCACTAATTTCCGCAACTTTAAATAGAAAACTGTTTCCATAAACTACGAGTTTTTGTAGCAAATTTGGAATTTGGAAGGGCGGACACTGGTAAATCTAATCAAATTTGGATACTGATCAAAAGTGTAGGGACCCTGAAGCCTTCTTTTCTTCACACGAAAAAACACACTTAGTTTACCAACATTAACATTAAGGCGGAGGGTATAAAAAACGGTATAAACGGAAAAATAAAGTAAAGCAAGTAAAAAAACTAAATTGGTTTTAGGCAAAAATCTAAATACCTTCTGCCTCCATATACAAACAGTGTTTTTTTTTCATGGACGTGGCACTTAACCAATTTTGCCCCATTAAAACAACGAACTGCGCATAATAAATAAAAATCTTTGTATAAAATTTCAGCTCGACATCCCAATATTCCAACAACAGACGAACCCATGGACGCACGGACAGATATATCAGAATCGGCCAGTTTTTGATTATGATACAGACTTCTTGGGATCTCCGAGGCTCTCCTTTTTCGTGTTGCAAACACAACAACAAACTTAATATACCATCATCACTAAGGTGAAGGGTATAAAAAAGTTGATTGCATTTGTTACACAAGGCGGACGAAGGAACGATATCGGATCTTAAGCAATTGTAGCGATAACGTTAACTTGTGTGCACGTCAAGCTCTACAAGCTCTGCGTCGTTTGTTGTACTCGTTCTCAACGCAAGGGTTTTTAAGTTGTTCTTACATTTTATTTGTAGTGCTTTTTTTTTTTTTGGAATGCCGTTTTGTACAATGTGTTTGTTTGTGTCGTTTATGTGGAGGCAGCATGCTGCACGTTGCACATTGCACGAAGTGCATTTTATGTGTTGTTGTTGAATTTCATACGTTTTTTTATTTTTGTTTGTGTTCCTTCCTTGTGCGTGTGTGTGTGTGAGCGGATTTAAAAGTATGCGAAGCTCGCAAGATTGTTTATATTGTATATCAGGCACATTTCTGTTATTGTTTTTTAAAACACTAAAACACTCTGCATATGGCGAGAGAAGTGGTTCCGTTTCGTTTATCTTTTCCACAAAGGAGAAAGATACACTAAAAGGCAAAAAATACATACTTTTTCATAATAAATCCCCAGTTAAGAATCCATTTGCACAGTGCCGCATCTACAATACGAAACCATTTGAAAATATTGAGATGTACACCTTTATTAGATAGTCCTTTAATAACTGTTCCACCAAAGTTACAAAGCAAGTAGAATTGCCTTAAGTCCAATCAGGGACACCCAGCGTCTTAGGGGTAACTCTTAAATACCCTCCATCCTCACATGCACACTTATAATAAATAAGCATCAAATTTCAACTTTATCAAAATAGCATAATAAGGACCGTTACAAGAAAGGACGAAATGTTTCAGTGATGATGGGCAAAGAATAAGCTTTGACCCAAATAAGACATGTTAGACGTACATATGTGTGTGCATGTGTAAAACTTTTTATGAGAAGCGTAAACGTGAATTTGAATTGAATTTAGTGCCGTTTAGTAGGACTTTTCTAACCGACTAGCACTTGTAGCTCACTCTGCCAGTGATAACACCTTGGAGAAAGGAACTCACATCATTCACTTTAAGAATGCCTAGAGTTATGCACATACATAAGTATTGATAGTTTTGTCATAACTGTAACCTGCGGCTAAATAACTACGCCAGTAAGATATTAAATAAACATTTAAGCAATTTACTCCCACTAGCGACGCCAACTCCAAACCGTACAAATTTTACACATTACACGTATATAATGTAAATCAATGATACGACAACGGTACATTTTCAAATTAGAGATTCTTTCAGTTGAATGAAGGAATTTTAAAGTTATGCACTTGTTGTCGCCTTAGAAATTCTCGGAAAAGACGTTGCAGTTGGCACCGTTAATAAATTTCCACTTGTTTTAGTGTCTCTAAAAAGCCATAAATCTGTTCAACAAAGTAAGAGAAGTTTTTTTGGTTGGAAGATTACATAGTAAATATTAACAGTAGTTGCCGTGAAAAATTGGCAAACCAAAATATTTTTAAATGACAACAAAAAAAAAAGAATAGCAATTGCTTTTCGGCGGCCATAACATTTGCATAATTTACGAGTGCAGAACAAAGCAAAACGAAATGAAACGACAACTCATAAATTTATTGTATATTACGTAATAAATGCAGTGCGCAAATATACATGTGCATGTGTACGTACGTCCCAACACTACACTGCAAGAACCTGCTAGTCGTGGTCGTAAATCTAAGTTGCACAGTTGCACAGTTTTTCCGGTGCACTCGTTTCACTTCACTCTCACGCCGACCACATGTAAATTTCTTAAAGAACAAGACCTATTTTGCCAACTTTCCTTAATTTCTTTCTGCTGTTGTTGCCACCGCTTTGTTTTGTTAAATTTTTTTCTTTTCAATTGTCTCACACTGAAAACGTTAACAATTTACTCAGGGGAATACGGACTAGCCTACTGTGTGATGCAATGAACAACAAGTGAAAATTTTCTTAAAGTGTGCGTACCTGTGAACCGTGACGAAATATTAACCAAAAATATGAAATTCCATAAATTCATTCAAGAACAAAACAATTTCTTTTATTGCACGAGTGCATGTAAGATTGCCTAAAAAACTATTTTCCAACGAACAACTGTAAACCATGAAGGAAGGAAAACTAAGAAAACTGAATTTGGCTTAGACCGAATATTAAATACCCTCTACGTCCACAAACATTAAACTTCTCAGCTGAATGGCACAAAAATGGATTTGTGATGGTTGCCCAATTTATAAAGCGAATTGAGAGAAGCTCTATGTATCAAAATTAACGATTGTGGGAATGCCAACAGCAGATGGACACACACACCTAGATCGACTCAGTTTTTGTTGCCGACCATTAAACACACATATATGTACTGTAGATATACTTTGTAGGGTCTCTGACACCTCCTTCTGGGTGTTGCAAACGGAACGACAAATTTGGTATACCGCCACTCTTACGTAACTTAAATTTAAAAATACCTTCCACATCCACTTGGAAATAGTAGACATGGGCAATAACCAGGTTTTGCCGCCTAAACTTCAACATATAAATCGTATTCAGCGTCAAATAAACATTTTTCATTTGGATTGCAACGTTGTCCATTTTTGGAGCAGCGATAAATCATAATAATAATAAATAAGTGATTTTGATTTCAATTTTTGTTGCCAATGCATTCGAATAGAGTCCTGTTTACCGATTTTGTCCTGGCAAATTTTCGCGTCTGTGAACCCTTCAGAAACAGGCACCACGGACGTACAGGTGTCGCTAAATCGAATCAGATTTCGACGGTGATCAATACTTTGAAAGGCTTACAATTTATGCTATAATTCGTTTAGTAGCGTCAGTAAACGCGAATGATTGTTACATAAGTCGCTTCGTACAGCTTCTTTGAAGGTAAGGCCAAAAGGAATTTCGATACTAGTGGACATGAGTGCACAGAAGGCACCAAAATGATGCGTTTTAGATTGATTACTTAATTTTTTAAATCAAAGCATTTACATAAACATTGGAACCATGTGTTCATATAACTGAATTAAAAGAAATGAAAAGGTTGACTCATACCCACGTCATACAAGTCCACACTATTGGCGCATATGGCTGCTCCGTGGTTTTTGTGTGTCTGTCACCGCGTACAAGTACGACGACAAAATTCAATTATCACACAATTAAATGTAAAATTACACTGTTGTCCTCCGCACCCGAGGCTTACGGTAATAACTGCCATAAGCCTCAACTGGAATCGTTTATGCACGAATCTGCTTGCATACGTGTAAATAATTGAAAAACAGGGTGTGCGTGTGCATGTGTATGTATTTGCTATGAAAACTGTGCCAAACTTTACCAAAAAAAAAACAAGATACAAACAAACAGGCACACACACGCACACAGATTCAAAGTTATGTGCTCGCCTACTGTTTCAACCATTTATGAATGTTAAGCTTACTCTCTGGCAGGCCTGTTCTCTGGTATGCCATAATATCATTGGAGGATTTTTTAATTACTTGCAAAACTTCATGTCCGTATATGCATAGAAGCATACACGTACGCACGCACGAGTCATAAATGGTGAGTGAATTTATATGTGGTTGAAAGCAATCATTTATTTGAAGCACAAACGAACAAATGCAAACATTTTGAAAGATGTATTTTTGATCACATTGAAGTATTTTGCAAGCATCATCTACTCATATGAACAAGTATTTAGATTCGAAAACTCTAACTTAAGGTAAACAAGAATGATGACAGCAGCCTCAACCACGGTGGAGTTCGCGCTAGTTTCGTTTCCTTAAATAATAATCATCACAATAAATATTTACACCAGCTTAATAAATCTTGGGTCTATGGTCTCTTAGTGGTCATGGCGATCTTACAGTTATCATAGAATTTGCAACTTTTGCGTAAATGTTGCTTTTGAAACCAGCTCTTCACGTTCTTCTCCTACATTTATACAAAAGGGCACACATTTACTTCATACCACCCCTTTTCCCCACCGGACAGAGACCATGCTTGCCACAAGCAGGCAGGTTTGGTTAAATCGATTCGAAATTTAATTCTGATCAGCAATACGTATAGATACATATTCGTTTTGTCGGAGGAAGCTTCGGAAAGTGTATGAATTCAAAAACTGAGACATGTGCGTTGGTGTGTCCGTGTCGTAAATTTTAAAATGTCGATGTTTCTATCGATGGAAATCTCTCGCAGCCACATAAATGCGTCTTTAAATTTATTTCGTATTAAAAATGGGTAAAATTGTTTAAGAAACACGCCTCGTACCCACAAAAAGTGGTCTAGTGTAGATTCTAGTAAGATTCTGTAGATTCTAGCTTAAATGTAACACATAATGCTCCTAAGAAGAGAGCGATACTCTGTGCATGCCATGTCCATGGCTAACCTAAAAATGTGGAGGGCGTTCGAGATGTGACTGCAGCCAAATTGTTGTTCATTTTCTAATTTAGCTTTTGATATGCACTCAATCCCGCATTGTATTGTAAAATGGAAAATGCAAAACAGTCGATGGTTGTTGTTAATGCAAATTCTGCAGTTTGTGTCGTTCTTAAATGTAAGAGTCACGTTATTCGAGAGTGCCTGCCATTTGCATAAGTATTCGCATGAATGTTTGCACATTTTTTTTCCAGACCAGCTCCGCTTGCCTCCTCTTTATGCATATGTAAGTAAATATATGCAGGCAAGCTGGGGCAATGCAAATACGTTTGCATGCAACAATTTCCCAATACAATTCTCCGGTGCTTTGCTTTCACGCTGTTGATTACTTTGAATGCGTTATGAGAAGGGCAACATATGCGCCCGATCTTTTAACTTCCTTGTGTAATATTTTCGAGCAGAATACAACTTCCCTACACTTTCTTATGATTTCTAAGAACTGATTTTAGCAGAATGACAAATTTTTTTCAAATCTCTACCTTTCGCCAAAGCTGCATTGCATTCTTATGAGTGCTTCATTATTATGATTTAGGGAGTGAAGAACCTGTTTGAGTTTGCAAGCAACGATCATCACATAATTCCTGATCAGAGAAATCACTAAAACTGGTTTCGTCAATATATTGTTTATAGATTTTTGTATTTTTATACATGGCTACGTAAAAGGATGTGTATGCGGGCCGGGTCGTTTCACTGTTGTTTTGTATTCTTTGAAAATTCGATTCGATTGCCGTTACTTTGCCTTGTTCGCTTTTGTTCAATTGTTTTAAACACATCTTCACTTCACAGATCATTGTTTCGCGATATGAACACAAAAAGAAAATATGTTTCTTACTCTTTCAAAGTTACTTTACATACTCCTTTCTCGTCGATAATATACTTCATATTAATAGCACATACTTATAGTTTAAGGTAATAAACGATTCACGCAAGCATGTGTTTGTGTCTGCCAGGTCAATATTTTACACGATTGTGGATGCGATTTCTATTTATCAAAATATTTACATTGTATTCAAAGGACGGAAATTTAATTGGTAGACGTAGTGGATTAATTTTCTTGCGCGTTATATTCTTGTAAAGAATTTCGTACTAAGATGAGCAGATTTAAACAACTTGAGCCGGCGTACACGTAATCCTCCCACTCCCACAATCCATTCCGTGTAACCATTTATTGTACAATAGGTTTACAAATGAGTCAATAGGGGCATCGTTATGATTGCTGTTGTTGCTATTTTTATACACAGTTTAAGGGGAGGCTCTAAAAAACCCATAACCAACACCAACTAACAACACATTGTTATTGACTACGGCTGTTGTTGTTATTATTATTGTTACTGTTAATGTTGGTGTGTTCGTGTTACATTATACCCTCCACATAAGAAGGAGGGTTTACTACGCATGGCATTGCATTTAAAACCGTCAGAGACACTAACATATAAAGTAAATATATTCTTGATCAGCTTCAAAAACTGACTCGATCTATATATACACGTATGTGCGTGTGTCCGTCTGTTGTTTGCACTCTCACGGTTGAAAATTTTGAGATATTAAGCTAAAATTTTGTTTTTTTCTACTTCTAGTTTTTGCACATGTATCACTTTTTAAAATGGGCGAAATTGGACAAGAGCCACTCCCCAATCGACAAAAATCTATTTAGTATTTATTTATTCAGCAATGAAATTAGACTTTGATACAAATATCCCAAACATAGATGTGCCACAAGGAAGGCCAAAAAACGCGTTATCGGATAGTAGTCACGTCCACATTTTACAAAGAACCGTAGTCAGTGTAAAACTCGACTTGAAAGGTGATACATAATGCATACACTATTAGATGGCGTAATCATTGCATGCCACGCCCGCAGCTTATAAGGGGATTATATATAAATGTGGAGGGTACTTAAGATTTTGTCTAAACCAAATTTTGTTTCCTTGCTTGTTTATCGTTAATGTGTGGAGGAGTTGAAATGTTTTAATCACACAATGTGCTCTCTGGCTGCGAAAAACACAAAACTAACAACAACAACAACAACAACAACAATGTAGTTACTAGTTTTATGCTGGTATAAGTTTATCACAGTGCACCTCCATTGTGCTGTGCGTTGTGTGAGTTGAGCCACGTCAAGTCTTAAGCCCGGAGCTTGGAAAGATAGACTTCCATAAGTATGTGTGTGCAGAGTATGTATGTTATATATGTGTATGTACAAGCAGCTAGGAAAAACTAAGCTCGCGTGTACCTGCGAAGTAACCATGGAAAAAGCATTATTGCCACCACTACCTTAAAAACCTGCTAACACTGCGCCATAAACTGGAAGCCTAATGTTGTTTGATGTTAACTGAAATATTGAATTTGACGTGGTATTAAGTAGAAGAGTAATAACAAACAAGGGGCAAAATGTTAAATAAAAAGGCGAAAAATTGCGATTTTAAAATTAAGATATAAAATATATTGTACTCGCGCAACACTCAGTTATTGAAATAAATGTGAACGATAGATACTTACGTCTACCGCGACGCTAATGCACGAGCGTGAAAACAATACATTCAGTAACCAAACCAAACAAAGACAAATCTTAGATTGGATCGTTTTCAGCGTTTGAACTGCGTTTTCAATCTGTAACAAATGATTGCTAACTTCGGTCCAGTTGTGGTGGACACTTTAAACTATTTCTTCACGGACAATTTTCTCTGTAAACCCCCATAAACTTTTAGCAACCGACTTTTGTATACGTCGAATGCCAAATTTTCGGTTGGCCACATAGATGTGCTTGGTAAGGTCTCATAGTTTTAAAAAGAATTTGTGTAATCCTGAGACTTGAAAAGCCCTAGACAGCTAATTAGGGGAAAATCAAAATGAATACGCATATGAATGGAAATGCTGCTAAATACCCGACTTAGAGGAGAGAATAGAACAGAATTTCTTTTTACTCTCTTATGAGGCAGTGGGTATCCTGTATGTGAAGGAGCAATGCCTACAACAATATTTACAAACAAGTAAAAGAGCTAAAGTTGGCTTCGGCCAAATCTTAAATACCCTCTAAATCTACATACAAACGGTGGACGTGGCATGTACATGATTGCGGCCGAATAGTGTACGCATTAGCTTGCAAGTCCAGTAAAACGCTAAATGTGTTTTTTTAATTGTGGGCGTATACGTTTTTCTATTACGCCCACTTTTGACACATCGATGGATGGGATAATTATAAATATTCCAAATTTTAACTCCAAAGGGTCATTTTTCTGGCAAATAAATACGTTGTGGTCGATTGGGGCGTGGCTATGGACCGATTTTGTTTAATTTTAAATAGCGTTAGGAGTAAAGTACAAAACATCAAATCAATATGTCAAAATTGAGAATGCGAGAATGCCAAAAACAGACAGACACACAGACACACAATCGACTCAGTTTTTGATGCTGATTAAGAGTAAAATACTTCAGACCCCGATGCCTCATCGGAATGACAAACTTAGTACACCCCATCTTATGTGGAGGGTATAAAATTTTGTATTCAAAGTTGAGACATTTTAAAATATCATCTCAGCAGAGGCAGTGGCAGCAAACGGCTAAGAACAAAAAAGGACACTACAATGAGTTTATTAGCGTCATTTCTAAACACATCCTGCTACACATATATTCATACGTATGTTTATAAATTTTATATGTTTACACAATGCAGCTCAAGTGATATAAATTTTCCGATGTGTAGAAGGATGTGCAATTTTTCAAAAACACAACGAAACGAAATAAAAACAAAAAAGTTTTCCTTAAGTTTTTTTGTTTTTTTTTTTTTTGTTGTAGTTGTTAAACTCTGTCATTGTTTTTGCTACTGCTGCAGCTATGTGGTTGTTTTAGTGTCTTTATTATGTTTGTTTTATCTTGTTAATGAAAATTCAAATTAAGCTCCGAAAGAGGATGCAAAAAAAAACAAAAAACGCAAGAACAAAAAGAAGAAACAACAGACAAGACAACTTTAAAGAAAACATAATAATGATAATTTATAGAATCTTGAGTCATGTCTTGGAAAGTAAGAACAACAAGGGAAAGAAATAGTTTATCTGAGCTTTGTTTTTTGTTTTTTTTTTTTTTGTACAGACTTTGATAGGAAGTAGGTTTATGTGCTTGTTTTGCCTATGGAAAGAAGCTAAATTTTATATAAGGCAAATATGAAATCATGTGTTTTGAGGGCGGTGGGGTGGAATGTACACAATTGCGCCTTCTTGTATTCATCCATTGTGGGCGTGTCTTTCCCTCTTGTATAGAAAAACTAAGAATAATTATAGGAAAAATTCAGTTCAATATCTCCTTTTTGCTACCATAAGCGTTGCAACAGCACTTGCACCGAATTACGGACTTTACTACATCGGCTCAAACTTTGACGCTGTTTTCTCTGCCCGGTAGGTAACCTCCCTTATGAAGGGTATAAAAATAAATGAAAGAATGTGAAATGTTGGGTAAAAGGCTTAAAAACAAAGTGTGTGACGTATCTGCAAACTTTCTTTTCCTTCTTCCCATAGCACAAAATCTTTAGAATATATGCACAAGTACAAGTGTGTGTCACATTAATGTGCTGCCTTAAAGTGCCCCGCACACGATCCCTCATGCATCGCTTCACTCGCTCCTGTATCCCTGATCCCCATAAGATATGTAATTAAATGGAAAATTGTGTGAATATCTAATCTGCATGTGTGGCAATGTTTTGTATTTATTTCAAGCAACTTCCATGTATTTAAAGTTATTGCGAGCCATTGTACTCGTATGTGTTGCGGTTTTCAAAGCTTTTGTTGGAAAAAGAAAATAAAGAAGTGAAGACTAAGAATTCTTTTGAGTCTCTTGTTAAGCCAAATTTTCATGTTTAACGATTATAGTCGAACGATACATGGTTTGTGGTCAAGAGATTAAATCTTACATCCAATGCTTTTCCCAGGCATCTAATCCTTTTTTTGTCAAATTTAATAAATTTACCAAATACGGATTTATTTAATAGACGCGCTATTGGTGAATCATTTGCAATTCAGAGTTTCTTACAAACAAAAAATTTGCCAACATTTGTAGAGAATACAACATGAATGTATGAAAAACTTTTATTATTTTCGCGTACTTACTGTGTGTGTGTGTGTGTGTTTGACAAAGGGAGAATATAAAAAATAGCGGATAGAACAACTTTTAATATGTGGTAAGAGTTGATGGATTTATATGTGTGAATGTCTCGCCAAGAAGGTTTCCTAATAAATTTTTTATTCATTTTATGCATATACATTTCTATGGTGAGTGTGTGTATATGCGCCTGACGTTATGTACTCTGACAGACTGTAGTTTATTTAAAATGTAAACAAGTCATTTAAAATGGAAATGAAAACGATGGAAGTATAATGATATAAAGAAGTAGGATTCAAACAAGTAAAAAAGCTGAATTTGCCTTCGGCCCCATCTAAAATACCTACCAGTTCAACTAGGGTACGCATACTATCAGCACTTTTGCCGAGTTTGGTGTCAATACCTCAGGACTCCGATGCGTCTTTTTGGGCGTTGCGAAGTTAAGTTTTATGAAAACTTTCTTTTTAGAGCACAGTTCAATAGCACAATAATGAAAAGTGCAGCTTCCTGCTAAATATTCTCCACATGTACATACAAAAAGTGGGCGTGTAGGTATTTAATTACGCTTTCTACTAGTGTACTAAATATCAACGTGAAAACACATTTTTGTGGTAGAGGTTTTAATGCCTCCTGCTACGTGTTTCAAATGGTAGGACAAATTTAGTATACTTCCCACCTTATGTGGAACGTATAATAATAGTAAAAAAATCAACAACAGTAAGACTTGTATAATTAACGTGTGTGGGTATTGGGATATGATTGTTGATACAAACACGGCAATACGGTTGCTGAAGGGATAAACGAAATGTTTTCATACTTAATACCAACCGGTGACGAATATGTAGAATTAGACCACCTCAATATCGGATATGTCATGTAAATATTTGTTTGAATACCTCTTAATAACGGATTCATTGCATCTTCGAAGAGCATTTCCATCCAAAACCTCAAGTTGTTTTTATCACGGTACGAGAGATACGAGCAACGTTTTGGCAAAGTGGTAAACGCCCATCTATGCATAAATACAAACCCCTCAAAGTATGCCTTAAATGTGTCTTTCACAATAATGCGCAAGTCATTCGATTGTAAAATGTGTCATGACATTAGTATCGTTTTAATGGATTAGAAATTTATGTCTGACAGTAGTTTAGGAAATATGCCGAGTATTTGTTTTGTATGTGTATGTGTGTGGAAGACCAAAACTTTAGTAGCAAGTACATAATTAATTAACTGGAGCGCTTCATGAACTGTTATGTTGAACTTTCAATTACTTTATCATTAAGTCAGTTACAGTGCGAACAACATAGGTTGCATGTGTTTTAAGGCAGATTCCGTTGTGACATATTTCACCTTTTCTCCGCAAAAAGCGCAATAATGTGTGCGGTTTAGTTGAGTCCATTGTCCAAAAATGTTCTGTTGTTTTTTCTTTTTCTTTTTTTGTAATACATGTCCACTAATATATAAACAAGAGCGGACATAATTATCAAGTTATCGCGTTTAAGCATTGTCCTCTAGAAATGGACAAGAGTCGTAAAACATATAACTGTGCGCTACACCCCAACGCCTAAAATCACATATGTAGGTACACATTTCCGTTCGAGTATGTTGAACAAGTTGAACTTTTTTCCACTCAGGGTTTGAATGCTGCATAGTATAAAATAAATCGAAAACCAATCGATGTTTAGGGCTGGGAGAGAACGAGAAATATGCAAATACTATCCGCTTACGCCTCTCCCGTACACACAGTTATGAAATAGTACATGCGTTTGGGTGTTTATAAAGCCTGCAATGAATATTTGGCCGTGATATTTATGAGGCTATGGATTTTATTGCTGCTGTTGCTTTGGCTCTCGATTACTGCTGTCTGCAGTACAAACTCTGCTCCCTCCCTCCACTAACACACAAGTCTCTGCATATGTGTTTGTTTGAATAGCAAAAAATATTCATACGAATTGCTGACCCAATCTGTTGTGTGCTGTGCATGTGTTGTGTTTTATAGTGAAGGCCAAATGACCAGAAAAGCCCCTTTCGTATCTTGCGCCTCCTTTTTGTCCACATACTCTACGGTTGCATATTGGCCTCACACCCTAGGCCGAGTTGATTATGAGTCGCGAGACAAGGAGGGAAAAATCCAGAACAAAAAACCTACAGAAAGCAAGATCTATGGGTTGTGCTATATGAGATAAACCAGACAAGCAGTATGTGCCGCCAAAGGCTTCGAATTTGTGTGCGATAGAGTTAATTCACACAAAATTTGCCCAAATCATACTCAAACACACACACACACTCATAAGAGAAATAGTTGGAGAAATGCAAAAAAGTAGGAAGGAAGCTCACGACAAATGTCACTGTATATGTGTGTGTCACACTCAAGTACATGTAACATACAACAGAGCCCCGGTACGGCTGGATACTCATATGTTTCCCAGACATTCATATGTTTGTTTGTTTATTCCCGTCTTTTTATTTATTTTTGCTATTTTTCGGACCACTACAAAGGTCCTCTTGTACCAACAGTCAGTTTGAGTTCAGTTTTTGTTTGATCTGTAGTGTTTTTGCTCCTCAACCATCGCTGTTGTTTGCTGGCCGTTTTTTGACAATCGTAAAGCAATAAAATGTTTCAGTTTTACTGTTTTCTTTCCAATCTGTTTTTTTATTACAGTTGGTTTTTGTTTGATTATTTGTTCAAGTAACATCGATATTGTAATGCTGCCAATTGCAAAAGGAGTCCACTTTAACCCCTTCTTTGGTTGAAAAAAAATTTCACAGTTCACACAAAGCACCGGCATCCGCTAAGCGTTAACGGAAACAACACGAAATGAGTTTTGTCCGACGGATCGTTCATTGTCGCGTTTGTGGTGTTCTCTTATGTGTAACATATGTTACATTTCGGTTTCTCCGTATGAAAATAAAACAAGTCAAAGCGCTATATTAGGTGCACGCCAAATCTAGGATACCGCGCCATTTTGGGAATTCCTATCCAATCACGTTGAAAAACATGACCACAATAATAAAAAATGTCTCATTATTAGATTTATGCAAAATTCATTCAAGAATACAAAACTACTAAAGGTTTTTTAAATGTTTATGAACAATCTCTTAACAATGCAAGTAAAAGGTGATTGAGGTTTGAATCACTGTATGCGCGTTGCGTTAATATTTTAAACAAACCCCTAAATCGCACTTACATCTGTAATATGTCCTTTATAGATTAACTTGACGTTTCCAAATATATAAAAAAGTCTTCCTTAATATGCTGGGAAAATTAAATTTCTTATCTCTTATAGAAGAGCAAGTAAGAAAAGTAAATTTGGCTTAAGCCAAATCGTAAAGACCCTCCACATCTACAAAAGTGGGCGTTGCAAGTCGGGTTTTACGTGGAGTCTGGTTTTTTGTAAATCGTAGGCGGGACTCTAGAACGATTTTGCCAATTTTAAATACCGATTTGCGTGCAGAAACTAAAAGTGTCGGCATAAAATTTCAGCTCAAAATATCGTTAAATTTACGACCGTGAGGATGTTAACAGACGGACATACATATCTAGATCAACCCAATTTTAATGCTGATCAAGAATATATATTCTCCTTCTAAGTGTTGCAAACGGAATACAAAAATTGGTATATTGTAGGAAGGTCTTTGGACCGATTTAGCCCACTTTCAATACCTGACATAAAGGAATCATTTGTACCAAAGTTCAGGTCTAAAAATTTGCTTGTATGGAAATCCCTGAAACGGTTTTGTCCATTTCCAATAACAAAGAGTAATCGGCAGAAGATTATGTGTAACAAATTTAATCACGACATATCAATATTTACAGCCATAAGTGTGGTAAAAGGAAAAGGTTACGGTTAAGACAAATGGGTTAAATACGTACACATACGTCTTAATTAGAGCAAAGAAAATGTTGTGCAAGATGTAAGGCTATAATATCCACTTGAAGATTGCTACCTAAAAAGTGGTTTTGAACATGATTTGACACTAAATATTTTACACTATTGAAATAATTTTTAGAAATATTTGTGATATTACATATAAGTGTGATTCTCAGGATTTTGTCAGTAGTCCCTCCCACCAATTCTAGTGACTATTTCTAAAGAATGTTTATTTTATTGTTCATATTCAAACGGCAAACGAAATGAATCCAAATGGCATCACAATCTCTGGCGTTTGCAAAGAATTAAAAATTATTTTTTTGAGAAAAAGAGACACTTTGTACGTTTACATTACTTCTGTACTAGCACACACACACACATTATTAGAGCTTCAATTGTGACATTTTAGTTTTTAGGTGTGGAAATGAGACGCGTTGAAATCTCAATATTTTTACTATTTGCAATTAATCACGGACATGATCTCGTCCAGAGAGAATTGAAACGATTAAATGAGAAAATCATTTACATTTACATTTAAGTTATTCAAGTCGAAACTAGCGAAGTAAAGCAAGTTTAATATACTGACTACGGTTGAAATGGAAAATGAAAAAAGCAAAACAACTGCCGAAAGTTATTACTGATTATTTCATGTAGTGCATTATTTGTAGTCTTTGCCACAGCAACAACAATATTCATTAAACAATGGCAACAATGCGAACGCAAAAAATATAAGAAAAAATTGTTTATGAGATTAAAGCTCATAAAAGCTGAAAAATGTTTTTAATTGAAGTAGACCTTTGGGACTTAATAATGTTTGCTTTTTACACATGCACAAATGCATTACATATATATTTTCATTGCACACACGCATATGCACAATATTTCATATATCGTTATAACAAAGGTTCACTTGTTTAAGTGCATATGTGGTCAACGATACCGGCTTTATTGGTGATGACCTGATAGTATATTAGTTTTCGTTATTGTTTGTTTTGCTTTTATACAACAACATAAATATGCATTGTGTTGCAGCAAATGTTCGAACACACAAACCCGCTCACTCACTCACACGTAGTATCAACTAAATGAAAAAACTGACAAATACTTGAGTTAAAAAAATCGGAATTTTCGTTTATGTGTAATAAAATGTATGAATCATTATACACGAAAACCTTCATTAATGCACTTTTCACATGTAAAACTTTCTTCCCGCCCAGGATTCAATTTCTTGAGGAATAATTTGAAGAATTCTATCGTGGAGGAGGAAGGCGTACCAAAGGAACTCCCGTCAGAACTGTTATGGTAATGAAGTTAAGAATTCCCATTTACGCTCGATCAGTCCTCTTCTGCGATAGGACCTAGAAAAAGCATCAAAAGCCTGAGTGTGAAACTTTAACCCACTAAAAGCCACCTATGCTCCTACTCCTTCCCTGTGGCACGACCGGTCAGGTATACCATCACAGGGAGGTTGACCATTTAAACTATAAACTCTAAAGTTATAAATTTATGCTTCTAGAATTTTATGAAGAAGTAGGTGATAGCTGTGGACAATAATAATTCAATTATAATCAATTTGTATCCATTTCATTAAAGGAAACAGTAAAACTACTACATAGCTTCATAGGGATTGCGAAAGTGGGCGTTTTCAAACGTTTTAAAATTTATTCAGTTTCAAGCTCCATACCTATCAACTAAAGCGAATGATATGAAAATTTAAAGGTGTCTACTGAAATTTATGTTTATTTCTCTTAAGTTTGTGACTAAATGCCGCGAGGGGGACAGAGAGGGACACCACCCTCCTATAATTTACATACATACGTACATTTATGCATATGAGTAACGGTACATATGTTAAAAATTCTTTCTTGCACGTTGAAGAGAAAAACTTTTATAAATTATCCTTGAGAGAGATCCTTATTTATGGCTCATGTGCAATTTTCATTTTATCACAGTAACAACAGATTCAAAGTAATAGAAGTTATATTATAGTTGTTGGTGTTGGTGTTGTTGTGGAGATGTTTTATATGCCTCCCCCTCTCTCTCTTTCTCTCACTTGATTTAGTTAGCAATATATATATATGTATATATAAAGTGTATAAAGGGAGAAAGAGGGTCACAAGTGTGCGTAAATGGTGTTTGGCGTACAAAATATTAAGTTAAGCCCTGCTTATAAGGAGGAGTAACGTATGTACGTCTTTTTAGCTACATTTTATGTCTTTTAAGTATTTTCCATGTGCACATAGGCATACACTGTTAGTTGGATTATTAGTTGCGAGTACGCGTGCCGGCATTTATTACTTTACCGGGAAACACGTTCTGTAAAGTTAAACTTGTTATCCGTTAAAAGAAAACAAATAAAACCAGAAAGACAACTGAATTTGGCTTAGACCAAATCCTAAATACCCTCCACGTCCACATATAAATGGTGGGTGTGGCAGGTACATGGTTCCACTTCCTAACAGTGCATGTATTACGTATCAGCTGGCAAGTTGAGTTTGGAGCTCAATCTTTGTAGCAGATAGATTTTTGGCTATTGGGAGGATGCAAGGTACTTTTTAAAAGACTTTTTAAGATCCGCTTAACAATCCCATTAGAACCTTTTTGCTAATTTTATAATATTCAGTATATTTTTAGTTGGTTCAATTAAGGGACATTTGAAGGCCCAGGCATTTGGTTTAAGCTGTTTTCACGAGGACAGGAGCCAAACACTTATATCCTACTTTATCCAAAAGGTTCTTTAGGCACAAAATTATATTGAACACGTAAAGTAAGACTGCATACAATATAAAAAAATTAGTTTTGAGTCTGACACATTACAACACTGCGTTGAATTCATTTAATTTTAATTACGAAAGTGGTCTAAGTCAAAAGTATTGCAGTAATGCATATTGCTGCACACGGCGATATACCAAATACATCAAACATGTAGCACACAAACTGGCACGTCATCACCAAAGTAAAATACACGATCACTGTCAAAATGTGACACTGATGTACATAAAATTACTTAGTTTTCAAATAAGATTTTTGGAAAAATTTAAAAGTTTTTGGTATCCAATCATTCCTTTTCACCGAATGACCGTTACTTAGAGTCCAACAACAGACCTGGACACGGCTATGGCTAGATCGATATAGAGGATAGAATACATATACTGCGTTAGCGATTAGGCAATATGTGCGTTGCAAACGGAATGACAAACTTAATATGCCACACATCTTATGCGAAGGGTGTAAACATTTATTTATATGAGAAACTCATCCTACATAACTTTTTTGGACGTTTACTTAACTTAATCGCTTGATTATGATTTAAGCACTCTTAAGCGAAATAAGCAAAAGTAGCAACAATTCGGAGACACTGCCGCAGAAAATTATTTGCCGTTGGCGTAGCTTGGGGCGGCTGTAAATGAGCTTCGGTCCAGCTTACTAGCCTGTTTTTGACATTAATAATATTATGATAAGTGCAATCACGATTTCGGGGTTAAATCAATTACAAGTTGTACGTTTTCATTAATTAATGTCAACTGATATCTATTTGATTTTTTTGTCAATTCCTTCGTTATTTATGTCATTGCAGTTTATTTAAAAGGCAAAATCTGGTCCATATTATTTAATGGATGCAATACACGGATGCACGGGTCATTTGTATATATGTTGCTGTTGATGCATTTCAGTCTGTTTCCCTCTAAATATAAACAAGTATTAAGTTTTAATGCCTTATAAAGTGAAACAACCATTAAATAAACGGTGGGTCGCAACGGCAAACCAACCGCATTGCAATACGCAATTACTGTTGTTGTTGTGTGTTACTGTGTGCCATAGTTGTAGTTGTTAAATACAATTCTGAAATGTTTTACATCAAATCACCACCATTTAGAGGAGATGCAACGTACGTACAACTGCGCTGATACATAAAAGAAGACAACGTTTGCACACAAGTTATTACATTATGGCCGGCATTTATGCGGCAACAAAACGGCGGCTATAGCAAAAATGTGCTCATAAAATAGCTTTTTGCCGCAAAAACGTAATTTATTTGTCAACGATTTGTTGACAATAAATCAGACAATCACAAAAATGCTGACATGTGAATATGTTTCAAAGGCAAAAACACAAACACAAACTCAAACACAAATATAAACAAGTGCAAAAACAAAGAAACCAAACGCAACAACAACAATACGATTGTGAAATTGTTTACATTAAAAATATCGTCACAATTTAAATTGCGCGGCGCAAGTACGCGATATGTAAAAAAACACAACACAACTCATGTGTGTGTGTGTGTGTGTGTGTGCACGCGTGTATGTACAGATTGTATATTAAAAAGCACAAAATTTACGAGCTTGTAACCTGTTTCTTTAATTGCACATTTGCAACTCTGCTTTGGAATGAAAATAATAAACGCACACACACACACACACACACACGCTCCTGTGTGTTAAATACTTACTTCCATATCAAATATCTAAATATTACGACAACAGCAACAACTGTAACAATTGTACTTACGAATACATGCAACATCTAAACAGTCATTATTTTGCGCGTTTTATTTGGATTGGACGCCGTTCAAATGGTTACCCGTACGGCAACGTACTGTCTCATGTTCACTGTACGTTTGTAAAGTATCGTACACGACCCATTAATTAACGTGCACAAATTTTTTAGATATAATAACACGTTGATTTTTTTAATGATCAGCAATTACCTCTCGCTCTCTCTCGATCCAGAAATGTGGACGCACAGCATCCTTATGTTAAATGAATGCTACGTTGTAAAACTTGCTTTTTGACTTATCAACAACACCAACACATTTTGATAATGAAAATGTTCAACCACTTATGCTCAATATCACTCAACTTGATTTACAAGTTAAATTAATTTTAAGTTAAAAACTACATGCTTCTGCGCCTTCTCCAGACCAAAGTAATATTTAACTATTTACAAAGATGCGTTTTTTAATTGTTAAATATTGAGCAGTTACAATGCGGTGACTTTATGATAAAATAAGTCAGGAATTGAATTGGAGAACGCCAGTTACTTATTACCCAACCATTCAACACCCTGTACCGACCAGTCTTAATTAGTTTTAGCTTTAAAGACGTGATATTCACCGCTTGGTGAGCTTTTTGTTTAAATAAAATATAAAATTCTCTTCCACACGCACACCTTCCTTCCTTTGCAACTATATGTGTTTAAAGAGAGAAGGAGTCGTTAATATATATTTGTTTATAATTTTATATGAATCACTTAATAAAGTCATCTTTCTTCAGTGGGATGAGCATTTTGAGTCTATTCCACTAATGAGAGTATTTTACCCGGGAGTTTGTTTTATATGTCCATTAAGTTAAATTGAGTTGTTGTTTCACAATATTTTGTGAAGCAGGTACGATTTATGAATATCGAGAAAAACATGGTACACACAACTCTTTGATACCCTTCGCCCTGGATACAACTTGTAAACTATAAACGCGGCAGTGCCGTATTCGTCTGAAATAGGTGCGGCAATGATACACTTAAACTGGATGCTTACTAAACTTGGATTGGAAATGTACAGCAGAGGGTTTCATGAGCGATTTGGTCAATTGTGCGGTAGGAAACCTGAACATGACTGACTCTACCTTATATTAGCTATATAAATAAGTAAATAGAACAGATGGACACAAACACCCGAACAACATGGCGCAAGCAAGTTCTCTATTCCACTTGTGCACTTCTTGTAGGAGTTGCACAGGCAACGACAGATGTAATGTACTCAACTATTGTATTATTTGAGTGGGCGGGTCAAATAGAAGAAGGCATAGTATCGAAAATATTGTAGATGATTTCGGAGGAGATAAAAATGAAAGTGATATTTATTAACGTAATGCTTATGTTAAAACCAAAAATACCCATCAAAGTGTATATGAACGCACGGGCTCATTTAGAGATGTAGATGTAGAGAAAGAGAACGAATGAAGCAAGTAAAGGATGTGTAACGTTTGTGAACTCCAACTGTGCCGAATCAATAACAACAATACGGTCCCACATCCAAAAACAACATGACTTAGAAAATAACAAAAACAAATCTAGTCAGCAACCCTCCTGTTAAGTGTTGTGCAGATCAATGACAACTCCGCTCAGCACTGAATATATATTTATGTGTGCATGTAAGTATGTGTGAGTGTTGGTTTAAAAACATTTTACATGTTTGTAGTGTATGCTCAATGCTCAGTACGAAGTACTTATATTCAAAACATATCCGCGGAGGCTATATGCCTGAGACCCGCTAAGAAATTGTTCGTTTTTGGGTGAATTCTGCAATTGAAAATGTTTAAATGAAATGATGACGACGCAACAATGACACCGACAACAGCAAACCCTAAATGAAACAGAACAAGTAACAAGATCTATATTAGACGCGCGCCACATCTAGGAGACCCACCATCATACTCATACGTTATGTCACGTTGTGTTATATTCCATGATTGTATGTTGTATGTTATTTATTTATTTAAATATTCATATAATTTTTACTAAATAAAATTAGCTACAACAAAAATTCAGCTAGTCCAAGTACGCACATAAAGACCAACACACTTAAGAGGAAGGTTATGGCTTCAGAGGAGTTACAATGCTTGAATCATAATACAAAAAGGAAAAAAAAAAAAACAACAACCAAATTATAAAGAAAAACGTAAAGAATCAGGAGCAATCCGGCATGAATTATCTTAAAATTGAATTTTTTATATACAAAACGGATAAAAAACAATCAATAAAATTCAAACACACGACACTTGATATGTGAAAAAACTCATGATTGGTTCGGCATTGGGGCAATTTAGACACTACTAGGACTCTAGATCTCGAAGGTACGTTGATTCACTTCTTTAAGTAATATAGGCGAATTAATTTCTCAGTGGAGTAAAATTTTATAAAAAACTCACGCCTAACCAAGTACGTCTGCTCAAAAAAGAAGGCATTAACAGCTTTCGTAAACCCACGTATTGCGATTTTTGGGCAGATGTAAACATTACAATTAGGCGACATGTGTGTATTCCAGAAGAGGCCAAACTAACGCAACATAAAGCGCCTTCGTTACATGCGAAACAATAAATTCCTTAGACCAGCGTTTAGCAAAACCAAGAAAAGACTTGGATTCGTTAACAACGGATACGATTTCCACATTAGAGTTCAATTTCTTATCAAGGAGAATTGCTCAAATAAAACATTTTCCAGTCGTTATCATGGTCATGAACTTGCAGAGGAACGGATATTGAATGTGTGCATTTTAAAGTTGTCTAAGTTCAATGTCACCATTAAGCTTCAGAAAGATCAGGCCTGCAATAACGTACTGGAATCAAGAGATTGACACATTTTGTAAAGCGAGCAAAACTTATAGTAAAGGGAGGGACGACGCATTGGTTCTAATAGGCGTCTATCATTCAATCAATGTTTTAAAAACTTTCGGAATAAAGCTAAGTTTGACAACACCCCCCAATTTCTTATGAAATTTCTAAAGGCACTCTTGTGGAGTGCTAAAAGCGAAGTTTTCTTGATAAATACAGTAAAAATAACAGCAAGGGTAGCATAGAGTAAATGTGCACAAAAACGTATAATGCCTGGGAACCCAGATAACAGCACAATTTTAATGAAAATAAAGCATTATTCAAGGAATGCTTCAGGTTCAGTAAATTGAATTTGCTGAAAGATGTCAAATCATAGCGTTTCTTACCTACAATATAAAATTTGTACCTCTTCATAGAGTAAGTTGTGAAATCAGACAAAAGTCTTGTTCGTTTTTATTGTACCTTTTATTTCAGATCGTAAGAAAACCGGAGAGAAAAAGGTATCTTTAAAGATATTGCGAAACATATAGAATCATATGCAGCAGACAAACTATCATCGATAACATAGTAGGTTTATTCCAAACGACATTAGACCATTGGAGAACATTTAACGCGTATTTTTTGGCTCACAATATGTCTACAAATGTTCGTTATAGTGGAACAGTCATTGATGCAGGATAACTCATCGTAAAAAGAAAGATAGCGAACTGGTGAAAAGTAAGCAGGATCTGCATTAAAAACCCATGCTTGCCATGCATACCGATTTTGTCCATTTTCAAGACCATACTTTGATGTTGATGAGGAATACTAGTGTGTGGCCGAAACAATTCCAAAAGCCATAGATTCAGGAACGACTTGGAACGTCACTTCGGACGAGTCGTTGGACCGATTTTGCCCAATTGTCATATGAAATTTAGAACAAACTCGAAAATTATGGGCGCCAACTTTCAACTCGATATTTAAATTTTTGTTTACGGCCGTGCGAGTGTCGGAACAAAAATCAAAAATTTACGCAGACATATGATGGATAAAAGGCCTTAATCGATACAAATTTAACGCTGAGCAAGAATGGTTATATTTTTGGGGGTGTGGCTCGTCCTCTTCTAGCAATTACACACGTTTGAAGAAACCAAAATACCCCCAGATCAGTACGATGGTGGGTATAAAAATCTAAACATTGCACAAATCGCAATGAACCAAATCAGCAACAGCACCGCATAAAAGAGAACGTATGTTGTGTCGTGTTGTGCTATGTTGGAATAAAGAAAAAAATATAACAATAAAGCAACAAACAAACAGCAAAAAGGAAATCATTGCATTTAAAATGCAAACAGCTGAAAACGGCAATATGGGGCCTTTACAACTGTAACAAAAACACCAACACAAACACACAATTCCTTTTTTACCCACTTTAGAGAAAACAATATCAACAATGGCGGCCGTTAAAGTTGTTGGTGCAGGGAATGGTAGTTGTGCTGGTACACTCCGACATTTGAAAAGTCTACGTGAAGGGAGGGAGGGAAGCATGGACAAAAACTTCATAATAAGCGAAAAATTAAATAAAGAAAAACACTTTAGAGTGTCACATAACTGCAATACCCTACATTAGTATATCAGAATACAGAAACATCAACAAATAGTGAAGTGTTGAGCTGAGAGTATGTTTGAGAATCTCAGGATGCCTTTGCTTACATCAAAGATTCTTTGTGGCCCAACAATATATTTTTCTAGTACATTTATGTAATAATTTGGTACAAGATCATAAACCAAAATTGTAGGACTTTCAATAATCGAATTAAAATAATCGAAAGCTAAAGACAAAGCTCTCGAACGCCCTTTCGTTTGTGTATTTTGTTTTCGGCTCAACCACCTTTTCTAACCAATTTAATGTATTTTGCGAAGTTGCGGTTGAGACGATTCAAAAAAAAGAAAAAAAACTTTTACTTGTAGTTTCACATACAAATGCTGGCATTGCATAATAAATGTTTGCTAAATGAGCCTAACTAAGCACCTATTCAAACGTTACTCCAAGTTGTACACAAACATATGCACTCAGTAGTGCATACGGTTCAAGCACTTTCAACAAAATTGAACCGTATACTTGAGGTGCTTTTTATATCCACTATCTTGGGGCAGGAAGTACATTCATGTTGTTAAAATATTTCTACAATAACATGGCGAAGGGGGTCTTTGAAACCCCACAACGTGGTGCCGTCCTACTATATATGAACGAGGATAAATCCTTTTGGATTGGAATTTTGTAGACATACTTCTCAAAGCGTGATGGGTGATATATTTCTAAAGATTGGTTATATCTCGTAATTAAACGAACGTTTTTGCTACATAAAAACTTAGCTGAATCTGTCCAAGGGTTTAATATAAATTTGTTCCACAAACTTACTTTAACCGAGGAACGATTTTTGGGGGTACTGCAAATGTTACCGTTTTACTGTTAAACGAACACAAAACGGTTTAACATACAATAGTTTAACTCGTTTATATTCGATTGTATGTACATGTGTGTAAAACCCTTTCCATGATTTGATCTATAGATGCATGAACGTGAAAAGGTAACACAAGTCAACCTGGATGAGATTGAATTGTAGAGAGAGTCACAACAGCACAAAGCCCAATAGAAATGAAGCAAAAAAGTTCACTTAAAAACGTTTGCATAATAAGTTTCTGTTTGTTTTGCGTTTTTCGCTTAGTAAGCCTTCGCTTACACGTTTGTACTGTACAAGACACGTCTAACGATAACGGGGGCATACAATACACCACGACAGCGCCACGAACAAATTCAAATGGTTAACACACATAGACACACACGAAATTTGTGAAGTTCGCCTTGGTCTCAAAAAGTAAATACATTTTATCTAATAGTCTTTGACATGCAGTTTGTTTTCCATTTTTGTTTTTCTGTATTATACAATACTTTCAATGAGCTGGTGTCTTGTTAAGCTCCTCGTTCTGTTCGCCCCATGTTAGCTAGTTTTTCCGTATAATCACACACACACCGACTGACTGATTTTAATCTAATGACGTACATAAAACACAAACTCCACCACTCGAATGACAAAAATTCGTGAAAAATCTGATAACTTAAGCTTTATAAGGTTTGTCTAATGTCCACATTGTCAACTTAGCACACAGTTCATTTCGTTTTTCTTCGCTTGCATTTCTAACAGTCATGTCATGCCTCAACATGCACGGTATTGCATGTTAGTCATTTGATAAAAACCATTAATTAAATTTTATTGTATAAATTAAAATGAAAGACAAAACGGGACAAGTTGGGTGCAGGAGATCCCTAGAAAGGAAAGGCAACCTGGTATCACATGTGCAAACTTTAAAGTAGTTTGCTCTTGACTTGAAAGGAGATTTCCAAAAAGGTTTTTTGTCTTTCTAATAGTTTTTAAGGCCATCTTTAAAGGATGATTGATTGCCTCTGCAAAAATGATTTTTAAATAATTTTCAAAAACGAAATGTTTGGGAATGTTTTGTCACAGTTTTAAGGTCAACTCCATAACTATAATAGAAATCTTCAAAATTATGACCGTGGAAGGCCACAACGCAGACACATTAGCAAAAGAAAAATTACTTTTAAAAATTTCGATATAAAATATTAATGAGCATGAGAACAACTAATTGCTTTTCGGGTCCCTTAAAAAATTGCTTATTATTCCAGAGACGAACCTTGAAAAAACCAAGAAATTTTCAACTTTTTTGTGCCCATGAAGCACACGTGTTTTTTATGCAGTCGCTCTCCTATAACAACAGATTCGACATATGTTTAAGTTGGAGGTTTCGCAAAAGAACATTTTGAGAAATTTCCCAAAGTATATAAATATGCGTGTGTGTACGTTTTATTCCCATGTTGACAAAACGCACTTATTAAAAAAGAACAGCGAACAAGAGAGGGAGAAGGAGAGGGGCAGCGGAGACGGTCTAAGAGGTGAAGGCAAAAAATGAATTGCAATTGAAATGAGGCAACATTTAACATTATGTTGAAGTTCGTGCATTTAGTTGAATTTACGACATTTTCCTGTTGAAATGTACAGAATTATCGTGGCTGCATGTACGTATCTCATTTGGGAGCGCACGAAAAGCTTGTCATGATTCGATCTTTTATTTATTTCTGTACAACTAACGACACAACACAACACAACACAGCACAATACTACACAACAATATATAAACCCAGTCCGTGCAAACAACGCAGCCCAGCCAAATAAACACTACAGCAAAAACAGCAGCAACAGTGTCTGATAATTCAACAGAAACTGAAAAAGTTCACAATGAAGTGAAAAGATGGCGAAGAAGGAGAAAACGCAGTCGGTAACCAAACTAGGAAGCGTTCACAGATAAATGAAGGAAAAAAGCACGGACCAGCAAAACATTCGCAACATTTCTTCAAAGGAGTTGAAGATGTAGTAGCATTAGATACATGTACACACACATTCACACAGCGACAGAAAGAACAATGTATTGTACATGCATACACACATGTTTGCATACTACTGGGTGTACTGGGTGAGATGGCAGAGGGAGAGAAGGAGATCTTTCTTTCATACAATTCAGTTCGAGTTCAAGACATGTTGCATGACCTCTTCCTCATCTTTGCGTTGTGTATGTTTTGTGTTTTGTGTTTTGGTTTTTTTAGTATGGGCAGACAAATGCAATATTGTGTAAATGTTTGTGTCTGTGCTTTTTTATCGTCTGCCAGTTGCTTCATTTTGAGTATTCATTATTTTACTAGGGAGTTATAAATTGTTGTTCTTGTACGAATAAATGAATTTGTTAAAGGATTATTATTCTAATTAGCGAATAGCGCTGCTTCTCCTTGCACATATATTCAAATAAGCAAAGGGAACACTTGGTGGACTGAAATGCGCAGCAGTGTGAGGAAAAGTTCGCACACTTTGCTTTATACCTGATGCACTTATTTGCAAAAATTTAGATTTTTCGTTATCTGCCCCTTCATCCTTGCATTTGGGCTTCAAATTTTACTAATGTGGAAGGAAGTGGTGCAAACCCATATTGCTTACTATACACGGAATATGTTTGTGCGTTACAATCAGCGCACTTATAAAAACCCAAACAATCAATAATAACTTGAATATATAGAATAATAACTTTGAGTAGAGAAGTGGACTCTGCTGAAGTGCGGAAAATCCCATACGTACTTTTCTATCTATATCCCTGGTTAGATATTTAGGTAAGAAGAAAACTTTCGACCTCTAATAGTGAATGTATCGTAATACGGACAACGGTTGACAAGTCCATTTTTATTTCGAGTGCGGTAAATTGTAGGTTTCGTCCATCGCCCATTTTTGGCACACCGATGGATGCGGTAATTATACATATCCATCCACATTCATATACTATACTCTAGACAGACACACGTCTAGAGTATATTATTCGCTCGCATCTTGGGTGGAGAGTTCCAATATGTTTAACGAAAGGATATGCGATATTAACAGCACTGTTGTGAAATTCCTTCTGTGGTGGCATTTAATGTTTAATGTAACGCACTGAGCACAGCAACCGGAGGAGAAACTTAGTAAGAGGTAGAAGAGGCTGCAAGGAAATCATGGTGAAGTAAATTTTAATTCGACGCAAATATTGAGCGATTTCTTTAAAGCGCGTTAACATTTTTTCCAATCACGTTGGAAAATATTCATTTTTTTACTTTCCGTAGTATATAAAGCAAAGTGGTTGCGTCTTGTTTTTTTCACTTGGGAAGAAATATTAATATTGTAGGTGTGTTTATTAATTTATTTTAAGGAATTTTTCTCTTATTATTTGTAGAAGTAATGGAGTGGCGGCCTATTTTACTAGAGAGAAATATCGGTGATTATCCTAGATTTTGTGTACGTCTAATATATGGAGCATTTTTAATTTAGTTCATTTTGCCAAAAAAAAAAAAAAAGAAACACCATTTGAAATATTTTCATTTACAACATACTAAAATTGTCATGATTTTGAATCTGCCACCATGAACAAGATGCAAAAATGTTTTCAGCTGAAATTCGAGCCCGCGAGTCATATTTAACTTGTTACCGGTTATCCGAAAGTTTTTATAAAAGTAGGGGTCGGTTCAACAGGCGAGAGGGCTTCTTACATAGGCAGGAAAAAAGTCACATCTTACATGTTTTCAGCTGATACTCTTGACTCTTCCCTTGGAGGTTTTCTTATAAACTGTATATGGGGAAAAAGTCGGAATTTGTTGCAAGGCGTTATATAAAGACCCAAATTAGGACAAATATATCCTCTCAACATCCCTTATAATGTAATGGGAAAGTAAAACTTGCCGAAAAAAAGTTGCTGCATAGTGCGAAATACATCAAATATAAGTTCAATAAAAATTAAAAACTAAACCAAAATGTTGCATATGTACGTACATGCGTGAAAAATATAAATTCTTTACAATATAAAAGCGTCATATTAAGGTCGTGCATTATAATTTGTAAAGCGCTAAATGCCGTCGGTAGGTGTTAGCGAAACTACAACAACACTGCTTAAGCACTGAACGATAGAATCAACATCATCTTGCTCTGTTAACCCGTAGCATGCACTAAATAAAAATGTTAAACTGTTTGCATATCAGCACATAGCACATGGAGTAGAAATATTGTATCGGGAAAGTACCCACTTATGCGCAAACATTGTGTGCCAACTATAAACACTTCAGAGCGGCCATTAAAATCAAAGAAAAGTCAAATATGTACGTATGGCGTGAGAGCATAAATAAAACAACTCACACTTTAGCAGGCAATCGAGCAAGCATAACAGTTTCTTGCCTTGCACACAACAACAAAAAGTGATACCGAGAGAGTGCTACCGAGACTTCCTCCTAGAAATAATACTCGCACTCTCTTCTCGCTGAGAGATTTTGCATATTGGTGCATACGTGTGTGTGGCTGTGAGTCTTGTATGTGCCATTGCTCTAGCAATATGTAGAACGGAATGGCAGAGCAGGCCATAGCAGAGTTTACTCACATGAATAATGGCGGTCGCTGGAAGACAAATAACCCAACCTCCTATTTTTTCTTCTTGGTGGCTTTTATTGCTCTTTTGAGCAATTGCTTTTTTACTGCACAGTTCGTCTCTTTCTCGCACAAGTGTTTATTTGCTGGAGAACCCATTGAAATGAGTAACTGTGGCGAGAAAAGGCCATGATTTATTTATTAGAAGCTAGTGACACAGCGGAAAGTATAGAGAGTTTATAAAGCGAGCGATGGTATTTCTGTAGCGCTATCAAAGAAAATGAACATAACGAAGGTGATTTTGCAGAAATTCCTACACATTCGAATGAAATCGTGATACAAGAAGTAAAAATATTTTTTTTTGCGTTAACGTAACTCAGCATAATATAGAATTTGTTTCCAATAAGTCGGTCTTCCGACACTTCCATTAGAGATTTGAATCGAATTAACGAAAATGACGCTTTTCAAATATATTTGAAATTGTTTCTATAGTTACAACCGTCTACACAAACTTAATATTCTGCGTAAAGAACATTGTTACACCTACACAGGACGAAGGGCTTAAACGAGGAATAAAAACTCACTTAAGGATTACTTACAATGAATATTGTTTTTGTCTCTATTTCGAAAATAGAAAAATTTGCTTTCGTTCGAGAACATTTTATAACATTTTCTTTATCGCGTCGGATAAGTTCTAAACCTAGTGTACACTTTGTATGCTGAAAAGCCAATTTCGTCATAGAAATTTTTTTTTTCAAAATATGTACGGTGCTCTGAGAATTCAGGCAGACGGACACTTATTAAAATTAATTTAGTTTGTTGTTCTGACTCTCATCGTACAATTAAATGAATGCCACTAATTTAGGTGTGCGGCAGTGTTTCCTAAATTGATGGCATCTCGTCCCTAAAAATAGCCGCGTATTTAGTTAAAGTCAGCATCAAATACATCATCAATTTAGCGATGTCCATCCGTTTGTGTATCCATAAGGGGAAAATGTGCTCATGATCGGAGATAGCGACACCAAACTTTGATTTGGTTCTAGCACATACTCCATGAAATGATACGCTACTAGTGCATACAATTTATAAAGTATAAAAGACCGAAAAACGGAAATTAACACACATACTCCTTAGAGATAATTTAGTTTGGCTAAATTTTTCCTAAACCGTTCAATTTATTATTCAATTAATTCTAAATTGTTTTCTATCTTGCTTTATTTCTTAGATACGCTACCTTGAGAAGTAGAATTGTTTTCTAAAGAACCGATTTTGAAACATCTGTGGTACCGAAATTAGAGCTGATGGAAGGAGAATTTTATATAACTAAAAACAGTTCTACAATTCTAGACACGAAAATAACGAAATTATGAAAGAGAGACACACAGAACCCATACCATGCTTCGGAAGCGCTGCTATGGGTCATAATGAAAGAAACATAAATAGTTACAAGTGCAAAGTGTTATCGTAAATTTCTCTTAATAGATTTTATTACCGCTTATTCTTGATTTGAGACATGTTGCTGAACGCTTAGCAACATCATGTTTCGGTTGGTTGCATGCCTTTCAACATTCAACATTCGATTAGCAACACACTCAAACCACCGAGTTATGTAGCTGGAACATAAACACAACAAGTTGTCTAATAAAAACGAGCAAAGATTTATGGCGAAGTCAACAGCGAGCACATCCACACAAACATTTGTTCGCTTAATATGTTGCTTTTTATTCGAGAGAAGATGGATTACTTGGGCTGAGTGCGGCGAATTTATTTACGAGGCACTGCCATATTTGTTGGTGTGCGACAGAAAGAGCACTATGAACACAAATCTGTACCGTATGCGTTTATCACATCATATATTTAATGCACTCACTCACTCGCACTTGAACACCATAAAACATACATAAGTCTTTTTAATGGTATACACACAATCAAACAAGCTTTTTATTTATTGCCAGCGATAGCACAAGTTTTCCCGAAAAGTGTAAAAATATATACGGAAGAACTAAAAATGTTTGTCTGCTGATCAAATTTGTGATGAAATCGAATAATTAATGATTTGGTGACTTTAAATTTGTATAAGACTGATTCGTTTTCCATATGAGATGGTTTAAACATAATAAATAAATCTGTTGAAAAAACATAAAAAAATAAATGCTGTCTCCGGCGCTGCAGTTATTGGTGCGTTGGTATTAATTTTTATTTTTAATTTTCTTTCTTTAAGCGGTTTTATCTCACGAAAGAATTTTCAAAGAACGAATAAACAATTCTCTCTGGTTTTTATTTTTGTTGTTATATTTTTCTTTGTTTTAAATTTAAATGAAAATAATTCAAATTTTATTTATTGGTGACTTGTCGCTCGATATGTAAACAGAATAGAATAATTATCGTAAAAAATAAAATAAAATAAAAAATAAAAAATGTACTCGAGCATAATTTGCGCATGTTCTGCCAACAAAAATGGACTTAATATTATTGTATGTCGCTGTCGTTGAACTTACGTTTGTGTGTTAATGTTTGTCTATATGTGGCTGAGAAATGCTCAACTTGCGCGTGGTTTATATGGTTTATGAGCTTGTAGGGTTGTTGCTAAATTTATAGCTCTGCCAAGTTTTTCTTTGCACGCAGCCATAAATTCTACCCCGTGAAGAATCCAACGAGAGAAAACCCATAGAATTTGTCATATTGAGAGGAGAGCGGAGAAGTGAAAAGAAAATTCCTGATGATGTACAATTTTTCCAATGAATTTAACAAATAAAACCGTTGCTCGCTTTTCCCCACGGCTCACGGGTTCATTTTCCTTTTTGGTAAATTTTTTTCTTAGTTTTCATATTATTCGCAATGACGTGCATTATTAATAATTACGCAAACAACAGAAACATTGAAAATATTGAAAAACAAAAATAGGCGACGTGTGAGTGGGTGTTGTGGTTGTAAAATGGCAGACCACTTTAATGGCATGTGCAAGTGTGTAGCGGCATATAAAGTGCATGCCGCGGGTATCAGACAAAGAGACGCAGAACAGTTTATATATTGTGTGGTACATAAAGCATCCATTTACTTTTTGTTTGTTTGAATCGTAAAAGCTTCCGACTCGAATGTGGGTCATTCCAATGGGAATTCAAAAGGCTGGCAAGGTTGCTTTATTGCACGAGCAGTTGCTTTAATACCTTCTAACCCTACCCGGAGCATAACGGCCAAGAAGCGAGGAAGCATCATTTGAAATATGATTTCAGGCATTTATTTCAAGTGCAGTTGTGGTGAACGTATCTACACCCAGTTGTATGTTCAATATGTACATGAATAATCTCTCCGTCGCATTATGCAACCCCTGCATGTGAGCACAACATTGAATCATAACTCATACTGGAATTGTGTAAACAAAGAGAACATTCAAGTGTTCATTATTGTTACAAATTTCATATAAATTAATGGTCAATACAACACCTCATAAAAGTCACAATCAACGGTTTCATCGTTATTGCCTTACAACCCGCAACGCATATTAATGAAACAACGCATAACACAACATAACACAACATAACATAACCACCAATAAAACATCCGTAATCAAATCACACAGTATTGAGGAAAAAAGAACAACAACAACAACAACAACAACAATGTCAATTAACTTGTTTGACAGTTTATAAAGTTAAACTTCTCGTTGTTTGTTTCCAAACATCTTTCATTGGCATTAAAACATATATTTGACTTCCACGCATGGTATGCAAATGTGTTTTGTTGCTACGCCGTAGATATCGCGCTTTATGGTTGGGTTGGTGTTGTTGGTGTTGCGTTTCGTTTAAATTGTTTAAAAATAATAATGAAGACATCGTTTATGCATAATGGTATATAAATGGGATGTGTGTAGCATATCTACTCGGAGCAATGTGTAAAAAGCACAACATGAAATAAAAGCTTGCCATGTGTGAGGTATTTTCACTGAATGCGGACTTGGGGCTACACTTTAAGTAAATTTTCGTTCACGTGAAACATCTTAAGAAGAATTGGGTGCCCCTTTATAAATGTTGTAAATCTTGAAAAACTCATAAAAACGATCAACCACGGTTACCTATTCATTATACCTTCCACCTTGGTGATGGGGGTATACTACCGTTTGCAAGACCCAGATGGAGGCGCCAGAGACGCTACAAAGTGTAAATATTCTTGATCAGCATGAAGAACTGAGTCATTTTATACATGTATGTCCGTGTGCCGGTCTGTCGGTTGTAGGCATTCTCACGGTCGTAAAATTTGAGATATTGAGCTGAATTATTGCACAGGCACTTTTAGTTATTGCACGCAGATCGCTATTAAGATTCGTTCTGAACCAAATTTGGTTTTTCCTCACACTCAAGCTCAAGCTGAGCCTCGGGCTCTGCTCAATTAACATTTTTACCTTCATTTCATTCACAAAAACAATTGTGATAATGAAATAACAATAAAACTTATTAATTATTAATTTTGGCGAAAACAAATAAAAAAATTTTACATTTGGCTGAGGTCAGATCTTGAAAACCCACCAGCGCTGTACCGCAGCTTCCCGAGGAATATACGTCTGCAGATAGATCGTCTGTATTTATTGAGCAATGCGGAAAATTGTTGCATTGTGGGTGTGTGTCGCTTGTCTGATTTTGTCCAATTTCAGTACCACTTTGCATCGATATCTCGTTTTTTGTGACAAGTTCACAGAAAACGTCAGACACGTCACGCAGATAGACAGACAGATAAACGTGCTTAGGATCAAGTTCAATTGATCAGTGTGCGATTGATATTAAACAGCATCCAGCCATGCTTTGACTTTATTTGTTTTTTGTGCCTTTTTGTGGTTAATGGTAAACGCACGACTGTTAAGGGCCTCGTTTTTATGGTACCGACTAAAAACTCATGAGTGACGCAACCCAACAGCACTGCTTGATTATTATTATTTGAACATTTAGAAAACATTTAGGCATTTCATTCGAGGGTGTGTAAGAAGCAATTTTTTCCAGTGTATTTCACATTGAGTTAAATGAGATTTTAAAAATAAGGAACAAAGGCACACTGAGACATTGCTCTGAGCACTCATTTATTTTTTACTGCCATTCCCCTAATGTTGTACGACCACTAGTGATGTACGTACACAAATAAACACTCTAATGGCGTTATGAGAGAAACATTGGATTTAGTTACTAAATTTGTTTGATAAACATTTGTGCGCTGAGCAAAGAGTGAGTGAATGATTTCAACGGTTCCACCGAAGGACACAACAAACGCAAAAGGTTTTTGAAGTAAAGCAGAACTTTAAAAGAACGATTTCTATTTTTCTTTGAGCACTTGAATGGTAAAGTGGTCCATGTCCATAATATGAGTGGATGTTCAGTACAAGAGTTTCTAACTAAAATCCGTTTTTGTTCTTTACATTTTCATTCGTTTCAAAATTAGTTCAAATTGTCGTTAATGTAGACAGATACTCATAGAAGAAGGCATTTACATAGTTTAGATAAGTGAAGAAAACGTACACATAACCAAATCATGATTGATTACTTCGCATAAATTATAATTGCTTGTTCATGTTTTAGGAAAGTCAATGAAGGCCGTTATTTCAAGAGAAATTAATCTAGTCCCACTACGTTTTGAAAATATAAATATTGGAAATTTGACTGCTGCAGCTGTCATCGACATCAGATCGTCATTCTTTTGAATTTGGTTTAAGGATGTTTGTGGTCTCTCCTTTTTAAAGTGGCACGCGTGGTGTCGCAATTGCCAACCACGGGTATATAACCTTTAACAAGCAAGAGTGTACGCTTTTTTGTTATATATTATAACGTATGCATGAAGGCAGCATTTTATATGCTATTGAAGCGTGTTTTTGTGCGCGGTATTTGTTTTGCGGTAAATAAGTTTTCTCGTTTCTTATTAGTATGATAAACGTTGAAATATACGTGTATGCGAGTTCCAGGCAGAGGCAGCACTGTAAAGCCTAGTAGTACACACCGACTGTGAGTTTTGGGCACAACGCAGAGAGTAAAGTCATAAATCAACTAAAATTTATACGCTTTCATCTGCTGAATTTGCGAAAATCGCTTTTCTATGTATTATATATTCTTGGGTACACACACCCGCACCCAAATTTACACACACTCGCCTAAAATATACGTATACAGACGTAACTTTATACAAGTAGTACACAATAGAAACGAGGACATAAATATGTAGGCCGACCTTTTTTTATGGTCACGTCACATCTACACGTACATGCGGGCTTTTGCATAAGTATGGAAATGTGCTTTATTTGTGCATATTGAAAACTGGGTAACTGGGTTCTGAACTGAAGCAAACAAATGTGGGCGAAGAAAATCAATAAATATGCGAATGAATGAATGAAATTGTCACATTTGTTCCTCTGGCAATATTCAAAACGAACACTTAGAAGCTGTGATTACTTCCAATTCCCCAGAAACAATATTCAAAATAGTTTCGATTTAATGATCCATAACCCGTAATTTCATCATAGCATCGTTGCTCTTACAAACCTTACAGTCAAAGGAAAGCCGAAAGTATTTGAGGCATACACATATACCCACTGCAGGTACAGGCACAGGTGCTCACACAAGTGCGCCATATACCGTGCAAAAGAGAAAACTTTGAAAATTTAACAAACGCATGCAACTATTTGTGTGTAGAAAATGTAAGCAATGCATGCACACAAATTTTATAAACACATACGTATGAGGATATGTAGGTAAGCGTGTGTTGGTTGGTATCTCTGAAAGTTGGCGGAAAGTGTTAAACGCTGTCTACCGGTTGGATGGCGCTCAAACACATAAACACAATTGTTGTAATTGCTTAATTACACAACCAGTCCAAAGTGGTTGACCTTTTTTACGAGGACCGTGCTTTTATTCTTATTATAATTGTTGCTGTTTTCTAAACCTTTACCTCTATTTAAGGGAGCAATTACCAACTTTGAAATCCTTTTTTTTGTTCCCATGACTTTAAAAATTGCCACAATTTTCGGTCGTTAAAGTCATTGTTTACTTAAAAAGTCGTCAGTATGATACTATTACTGTTATTATTATTATTATCATTATTATACACTGCACATAATTCACTTCCATTTATCATACAAGATAACGTCGTTGATGTTTATGTTCATGATTATTAAATCGTTTGCAAGAAATTCTTCTTCCATCCAAAGCAATCAATAATTTTATCTAATGGATTAAAAAACTCATGTTGACATATTGTGTATATTGTTCATGCATTTATGTACAATTCATGCAATGCATTCGTACCGGCTGTGGAATATATTTCACTGCACACACGCACAAACGAAAGCAAAAGGTTGCTCCTTATCAAGGACTTTCTTCAAAAACGGAAAACTGTCCTTTTTATTCGGACGATATAAATTCTCAAGTGTTATCATCATTATTTATTGGATTTGTAAAAAAAAAAAACTGGGTGTAAATTTTGTATAAAATTTACATAAATCTTCAGGACAAAAATGCTTAAAGTATGAATACCTGGCCGAAGTCCTGGTCATTTTTGCACATCTTTGCATACGGATTAGTGTTGAGAAAAATCTAAAGTGGGCGCGCCCAACCCATGGCCTCAGTTCATGTTTTGTTGCTATTAAACGAACTATTAAAGAATAGCTCTGAAAAATTGCATTGATCGAGCGAGTTCATTATTTACCATAAAGTTCATTTTGCAACCTCTAGGCGGTTACACGGTTGAGCGGTTAAACTTTGCATTAAACCGATCGGTTTAGTTTCACTTTCTAAATCACGTTAGCCATGTGTGTCAGCCAACCTCGCTCCCTTTAAAATAATGATGGATCGGATACATGCACCAACTTTTAAAATTGGAGCCTTTTTTGTAGCTGAAGATAGTTTTTTTTTTATTATACACTATTGGAGGCTTATGATTCCGCCATAAGCCTGCCACGCCCACCTTAGCCTAAGCATAACTTAGTTTCTTACTTGTTTTTTTGCTGTTTTCTAGAATGTTAAATCGCCACCCTCGTATTTTATACACATACGTATATTAGTGCATGTAACTGAATCTGATAAAACGTGTTGATCCCAGTGTTCAAATCAATTACAAAGCAGCCTACTTTCATGTCAACATATTTGTAAAAATTGTTGAGTGAAGAGTTGTTAATAAATTCATTCAAGAGTTGTTCTAACGTATTAAGTGGTACACACATACATACATGCATACTATATGGATATTTAAACGAGAATGATTTATGTTGTGCACTGTATGCACGTTCAAGCACACATCTGTAATCCTAATATTTCATAATTTGCTTTTTTTCAAAGGTTTATTAAAATAAAATAAAATTATTATTTAAGTTATTACCACCACTGCCAACAACGGCAATAATGGCAACAACATCAACTCATAACAAATGAAAATCTCTGTGTATGCAAGTGCATAGGCGTACGTACGTATGTACGTGAAAGAAAGAAAGAGAAAGAGTGAGACGGAGAGAGACCAATTTACAAAATTTGTTAACATATAACAAATACTCTTGGATTACTACGTATTAGTGTTTTTGTTGTTATTGTTGGTGACTTTTTTTTTTCAAAGTTTTAACAACAAATCATAACATTTGTTATTTACAATGTGTGAAGCAATGAATGAATGAATGAATGAATGGATGAATAATTTAGTGAGCATCTTTGTTTCTTTCCTGTAGGAATTTAAAAATGTTATGTCGTTGTTTGTGTTTTTTTGTGAAACCTATCATTAAATTCTGCTATGCACCGCATTAACTACGCGCCCAACTATCACTCTCTTTGTGGACTCGCATGTAGTATGTTGCGTGCCAATGCCTCATATTCCATTCATGAGTTGTGCTGTTCAACAAGTTGTATGATTTGTTTAGATTGCTGTTAAGTGTTATTTACATTTCTTTCTTGATTATTTGTACACATACGTAACTAATGTTTCTTCCATGCACATGCTGTACATTCAGTACGTTTGCTAATAACTAATAATATGAATATTGCATATATGTGGCTATGGATACAGTCTGCTTTGTATAATTTATAGGAACATTTAGCAAAAGATCTTGTAAGTTAAATAAGTTTTACCTCCATTTCGTGTTAGTCAGACCTTGACCGTGCTCTCTACGTATGTTTTGAAGCCTTACTCTTTAAAATTTTTGGGTTAAAAAACAAAAATTTTCTTTTAAAACAACTGAAAAGCGAATTTACGAAGAAGCACTTTAAGCCAATTACTGAAAAGAGTTCTTTTTTTTTTTTTTTTTTTGGAATCCCAATTAATTTTTTTTCAAATTATAAAAATTTTCACCACAATCTCTGGAAACTTTTTTACTATTTCGTTTTTTGCAACTTAAGCAGAAATTTTCATAAATACAAATAAAGGAATTCATAACGATGAATAAAATAATATATTAAAGTAACGTAAGAAAATAGGATAAGAACACATTTAACGATACTTACCTAACCAATCTGGTAGAAGTGAGCCCGCAAGAGATTCTGAGTATCTCTTACCTGAAATGACGAAAGAAAAACTCATGTAGAATACGTGAAAAATGATTGTAAAAACATATGCGAGATGGTAAAGCGAGTTGGTTAGTATTGGAAAATAATAAAAGGAAGGTTAGTAAGCACTCAAGAAACGTTCTTATGCATAGAAAATAAAAAAGTGCGAAAATCACAATTTGTCAAGGACAAAGTTTCTCTTAAATACCCTGCACAGGCATAATTGTACGAGGCATGCATCTCATTACACCCTCTCTCTAAATTCTCATTTGTTGAGACATGCGGACGAACATGGCTAGATCGCCTCAGATTTTGGTACTAATCAAGAGTGGGTCCTCTAAAATGTGAAGGGCATGAAATAATCGAGAGCGTTCTTAATAAATAAAAAATATTTTGGAAATAAAAATATAAGTAAAATATAAATAGAAATTCTTTGTTTAACTAAGATTTGCTTTCGATACACAGTAGTTGAGAATATTTACAGGAGTCAGCCTCGTTTTCTGCACTTTCACATGAGTTTGTGCATATGCATGCCGATCCGAGCCCACCTGTTGTACGAGCGCTTAACCGCAATTAATATTTTCACACTGAACGCTCGTGCAAACAAAACGGTTGTCATTAATTTAATTTAATCTAATTTACATTAAAAAGTTAAGCTAGAAAATTATTGTGCATCAAGTTTATGTAAATTGTCTTCTCTACGCCCCGTACAGCAATAAATCATAATAACGAAAATAATGGAAGACAAAATGAAAGCGGGCACAACAAGGGGCTCTTACAACATGTGCGCTGCGTCGTCTTGAGGAGTTTTGCGGCTAACAATAGCAACACTTTTCCGGTGTACATAAGCACACGAATTTCAAATAAGTTTTTTACCTCGTTACTCTTAGTCTTTAACCATTGATGCCATTTAACGTTACTGCACAGGTATAGGTCTGCTAAACATTCTCATACAAGCTGAACAACATAACACATACGAGTTCTTGTTGTTAATCTAATCTAATAGCATTGAACAAAATGTCGAATGAATTTATTATTTTATTCCGCGCGGAGCTGATGACGAATGTGAACTCGTGCTTACACACATTTTGTTATTTTGGGCTGACGCTGATCAAGATTGTACAAGATATCACACGGTCTTGGGATCCATTAAATGGATGCTCTTGCAATTAAATGATCTGAATAATTGAATTATGTGCCCTTGCTTTGCCAACTTAAAAAGACTAATTTCTTTTGATGGACTGTGTATGTTCGAAGTACATTGTGGCTTAATAAGTATAAATATCGGAGCGTCAACGAAGGAACGAGTACTTAGGAAAAGGATGCTTGGATTTATTATATTTAAGTTGTTGCAGGTAGATGTGAAACCTAAAGCATTTCTACATGTCATGTGGGCACGTGTGTGTGTGTGTTTTACAAATATTACTTATTCACTTGGGTATAGTGGTGCGGCATGTGTGCTCCCCACTTTTCTTTTATTTTACGGTCTGATAGTTGTTGTTTTTTTATACCGTAAATTTGCAAACACATACATATGGATGTGTGTATGCGTGTGTATTGGCTTAAGGTGTTGGTTACGTTTGTTTTTCGGTTCTTTATTATGCATGTTTTAATGTTGTTTTAAGTGTTTGTTTTGTTGGTTGTGGTCTTCGTGTGTGTGTGTGTGTGTGTACGTGTGTGTTTTTGCTCCATTTATATGCAAATAACATAAATCACTAATGTAAAGCCATAAGTCGCGTTATTTAAAAAAGCGTGCATGCGAGTGTGTGCGAGGAAACATTTAATATTGTACTAGGGAGATACATCTATGAGTGTGTACACGTAGCAGCGCTTAATATATTTTATTTCTATGTGTGTTTGGTTCGGTACTCGTATTTGTCACGCTCTTAGAGTTCCTTTTTTATTCCCATAAAAACCCATAACTTTTGAGGGCTTCAACAATGTTATATTGTATAAACGGGTGTGTTTATGTATGCGTATGTTGAATGGGTGTGTGTGTGTGTATTTTACATGGAGCATGTCATCCATATTGCTGCCGTGCAATATATTATAATGAAAATCCTTTTTTGGTGCTCAGTGCAACACACATACGATCGCTGTACGGTGTGTGCAAGTGCGTGCTGGTTTGTCGGTGTGTAGTATGAGGCATGCTGTGAAAATGCACAATTTTCACATTTGACTAAATTTATAACATTGGCTTCGAAATATGCATAAATTCACCAATGAAATGCCAATAAATAAATTAAAGTAATGCCTCCGTCTGTCTGTCCGTCTGTCTGCCTGCCCGTCTATTCGTTCGTGGCCCTTTTCGTCCCACCAATGACAACGGCCCGCTACTATCGAATTCTGTTATTCCTACGCACCCTACCATTGCTGTCTATTATAGAGCACGTAGGGATGTTGGTTGAGACTGTGTGATGCTTGTTTGCTTGTGTATAGAAAATGCACAATTTTAAGGAATTTGTGCCTTTTCCGGTTATTGAAAAGTTTACAGCACGCACAAGATTACATTTGAATTTTTAAGCAAGGACCTTAAGCCTCGATTAAGTAGATGCGTCATTGTAAACTGATTTCTATGATGAATACTTGCACAACACCTCCACAAACAGAACAATTCAAATCACACACATACACAAATAGTTATTTAAATGAATATTATTAAAATGGAGAGACCACACAGCACACACTTCAACTCTTTGGTTGAGTACGGTTTGTTAATACGTTGCAAAATTTTATTGCCTTGCTTGATGTCCTTCCAACCTTGTGTGAATTTAATGGATGTGCATACTCTCTCTATCTGCATTACTTCAAGTGTGAGTAGTATAAATAAACACAATATTTAACATTACATTACATTAACAATACGAGTCCCGCAGATTCGCTTAAGTGTGTAATTGTATATTTATGATATTTGTCTGTCAAACTATTATATTAACAGTTGCAATTGTTCTTCTCCCCAACTCTTCTCTTTTAATTATGTTACTTGAAATGATTTAAATGCGTTTGTACGCACAATTGATGACACAAGCTTGATCAAGTCAATATTAAACCGAAGCGTATTTTATGTTTAACTAAGCACAAGTGAAACCTAATAATTGTTGAGGAAAGAAATGATTTCACTCGTCCAATGTATTGATTTTTATATAAATCTGCATTAAAAAATATTCCTGCTTCTGTCAAGTTTGAAAGAAATCTGAATTGTTAAAACCGAAAAAGCGATTCCCACCAAATAACATACAGACATGGTTACATTGACTCGGTGCTCGGTACTGTTAAAGATTGGGCCTTCGAAACTTCTCTCTAGATGTTACAAACGTTCGGCAGAAAAGAAGAAACGTTTAGTCTTTACACCACCTCCTACTCAGTCACGTGTACATCCTCGTAACAAAGTGATTGAAATGTAAGCCATGGTACCGGAATAAGAACGTGCACCACCTACAATTTACAGCAAAATTCCGTGTGTGTGTCACCGGATGATGTGGCAGTTATTACAGCGTTTCAGCGCTACTGTTGGTGTTTAAGTGATGGACCGTACAACTCATAGATGAACAGTTGAAATGATGACGATGATGACCACTGTTGACAGTAAATGTTTTTTTAAACCCATCATCATAATGCTATGGGGGTATATGGGTTTTGTACAAAGGTTTATATTTTTCTTCAGCATCGATACCTGCATCGAATGAATCTTTTTGTCTGTCCGTGCATCTGTGTAAATTTCTCCCCAGAACTCTTACGGAGACATTGAGGTGAAATTTTTATATTTGAAATTCTGACCCCGTATCGATCTCAACCGAGTGTTGGGCCTTTATGGTATCTCGGAAACGGTCCTGATTGGTTAGTTATGAACTTCATTTACACATTAGTCGGTCCGTTGGCGTGCTCTCACATGCCAACCATGGCAACGACGGTGGGTGCATAGATTTGGCGTGTGCCTAATATAGCCATTGTTCATAATGTTCTACTGCACTGCCCGTCTTATCGTCTAATTATATATATATATGTATATGTATGTATGTGTAAGTATGTGCATTTCAAAGGATGATATGTTGGCCATGCGGTTAGTAAAGCTAAAGCTCTTCCAACTGCCAGTCCGTGTTGTATGCTTGAATGCTTACATTGTTGCTGCTTCATTCGTGGTGTCGGTGTTGTTGAAGTAGATGGCACGTAATGATGAGAATATGCTACTTAAGTGCATTTACGCTACGTTTATTTGTCCGCACATTTATGAATATAATATTTAATGGAGTACAATGTGGTTGATGAGCAAATAGTTCACTCCGTTCCCACTATCACTTCATTTACTAACGCGTTACTTTACACGTCATATGTCCTGGTATTCTGTTGACTGCATTGCACTGTTAATGAGCTGTTTAATCTAATTTTAAGTGAAACTTAATGAAATGAAATTTTTGTTAAATTCCATTAAAACTTTGTTGTTGTTGGCTCGCATTGAAAAAGATTTGTTTGCTTAAACTCTACGAGTAAACTTTAACATTTGAACTTGAACTTTTTGGCATTAGGGGGGATGAATTGTTATGAATGGCCGGGAATCTGCGTGTGTGTGTTCTTGCGAATATTTACACCAATGTGTAAATTTGTGTGTGTTCAGTTTGGCCAGTGCCTGGCAACACATGCTTGACAGCAAGTGCAAACTATTGTAAGAATTTCGTGTGCATGCACTTTAACTCATACAGGCACACATAACATACAGATGTTGTAACGTTTAGTACGTCAGGGTGTAGGGAAATAGAAGAAGAGTTTATAAAAACACCACATAAGTAGTGCCTCTCTTTTTTTCGTATATGGCACCACTAAACCACCCTTACGGTTGCGTTGTTGTTTTCTTACTTTGCGCACGATGCGGAGTTTTTACATTTTCTTTTTCGCTTGAATACACAAACGGACTTGCATACTGACGCCCAACACTGGCCAGTCTTACATGCATTATGGCTGCACCTGTCGGCCATGCTGGGCTAAGTTTCTATGTGCATGCATAAGTGCGAGTATATGTGGGTTTGAGTAAACATTTGAAAATGGGGTGAGTGTGAGTGTGAGTTAAGCGACGGATTTAACACCATTAACAATATGTTGTCTGTTAGGATTTAGTACTCCACAACTTTCACTCCTGCATTCTCCCCATCTGCGTCTCTAGATTATTTCAAAATAATGCGAGGCCGTATTATAAATTAACCCAATTGACAAATGAAAATATTGCTTGTTAATTGATCAATGTGTATGCATAACATAGCCTCTTGTACACCCCCCATCTCTACCTCTGTGAGTGTGGCGAGAGTTCATAACACGCACAGAGTGTCCTTACGTTGGTGGCTGTTGGATGTGTGCATAACAAATGTTCAGACAGCAGATGAATGTTTATTTAAGCTAATGCCAAATTTAATTATATTTTACTATAGTGCCATAGTGTTGGACACACGTACACGTAAGCTCAAATTACTATATTATGGACAGACAACCACATAGACAGACACATGTAACATGTAACTTGTGCGTTGACCAAGTGTTGTATACGTGTTTTGGTTTAGTGTAATATTAAGTGGGAGTAAAACACATCCTTGCGTATGTGTGCTGGCATATTTATTAACTACTGCTGCCCAACATTGCATAAATACGAATATAGAAATGTGATGGCAGCTGATGGGAATGTGAGTAATAAGGGTACGCATGAAAATCAAAAGTGTTTATAAACCGGGTTCATTAAATTTTGATTTTTTTCTAATAATATCTAAACAGCCCCCGTTTCTCGTTTCGTAAGGGCTGCACTTGCCCTCACACGAACAATGATAACAACAAGAACATTAATAAAAGCTAAACATTACGCTGTACGCATTTATAATATATTGTAAATGGCTCTACAAATATATGTATACATAATAACAGCAACAACAACAACAACAACAACAACAACAACAACAACAATGTTATCAATACAAACCAATATTCTCATTCTCAACAATATTACTCTTCTTTATTATCCAACCCAAACCTACACATCCACATGAACTTGTACGTATATTATTGCGTCAGTATGTATGTATGAATGGCTTAGCATTTTGCCAATGCTGCATTGCATTTTACCCACTGAATTCTCGTATTTTATGTCGAAGGTTCAAATTTATTGTTATTGAAATACAATTGCAAAATTAACTGTCAATGTGTAGAGTTTATATGTATTTATGTACACAATGGTGTCCTGCTCTCTTACTCTCTTTATCATTCATTACGTAAACGAGTGTGTGGGTGTGGTTGTGTGTGCGTGTGTGAGTCTTTTATAACATACAATATAAATACCGTTAGGTCAAAAGTAAACAAACCATTAATGTTTAAGGTGCTTAATGCGGACAAACGGATGTGCGGGTGGACGTAGAAGAAATATTTAAGAAACTTTTTAAATTCTTCGATTTTGAATCAAGAAGTGCAATATATGAAATTAACACACGGCGCGGAAATGGGGAAAATCTCTTCGAATTGAAAAAAAAAAAGAAAACCTTTTCGATCCTCATTATTATTGTTGTTGGAGTTAGCAGTTTTACGGGTGTCCACGATCATAAAAAGTTGTACGTTGAAAAAAAAAACGAAAAAAATCAAAGGGTCATGTAAGGATATATTGAAATTGAAGAGTCCCACCTACTTGTGTAGTTTGATTCTTCATAGCACATGATTAAATTGTGTGATGATCTATAGGGTAAATAGGGTTCTGTCCTGCTCGATTTATTCCTTTGACAAAACAGACATTTTCTTATTTTATGCATGCGTTTATATACAACATTACCGTAATAATATGCAAAATACGTTTTTTCAGCTCCTCACATATGCCTGCCTGACTATTGCAACTGTAGGCATATACGAGTACATGGCGAACGAATGTTTGTGTTTTGTATACTTATTCGTATACAATCGAAAACATATAATGAAACTTAGAAGGGAGGCGTCTCTTTCTTTCACAGCATCACAACACACTTGCACTGTACACGTCCTCACTAAGTGTGTGCAAGAACCCAACTTGAAAACTAATTCTCAGTTGGCAACCATAAGTCTTTTTGTTAAATAACAGGGAACAGAATTATGTTCATTGTTATTTTGTTTAGTTGTTGTTGCTGCTATACATACAGACAATATGTATAAATATTCAGCAAAGGTAGTAGGAAATGGGAAGTGTTGGACCATACGGTTTAAATTAAACATACATTATAAACTTGCATGTGTTCGGCGTGTAGTTATTGTAACGTTTGTGCGTATGCGTCTATTTATATACATATTTTAGGTATTTCATTGCAGTTGCCCTAAGTGCACTGTAAAAATAAAAAAAAATTAAGTAGAGTCTACTGCGTAAGCTGCGTTTTCCGAATTGAGTCGTCATTGACATTCTTACGGTAATCGATTAAGTAAAAGTTACGATATATTACTTCGATCAATGAGCAGAGGGAAAGGGTCTTAACCAAAACTCAAGCGTTTGTTTTTTATGAACCTAAGAATATCAGAACCAGAAGGACAGACGGACATGTTGAGGTAGACTCAGATTTTGAAGCTGATTACAAAGACAACTAGTTTTTAAACGCCTCAGATTTGCTTGTGGTAGTTGCAAAAAGAATAACAAACTTATGACTTGGTACACCCATCACTAAAATGTGGAGTACATCAAAACATACCGATCAATAAATGTGAATGAATAATGGACTATAGAAATAACAAAAAAAAAAAAAACTACGGTTGACTTAAGCAAAATCTTAAAGTACGCACAGTGAGCGTGGCAGGTACATGATTTCGCCCTCTAATAGTGTTTGCATTACGTATCAGCTTCATATTAAATACGGTTTTTTGTTATTTCGTGCACACACTAAGTGTTTGTAAAGTTTCAGCTCAATATTTAAAAATTTGCGACCATGCGATTACCAACAATGGACAGACACACGCACACCCGGTCATCGGACATTAAAAATATATACTTTGTAGGGTCTCTGACGCTGCCTTCTCGGTGTTGCATAAGAATTGAATGGCCCATTGTTTGTAGTAAGCTACTGCGCAAACCAATGAGTAGTTTGAGTTCAAATTTGCAGAATATATTCTTTGAAATATGTGAAGAGTTTCTGTAAAAGATTTAAGGTCAAAGATCTACCCACTTCGTTGCAATATCCATTTTTGTTTATGGACTAAAAAAACCATATTTTCGCGCACAAAGGTTCAATTATTTGGCTGAAAAAACATTTGTTAAGTGAATTGCTTAACGGCCGAAACTGTAAGTGACATGTTAGTAGGAAAAAACAAATATTTTTCTGTTTAAGCTTTAGTACGCATGCGTATTTGTAGTTTTCTGTAAAGTTCTTTAATCTGAATGTTCATGAACAAGGCCGAGAAGAACATAAATTCACGTTTTTTTCCAGTAGACTGAATCTGCGCAATTAGGGATGTTTTAAAATATATAAGATAAGGCGGGTCCTATTATACCCGCCATCTGCCTAATTTCGGGGAAATTTTAATCGATGCTTGCACCTAAGAAACGCATAGTTTTGTGCATCTCCAGCCGAAATATGAAGAAAAATAATTCAGTTCAAAAATATATGACGCAAGTGCTAATGCGCACGAGTACGTGCTTATTTTTTTCCCCAGTTGGAAGCTTTCCACGGCTTTGTCACTTGCATATTATAGTGCACACGTTTTCGGACTAGCGCCCACTTAGGCATGCTCTGCACAATAAAATACTATGCATGAAGTTATCTGAACGCAATGAATAGAGGCGTTTAGCAGTGTGACGTGTGCTGCATGATAATTCCAAATGTCTTCTTTAGTAAATCAGTTCTATTTTGTTCTTCCTCTATACAATATTTATATCTGTAATTGTTCGTGCTTTTTGTAGCTTTTGTTAATGCTACTGGAAAGTTTATGTGTTTATTTTAATAAACATGCGTACATAAAATGGATGGATGACCAGTTTGAAGCAGAGTTTCACCAAAAAAAAAAAAAAACAGGCATCATTACATGGATCAACTGACTACAGCGTTCCATCACACCCACCCAAACTGTTATGAAATGAATGTCTTTTATGAAAACTTGTATCTTTTTGAATAGTTCGATTGGTTTGAAAAGTTCTGTGAATATGACATGAGACATACATATATGCAAAGTTGGCCACGTTCTGTTGGGGGCATCCGTAAATATCACTTTATAGGCTTTGTGACAATATTCTTTTATTTACTTTTTTCATTCCATTTCTCTGTAAAGAAAAAGCAATAAATCTTGCTTTGGTTGGTTGTGGAGTTAGAACACCTACAATCAAACATTTAGATGAGAATGCCGACTAGACGCCCAACTGGAGTACCTCTCTATGTATGAACGTGTCCTGTCTTACGGATAATGTATTCCACAGAACTTGAATTCTCCCAAACAACTAACAAGTGCCTGTTGACAATACCATCTCTCGTACACCATTATTGAGTTCCAGTATATTCCGTAGAAATCAAAGTTAATAAATCTTGGCCTAACAAAGTAAAAGTGATAAGAATGCGAAATAAATAAACAAACAAATCAACAACGAAATAAAAAAAAAAAAATAAAAATAAAAATAAAACACTCCATGTGTCACCATCATTAACAACAACTATAGCAACAACTACAACATAATAACATGAGAAACCCGTTTAGTTAGGAATTTGTTTGTCTGAAAACACCACCACAAATATTTATCTTTATCATGTGTTGCTCTCAAGAATATAAAATAAAAAAATGAAAATAATTTTTTTCGTATTAATTTTGGGCGTGATCAGTTTTAAAAACATGGCTCGAGAAAACCCAAAATAAAACTAACACAGAATGAAAGCAAGACAGCTCAACACGACAGTTGCATATAAATCTTCGTAACATGACACTTTTGGCAACGGAAATAAAATATGGCCTGCGACTTAATATGTCGCATCAGATACATAACACAGAGATATGTGCGTAATCTATATAATTGGTACTGCTCTGGATTGAATGCCACAACAGAGAACCGAACAAATATTCGCCCCCGTTCCTTCCCCACTTCTCCACCAAAATCGATTTTAAAATTCTTTCACTGCGTTTCTAGGTCGTACCTACATCTAGTTCTGTATTATTAAACTAAACTAAATTATTAAAACCAACGGATTTTTAGATTGGTTTGTATTTTTAAGGGCTACATGGCACAAGTGCGCGTTCAACGCGTAATTTTCGATATTAATTAATTTTGCATTTTGCAATAGTTTTATTAAATCATAAGATATGAAAGATGTTCAGCTGAAGTTTTGCTTTTGTCTGGCTCGTTACAGGAATATTTCATTTGATGTGTCACAAATGTGTCATGTTATCTTTGTGCGCCAAATATGTGCTATAAATGACGCTACTTGTTGTTGGTGTTGTTTTTATTGTTGTTGTAGGGCATGTTAAAATTTTTATCTAAAGTGACATGCACGCTGGAGCCCCACGAACGCTATAATGTGAAAATAATGCAAGTTATGCAAATGTGCTATTATGGAGCAGAGTAGCTTAAGTGTAAATACATAAATGTTTCATCAGCACCTAAATGAATGGTAGGGACGCCTACACCCTCAAGAGCATAAGCACAAGAGGAGTCCATGACACATACCGATAACTCGAAAATATTCCCTACATACCCACACACATTGTACTTAAAGTTCAACAACATTAAAAAGTATTTTATCTGAAGTTTCCCGTTTGGGCAAATATATGATGTATTACTGTGACAAAGTGAAACCTTACATATCTGTATAGAAAGAGGTTCAGAAAATGTTTAATGTATAAACAAAATATGTAGATTTGGACCAATGTGCCTCTCGTTCCAGTGAACGTAACATTCATTTATTGTGTATTACACGGAATGGTCGCATATTCAAGTGACACCTCATTCCCTTCAGCTCTAAAACCTTTTCTTAACGCAACTAAATAAGCAGGGGCAAGTATACGAAACAATAACAACAACAACAATACAAGCAACAACAATAGCAACATTAATTCCAACATGTGTATTGTTAAGACATTCTTGCGCGTGGTAAATCTCCACTGATAAATCTGCATATAAACGCGCGCGTATAAAACTGTTAACTAACTCAATTTTGTTGCTGTCAGTTTTGCGTTTGGTACGCTTGTGTGTATACGCGAGTGTGCAATAAGTCTAACGTAAATTCTTATGCGGTCACCACATGGTTACCCATCATCTTTTTGTGTCTTTAGTGCTTTTTTGTTTTCTTCCACCTTTTTCCAACTTAAAGTCGAACTGGTTGCATATGTCAGGAGTCACACCGCACTTCCATTCAAGCAAAATTCTCCCTCTTCATATAATGGATCATTGAGAAGGTCCCCTGTTAAGTTGAAGAGTCTTAAGGTTGATAAAATTCTGTGATCTCGAGACTAAAACCAATCTGATCATGTATGCTCGTTTGTTTGCTTTTAAAATGTCCGTGGGTCTCAAAATCAAGGTCTCTTACGAAATTCGAATGAAAGTCTTCGATATAAAACTTCTTATAAAGCGGCACCATTTGGTATAAATCATAGTAGTTAAAAATCGATTTTAAACGGACAATTGTCACACTACCGAAATATGTTAAGTATGTATGTCCATACACATAGACAAGTTGAAAGTTTCTGATATGAATTTGTATACCGTCGAAAGGAATTGTTTTCCTGTTGGAATTATGAAGAAATCCATTTCACCACTCACTCCTATGAGAATTATTAAATTCATTTGCATCTCCTAAAAGTGTGAAAGATCGTAAACGGTATGTTGGATATATACGAATGCTCTCTTGCGCTATAATACCATTTCACCTCCCGCAAGATCGTTTTGGTGAGTTTACGAAACCCTAGCACGTTTATCTTATCTTTTAAAATGCGCTCTAACAAAGAGCCTGTCAGGAAGAGAGGCAGAGAGAGCTAAACATTGTACACACCCTAACATTGGCCATTAAGTTAACTACCTGGCTATTGTGTCTGGCTTTCCTTAAACATATGAGCTGTCAAGTGATATTTGGGTTTATATGCTCATTATCTTGCTCTGAATTCGTATATTTTGTTGGTGTTTTGCAGCGTTTGGTCTTTATTCTCATTTCCATTGCCTGTCAAACATAATTCAAAATGGGAACTCGATAGAAGTTAACCACGCACAAGCCTCCTTTCGATGGCTTCTCTATAATGAAATCATTTGTTTAGTGCACATAGCTGCAGCTTGATGTGAATGGAGTGAATTTCTTTTGAATAAATACGTATTTATCTCGAGATCAGCTGAAGCCCTATCACAACAGTAATACCGAGTAAAGCTTTAGCTTTGCATATAAAATAATAAGTGAGATAATTAATAAGGAAATCTGATATAACGCCGAGGTCCTGCATTTAATACTCTACACCCAATATTGAGAGTGATTAAAAACAAACCACATATGAAGGAAAAAAAAAAACGTAGAACCGTCGGAAGCGATACTTGTGCCTTTTCAGTGAAATGTGAATAAAGAGTGCAGTCGGACCTATCTGTGCAAATATAAACAAAATAGTTTCGCTTTAAAGAAGTGAACAGAAATTCTTTTGTCTCAAATAACTTTTATGTAAATGCATGGCTGTGTGCATTTTTATAAACTTCACGTAAGTTTACCAGGCTTATATATATGAATCTGTGTAGGTATGTCCGTCTGGGTATTTGTGTTGTACACAGCGTGAGTCACGCTCGCAAAAATTAAGATTTAGAGCTGAAATATTTTACGGACATTTTTAGTTTCTACTCTTGTAAGTTTCAATGGAATTGATCGAAATCAGTCATGTGTTACGCTCACAATGGACACAAATTTTTACATATAAAATGTTGAAAGTTTGAGACACATACGTGTTTATAAGAGAGCTTCAGAGATCCCACGATTCGTAAAATTTTTAATTTATATGTAATCACTGTCTGTCTGTAGAAATATCCTCGGTTGCAAAAGTTGACACATCGATTACAACTTAAGAGACACATTGGATCAAAGCGATTTTTTATTTAAAAAATGCGTCGAACTCATTAAGAACCACGCCACAGTAAATATGATCTAGTCAATGCATTGACTTGGCAAAAAAAGGCTGTGTCGTGCAACAGATATGCCCACAAATTTACAAAATAATTATTTGGCACATAATTAAACTCTTCATATATACCCACCGGCCTCAAGGGTACTCCCCAAGTTTTGGCCCAAGCTACATAAAACTCAATTTTTGGAAAACGAGTTTACCGCCGGCTTTATTTAGTTGTACATGGTATAGATATAGAACGGTGTCTGGCACATCAAAAATATGAACCCACATAAGGATATAATGGTGAAGATGACGAGGACCAGATATAAGGCAAACCTCACAATACATGCAAAAATCTCTTGTCATCAGTGTACGTCTTCTTTTTTATCTTTTTGATGTTTTTCTCTCCGGCTTAAGCAAAAAAAAAGTTACCGATATGATTAAAAAGAGTTGGACTACAACACAAATATTTCCTGGCAGTTAATAAATTTCAAATTGAATTGACCAATTGCATACCCACCGCCAAGGCATGAAATTCGTAAATAAGAATTATGTGAGAGTTTCAGTTTCTGGTTTGCGAGAGGGCTTCGCTACCCAGAGTGTGAAGGTTGGTTATTAACTGTACTTACAGTATTTTGAAGGCTTTCACTACCGCCCAACACAGTTTCTACAATCACATAAACTCAGATGTTGACTTTATGCGTTAAAAATCTAAGTTTCGCACGGCCCTTGAACAATTAAAAGTACTTGGTTGTTATTTAATAAGGAAACGCTTTTAAGATCAGGCGTGGTACGGTGACTTGGAGGCTAAAATTAGTCTTTAGATTTTTAGTTAATATTTGGGAGATAAATCACTGAATAATGCGCATTATATGTACAACAGGCCTGCATCGCTATACGAATATGTGCGTAAGTATTTTATGGGTTCATGGTTTTCGGTTTCATAATATTATCTGAATATAACGCGTCGACGCTTTATAGGGTAACGTTTTAGTTTGCTTTTTATTGTTTCGGCCTGTTCTCCTTCATATGCACGTATACCCATCCCCGCTGGCAATTTGTATGAAACGAACAACGAATTAGTAATTCATTAATTGATTTTGAGCAGCAGACTTCTTTTCTCTTCTTTTTAGGAGTTTGTGTGGTCGTTCAATAAAACTTATATCAGAAAACATGTAGAAAATAAACCAAAGATAACAAGTGAGAAATTCCAGTGAGAAAATGCAGCTTTAAACGAATGGAAGGAACTGTACGCTGAACTCATTGAACCTAAAGTCAAGCTCAAATGTCAAGTAACACCACGACTAATAGTTCAATTGTACAATAATATTAAAATATTCATTTCTTATGTTTAGAAAAAAAAATTAAAAAAAAAAAAAAAAAGGATACACTAGATATCATCAGAAAAATTACTTCAGAAAAAGAGTTGTAGTAACGTTGGGGCCACTGGGAAATAATTCAATAACATTTAAAAATTGAGCGTCAATGAATCGCGAGCGAGGAACTGACTTCGTGGTGGCTTCCTTAATGTTTCAAAAGCCTTCATGAACTTAAGCGACCATTCTGCACTAGAGCAAGACTAAAACTAAAGTAAGTGAACGTATGAACGTATGAACGCATATGCATGTACACGTAATAATACTGCACATATTTGGTCACCTTGTCTGCTACTCTCCAAAATGCTGCTTATAACCTACATACGTATGATTGCTTCATAAACGCGTACGTACATACACTACATGCTGGCACAAGCTGTGTTTGTGTGCACAAGTGTGTAAAGTGTTTGTTGTACATTTTATGAGCTGTTAAGGCCACTTAAAATACAAAATGCTCCCCAGTTAGCCATTGCGGAGTGTGTAAAATCAAATGTGTGTCCGGTTTGTGACTGTTGTTGCTGTTCTTGGCCACTTTGATGCTGTCCCTGCTGCGGTGGTTGTTCTTCGCGAAGGCGGGCGCTCGTTTAACCGTTTTGTTAAAAGGGCTCTTAAAAGATTTGCACACAATTATGATTGCTTTTTAATTTTCCATCAAACACATTACACAACTTTCCAAACGGAAGAATGGACATTTTCTATTGTCTCATTTTTTAATGCGCGTACACGTACTCCTTTATTAACTGCCCAAAACTGTGAGAGTATGTGGAGAAGCGTTTTAACAATTTAATAACCTTGATTTTTCAGAGTTCATGTGGCCCCGGTTTCGTTCATATCCTAATTTCCTCTATCACCCCGTTTGCCCAGCCGTGGCGTGCATATGTTGGTGAACTTCGTGTATAATTGTTTGCATATGTTGATTTTTCATTTAGTCGGGTTTCATTGAATGCTTCTCTTGCTTTTATTTTTATTTTTATTTGTATTTTTATTCCATTTCACATTTTCAATTCACAACAAATAAACGGTCAAAGAGAGAGGAAAAACGACGGTACGTCCACGTCCTGTCGCATTTGTAGGCAGTGGTAGCACTGCCATGTATAGAATTTTTGTCGTATTGCAGGTGCTTTGTAAGCCACATCATATCTCTGTCTGCCTAAGTACGGGTATGTGTGTGTATTACGCTGTTCATAGCCAAACCATGCTTGTGTGTCGGCATGTGTCTGCTTCGGTTGGTGTTAAATTTTTTCCTATTAGTACATTTGTTATAACTTCTAGTGGCTGTGTCTTACATAACCCTTTATATGAATATGAATTATGGAAATTATATGACACACACTCGTACACATGCAAAAACAACACTTAAAAATTTGTTAAAATAACAATTTCAGTTTTTTTCATAGTGGCTACCACAGAGGTGGCAATACCCTTGGTTTGTTGCATCATTTGTAACATCCCGTTGAATCGTTAGATATCCTATTGCATAAAATATACTAAGCGGGCATTGCGTGGTGCGATGAGTGGCTGTTAATTTTAATAAAGTGATGAGGCATCGATATGGATGATGCATCAATAATTTTGATGTACGAGTGAATTTATTGTCTCCCAGATTGTATCTGTCACACAGAAAATAAAAAAATATATCTCAAAATTCAAAGCTTGCAAGTTTGTTCATACAGATCCATCATGAATGAACTTGAGCTCTTCTCCAAATACGTTGTAGGTATCGTCGGTGGCGGCCTTAGCTAAAATGAACGTGTTTCTCTTGTTTTGCCGCTTCCTTCCATTCATAAATTTGTTGACTTCTTGTTGTAGAACGTTTCGGGCTGGTCTATCGTGATATTAATAAGGTGGCTTTTGTAAAAGGGGTAGTAGGGCTTGTTTGCCTAAGAATATGCACACAACTACATGTGCAGGATGTCCCACTGACCCAACAACTTTTTACCCTTTAAAGCGATTAACAATATATTATAAGCTGTTAATCTTCATAAGTATTTCTCTTTTTAGCAAGATCAAGAAACGGTGCAGAATGTGTTTGTTTACGACATATTTATGAGCAACTCTTCATCTATCTAAAGCATTTCATATGTTGTGGAAATTTTATTGCTTGTTTGTAAAGTTTAAAATTATGTGCGCAGAGTTTACGAACAAAACCGTAAGAAGGCTTTGGAGGATTCCCATTATAATGCCTTCTAACTGGGTGCATACTCTTATGAAAAACAACAACAATTTTATCATTTTTAATTAATTGCGGTTTCGAGATAATAAGATTTTCTAAAAATCAAGTTAATGCCCCTCCTCTTTCATATGACTTAACAACATAAAGCAAACAAGTATGACGAGTTGTGTGTGGACCGTTATTAAAAACAAACAAATTGCAATATCGCCCATTAACGACGACAATACAATGTCACATTAAAGCCACAGAGCACCAAACAAATATTATTCAATTAACAATTTGAATATGAATTTATGAATATTTAATGGCATCAACAGCAATACCAACAACTTGTCACATAAACTGTGGCTAAGGAATATTAACGCTGCCTTCACACAATACAGTTTGGCGAAGAAACGGGTCAACAAGTTGCATTTGGCTTTAGGCAAATATGCGGCACTCTTCACCATGGTACGTTATGTAAATTAAAATTGTGCCGAATCGTTTACGGACGTGGTCAGTGTTGAATTCCACCCTTATTTAACACCTACTCATGATTGGACTCAAGATGTCAAACTCTGTGATGGATGCCGGTTTATCTGCATTGTTGTGTGACAGGGTTTCTATTCTGCTCAATTCTATTCAACCTAGACTTTTTCTTCATTTTACTTATGAAACTGCGCAGACAAACATAATAATGTGTCAGTCAAAGTACAGCTTAATACCAGAATTCCGAATGGATGAAAACCTGTAGATGTTGTTGTGATGTGCAAGTGTAATCTTTATACTCTTATCTCCTGCAGTATTATTGGAACTATTTTTTTGGAGATGCAAACCGAATGACTAGCGTAATATATGTTTTTCATTAAGGCAGCGATAGTATGAAAGGAGAATTTGTAACTACAAGTATTGCATGAATTATAACTTGTACAAAAACAAATACAGCAATCGTCTGTTAGTCTACAATACTTAACGCCATAGCGTTTGAGTCCGCTTGAGCACCGGTAACCAACCACAACAGTATATGTAAGCACTGTATACTTATTTGTGTTTTTCTATTACATGTTTAGCGTGTTATATTAAGCGCCGCAGAGACCTTATTAGCAATATTATAAAATATCCCTTCACACGAAATTTCGAAATATACATGCAGGCCTGAGAAATAGCCAGGGAGTAGGAGCAAAGGAAATATTTAAAATTCATTTAAAATTAATTCTGATTTTGAGAAGGTTTTGCTACACTTTTCTATTAGATAAGGCAGGGTACATCATGACACACAAATGAACAACATTCATTCTCCTTTTTGTGCAAACAGTTTTCGCTTATTACCCAACGTTTTATAAATTATCTCTAATTAAATGGTTGTTTTCGTCCATGTAGAAGCGATCCTCATGTACAATGTCAACGTTGTTTTGTACCTTGTTAAGCTAAGGTTTTTACTAGTACTGGTCAAGTGTACATGCACAGAGTATCTAGCTCATTGAATGGGAAAATGTCGCATTTTTAAAGTGTGCAGGGGAGCTGCAGAGCAGTGTGGAGATTAGATTGTGTCGATTTAATGACGTCCCTATATCTCTCTCTGTTTCTGAAACTTTCAGTTAGAAATTCGGTTTACAATTACAATTTGTCAAGTGCTTTTATAATAAATTTATTTATTCCTATTTTTTAAAAATAGACAAAGTCAAATAATTGACGCGCCTTTAGTTTATAAAACCCGATTTTTGTAGAGTAGTCCACCTTCAAAGTGAAGTGTGACTCATATTTTATTAAACTTTAACACATGCAACACCCACGATATATTTATATGTGGGTAGGGTGTCTTAGATTCGGCCAAGTCAAAAGTAGCTTTTCACTTGTTTCATATTGTGCATCTTTCATTCATTAAAGCCATCATGGTCATGATGTTGAAATATTTTAAACAGCTGGACGAGAAGGTATTCTACTCTCCTCAATGGTTCACCGCCCCTTTTACGTTAACATATGTGCGCATTTGCTTAGACAGACACAGCTCAACGTATGACGTTTAAAGAAACGCGTTCTTGATCTTGCTTGAATCGTTCAGCACCAAAGTGTTCGATATGCTTTCACAATCACACACAACGTGCAAGTTACAAATTATTTCAAAGTAAGTTTATGTGATAATTAAACATGTGATTGATAACCTATGGACTTGGGAGATTATAAATACATTCTCCTCCAGTTGTGCTGTTGATTTCTACACATTTATGATGTGCGAACTGTTTTGGGATGTTTTTCTTATTATTTTCCGACGAGATGGATATTATTTACATTTCTTTTAATGTTATTGCATGGATTCGGACAAACCTGTTTTAGCATACCCGCACTCTTTGGACAAAGTTCTAACTTCATAAACTTAACATAGAAAGATGTATGCGTATGGGCTTAGACGCAGCGCACAAACATTGAATAGCTAAGTTTACGCAGAGTTTAGAGAAGACTTAATATGTAGAAGCTACACTTCTTTTTTACTCTTCCTTAAGATGTTACAGATGTTTATGATGTGCGCTATATATACGCAGTAAAGTAAAACTTTTAAGGCGTAAAAATGTTATACTCGTAGTAACCACAAGAAAGTGAAATAAACAAAAATTAATCATTTTTGCTTCACGTCCGTATGTAGTGTATTGCGTTATGTTATAGAAGAATAATAACAAGTAAGAAAACTAAATTCGGCTTAGACCAAATTTTAAATACCCTCCACATGTACCTACAAGCAGTAGGCGTGGTGGGTACAAAATTACGCCCTCTGACAATGTATGTATGTATAACGTATTAACGTGTAAGTCAAGTATTACGCTGAGTTCGTTGGGCGTGTCTGTTAACCGATCACGTCCATATTTTGACATATCGATGAATTGGGTCCGTGTCAACCTCAGAGGCAGAAAAATAGATTTTTTACGATTGTGGGCGTATCTCTTGACAGTTTTTTTTTATTTTGAATCGCGAACTGGTTAATATTTCAAAATTTGCGTTCCAGAGAGTGCCTAAAACATGACATACGCATGGACACACATATTTAGATCACTCAGCCAAGTATTTGATTCTGATCAAGAATAAGTATACTTTGCAGAGCCTCTGACAAACTTAGTTTTCCCCCCATCTTATATGAACGGTATAGAAACTGCAACCACGTTTTTATACAGTATAAATCTACCTACACAACACATAATACAAACTTCTGAAGCAAGATGAAACTGTAGTGTTGTCTGAAGAAATCATCTTCAACGTCATCAACCGAGAGTAAAGTACTTGGTCAGACTTCGGCACAAATTTGCAATATAATATTACGTTAAGCTACTTTAGTGAGCAATTTCTTTACGAAAAGATAAAAAGTTGAGTAACAATGAAAACATCTCCATAGAAAGTTTAACTTGGCTTAAACCGAATCTGCATTACGCGATCTGATCGATAAAATTGCGCTCTATCCAAAGAGCCGAACATTTTTAATACATTAACTATGTTATGAAATAGATTATTAAAAAATTATTGTCCGTTCCTTGTAATTGTATTCTTAACAGAACACGAGCGCTTTTGGTCACTCTACAGACCAACACATGCACCAATACCCCAGACTATTACTAATTAGGACTTTACGATTACTATTTATAAGCATGGCTGTCGTACGGCGACCCTAACGTATTTTGCTGCGTGATATTCGCATACATGTTTCGTCAAAATTAATATATCCGCTACAAGGGGTAATCTTAGTTGTTTTTCTTCACCTTCTGTGTACAGCATTAACTCGTGTAATAATGATATCTACCATTCGACAATGATAATGATGCCTAGTAGGGCACCTAGTTGTGTATGCTTCGAATAGTGAACCACCCAGGTGGACCGGGTGTTGTTACAATAAAATGCTTTTGTGATGTCTGCTAATACTTTGTTCATTAAGGTAAATGTGTTGCTATTATACCCATCATCATACTGATAGTGTATGTGGGTATATTGTTTTTGATCAGAGATTCGTAAGTACGAGAAGCGAATGAGCCACACGCCCAGAATATATTCTTCTATCTAAGATCAGCAAAAATACAAAAAGCGATATGGGCCATTTGTCCGCATCTGCGTCCGTGTGAATTTGTACACATGTTAATTGGAACTCTCAAGGTCGCAACAATTGAAATTTCGTACACGCAACCTTCGAGATTTTCTACTATTTTCTATTGTACTTGGACAAACCTGAAGGAAAGCCGCTGCCCCAAACCTTGTACCCGGAGCTGGTAACTTTAAATAGTTCAACATGTTCGATTCCGATATAGTAAATTCCGATTTCAAGTAGAAGTGAAGTTTTTGATGCCGCTCCGATGATATGTTAAAGAGAAGATGATATCATTTTGTAGAATATAGAATAATAGCCCCATAGCGCCTCTATAATGAATAGTGTACACATTTATGTGCATGTTTGCTTTGTCCAAATTTGCATCATTTTTAAAATTTTGCATTAATTTTAAACTACAGAACTACTACAGAAATACAGCTAAATATGTTTTGAAATTCGGCACATCTGTTCAAATATATATTCTTTATTCACAATTGTCTTTGTGTGGACCCTGAAATTCTACTTGAAAGTTAATTTTGCAGATTATTGCTTGATATCAAGGTACATTGGTATTGAAAATGGGTGAAATCGGTCGATGTATCTTCCTAACATTTAACAAAACGTTTCGTTTTTACGGTTATCGGAGACAAACCATAACAGATACAAGAATAACATTTAACCAGAAAATTAAAGAATTGTTAATTATTGATATATTTTGGAAAGTCAAAGTCAAGTCAGCCCACCTATGAGGACTTTTGGATGTTGGTATGGGTAGGGGTTTATTTAGAATATTTCGATTAGTATTTGGGTCATCCCAATAAAATATAAAATTTGTAATGACCCTTCTTGCTGAAATTGTTCACAAGCCTGTGAATGCATGTTTACAAAAATTAGTTTTTTACTTTTCGATGCTTTTTTGTCAAAGACACCCGCGTGCCATTGACATTTTTACGCCCAAAATAGTAATAAAAGAAATTTGAGATTTTACTTCCTAGCTATTCGAAAGAGGTCAATGACGTTGGGTACCCGAGATTTGACGTACGCCTAAAGTAACCCTCTTTTCTTGTTTTTAATTGTTGTTATTGATTACAGTCTCCTTTTATATAATGCATATTTCACAACTGGCCGCACCATTATTTCGTTATTATTATTTCTTTCCGATTTTTGCACTCATTAGAGTCTAAACATATTTTTGACTTTTCGCTTTGCTGTTTGTGATAAAGCACGCAAATCGCTTTGTATTCTACTGGTAAAGATAATTTATTGATAGAGGATACTTCAACAGAGGCGAAAGAGGAAGAGAATCTAAGCTAAACTTAAATAAAGAAAAAGCGAAATAAAAAATGTCTTACCCATGTCTGTTGATATGCCGCCGTATTGTGTTAAATCAGATCTTATCTTACCTAAAATGAAAAGCAAACAAGTAAAATGAATGAGAGAACATTCACTCTTAAATCAATTTTCAGTTGAGCAAAGCACTTTATGCTGATACGCTTATAATGCATAAGCAGGCATTATAATGTGATCAGATTGTAAGTGTTTGGATAGTAAAAAACAAAAATAGCTCATTGGGTGGGTTCTCCGCACTCTCAACGCACATGCTTAAATCGAGTCAGATTTTGCTTTCTGTTTCCTATCACGGTTTAGGTTATGTTTCGGATCTAAGTATAGCTGAAATCACTTCTTAAGTCCTGGGCACCAAATCAAAATTCTAATATTTTTTGATGCTCACGTTTTTACTGGTTTTTGCTCTTTTTCCTAATTATGTTCTGTTTTAAATGATTATATAATTCACTCTTTTCTTGTATTCCATAGATCATCACCAACACCACGACCTTACTTTTGGCGGTACATACATACACACACTATAAGCGTAAAATGTAAACAATCAAAATGCCACCGGAAGAAAAGACGAAGCAAATGAAAGAAAACAACAACAACAACAACAAAAACAACAATAAGAAGAACAGAAAAGTGGCGTGCAAACTAGAATCCATTCTGAGTGTATACAGAGCAGCTCGCTCCAGTTATTAGTTACGATGAGAGAGGTAAAAAATGCTGGATGTTCAGAGGATTTGCGTGTTTGTGTGTATGTGTGCCAGTGTACGAGAGAAGTTAAAAAATGTGTATGCATATGCATTGCTGCGTAGCACATAGTGTACAGCTATGTAAAAAATATGATTTAATGGCTGCGATAAAACACGTGTGTTAGTACGGTTGTATTCAAATACGTTCAGTTTGTCCGTAGTCTGGCGCCTGAGTAAACGTAATTTTCACACAGAAATTAAAAATAGAAAATTGTGATAAAACATTTTTTATATTGTACGCAAGGAGGCAAGAAAAGCGAACAATTTGAAAGTGTAAACAAAATATTTATAAAATATTTTACGTATTATTAACACAGCGGCACACAGGCACGCATAGCGCAAACAAAATTTAACATCGCAAATAAGTTGAAAAAAAACTTATTCCAGATTTAGGCCGAATTTGAAACACGGGTACAGATCGCACCGTTGTGGGCGTAATCGTTATGCATTTTCATCCATTTAACATTTGAGAACAAACTTATCATTAATGCAGAGTGTTTCTTTAAAGATGAAATATACCCGTACCCGTACAAAGTAGACAGAGCATTTGCCAGAAGCGACTTGTAAATAGATATGCAGGGTAGCAGTAAAACACCAAAAGGAACGTACGTATGAACCTACGTCCCTTCTACAGTTGAAAACTGCAAAAAAGGTAAAAAGTAGTAAAAACAATTACAAGAGGTTGTTTCAAAATATAAATGTGCTACATACACACACACACACACATACATACATACATCACATTTACCGCCTAGTTCGTCATATTTGTACTGTTAGCGTTGTTGTCAGAGCAGTAACCGCTATTGCCAGCATTGTTTACGATTAACACTTTACCGAGATTAATTTATGAGGATACCAGCAATGCCGACGTATGGTGGATGTGTGCTTGCATAAAATAATCATTAAGTATTTAGTTTCTTATTCTCCGTTTATATATGATAAACTTCGGTAAGATTTTCTCTTTTGTGTTATCACGAAAAGAACTTGTGCAAGGTATGTACTTCACGGATTCCTGTGCTGCTAAAGTGAAATTTTGGAGCGCTATTTGGGCGGTATATAATATCTAAAGAGTGTATAGAGGGCATAGATTTTCCACATTATATACACAACTTAGAAGTAAAGAAGTTAGGCTGAGGGTAAATATTGGTTACCCCTCAGGGCAATCGGGTAAAGTTCATGACAACCGCTAAAAAGGCAAATTGGGAACAAGATATTAATGGACGATTTGAAAAATTAAATTTCAAATCGTCCAAATTAAATTATCTCGAAAAGGACTAAATTAGAAATCGATCCCACCATATGATGAAAGAAGCAAAATGATCAAAAAAACACAATCACAGTGCTTGAAAACTACGCGGCCACTTTTTATTTAATTAATTAAACATTTGCTGATGTTGTTGTTGTTGTTAAAATAGTAAGAAAATTAAAATATATTTAACCAAAAAACTTACAATAAGACCACGCCCCCAACTACCACCCTTGCTTGAAGGCACCTATTCGAAAAGATCTTCATGAATATCCTGAGATGGTGCGTATCCAAGATTGTACTCTTCCTACTTTTTTTACTCCCCATGTTGAGCTCTTAGGAGAGCACTTTCTAATATTGTTAAATTTCCTGCAACATCTACAACGAGATATTAGAGGCCCGTTAACATCACTTATTGTTGCTGTAACGTGTACTTAACTTGTTCTGTCTATTTCAAAAACGTTAAATCACCGGTAAATTTAAAACATTGTAAGTTTGCCTCGAATTCGGTTTAAATCTATAGCAATAGCACCCATATAATAATTATCCAATTAAAAAAAAAAAAAAAAAAAAAAAACCGAAAACAAAACAAACACTTGACCCCAAACTGATAGTCTTCTAACAATTTCGTCGTTTTGTTTTAGTTGTAATTTTGTTTTTTGTTCTTTGTTTTGACCTCTTTCCCAACATCCTTCCCCACATCTTGTTTGTGTAACAACTTTCGCACAAAGTTTGTGAATAGTTTTCATTGTTCAGCTGTGTATGTATAACGTTGTGTAGAATTGTTTTCGTTCCCGATTTGACGTTCTGAGTGAGCATCGAACCTTAACTGTAACTTGCACTTCGGCAAGTCATTAAGGAAACATTAAGTTGACACTAATGTTCCTTAATTGAGTAAGAGTGCTTTAATATCACTATTAACTTTTATGTGGTTGTGTGTGTGAATTGGTACCTACTTTAAAAATAATATAAATTAAGTAGAAATCAACCGAAAGTAAACAAGTCAATAACAGGGGGGGCGACACTACATAATTATGATAATTTGTTCATTTTAGCCGCAGTACGGAATTCCTGCCCTTCGTCAATATTACTGGAGAAAGCTCTCTGCGTTATGCATTTCCAAATTTGAACTTTATTCTGGTGTCTCTATAACAAAATCTTCAATCAATTACATAAAAAACATTTACCAGAATATTGATTTTTAAGAGGAACAAAGATCCTTTCCACTGACCTTGCACACATCCTCTGCCATAAATACTCTATAAATTATATTCAGGCACACATCAATTGTATTTCGGTGCAGTGTTACTGCTGCGAAAAATGTGCATTTCACACATTTCCACACAGGTAGGGATGGACGTGCAAGGGGAGTGGAATGAAAACCGAAACATTATTAAGAGGTTACCAACATAACAGGTTTCTTCTATTGTACAAAAATTATTTATACCAACACATTATAGCAACACCAGTCACTTAGTCAGTATATCTAGTGTAAAATATGGTATCAAGTAAAATCATCCACAAACACGTACACAACAAGTCATAACATTAGTGACGCAGCATATATATTCTGCATAATAGAGCAGACATTGAAGCATAGCCTCAGAAAATGACAATTTTTGTGTTCACGCTTTGTTGTGTAATAATTATGTGTGAAAAATCATGAAAAATCATTTAGTACGTTGTGCAACAAGGCAACATTTTCAAGGTCACCTCCTAAAAAACACAAATTTTATCAAACGTGCGAGGTACGTACGTCCACACATTGCATAACATAAAAAAAAAAACAACCATTCGGCGTTGATAAATATATGACACCCATGAACGCAACAGCAAATTTGAAGAATGTATGCCCGATTTTGACCATAAATGACTTAAAAGCCTTCGGGACGCTCGCATGAGCACGCGTGTGTACGTGTAAGCACGGTATATAAACGTATGCATTTGTGATGTGAGTCCACCAAAATACAAATTTGTGAAACATAACCTCCATCGCACAAACTAGCCCACATATGTAGACACACATGTTTATATAGAAGAGAGCATTACACTGCAAGAAAAATGTTCAGTTATAATCGATCCAAATGATCCAATAACATTCAATGTCGCAGCTAACTCTGATGGAGTTGGAGATGGATCTTCGTTCATCGTAGTTTTATAAATGCATTCTTAACATGTGGTGTGTGTTTAGAAGGAGCATCACCGCGCAAATCATAAGTTTCTTTTGCACTATATTACAAAAAACCTTTCTCACAAATGACGTTTACTTGGAATAAAATTCAACAAGTTCTTTCTAATCCTTGCATACACGAGTAACAATTATCATATGCCAACAATAAAACGTCATAGTTTCACGCGTCAAACGCAGGATTCTCTTCACCTTAGTTCGCTCTATTATTAACAAGTAAAAACTAGAAGAATTTTGAATATTTGGCATTTTCAAATAAAACGTGCGCCGCTCCGATGCTATCATTAGCTAATAATGGGTGATGAATTTATATAAAAAGCAATAAAAAAACTTTATAGATGAAAGTCTGTGGCCTCTGATTTGTTTTATTTATTCCTTTCAATATTTTCTAAGGAATATATACTCGCATGTCCCAATTTTCAGCTTTTTAGAAACTGTTATTACCCTGGCTTCCTTGTGTTTTATTTAAATTTACTTTCGCACATCTTTCTATGCCAAACTTCCTTCCAGTTACAATATATTTTAGTATTTTTAATATGGCAAAATATAAGAGGGACCCTCCAAATTGATCGAAAACCAAAGTTTCCTCAATCTAAATGAAAGGGCTTGGCGAGCACCATCGAACTAAGAGGTTTAGTACAATACTAAATGAAATATGGCGGCCGCCCGAAGATTACTGTTACTATTCTTTGCAAGTTATCCAATGTGCGTTTAAAAAGGAAGGGCTTAATGGGCGAACATCTTGAGTGAAATATGGCGGATGCTTCACAAATGAAATATTTTTCAAAAGTGGTAAACTGTACATGATTAACATTCTTATTGCTATGGCTTGAACTCAATTGGATGTATTTGTATGTATGAACAAAATTTGTTATTAAAATCACTCGATGCATTTTCATCGCATATAAAGTTTTCCAATTTTGCAAACATTTCTTGTTGTATGATTTTTGCAACGTTTAGTGGGCAAATTAGACGAGTAAAGTACGACTACAAGTATACTGATGCCGCCTTAAATGACAAATACTTCATGTATTCAAAATGCGTTCACCATCATTATAAGGTGGAAGTGTACTAATAGCGACGTATCTTAGCAACTTCCATTAGGAAGTAGTATTTATAAAGTATTTATATTCCGGATCAGCTAAAAATGCATCGATTTAGACATTACTTAGAAAAACTCAGTGACGGCCTCAAAATTCACGTATTAAAATGAATTTTTGTACTGACACCCTCATTTTGTTCTGTGCGCAGTTTGTTATTCATAAGGGGCGAAATCGATTTCTAGCCACACCTACAAACGGCAAAAGTATCTTCCGGTCAAAGAATAAAGCGACATCATCATTAGTTCTTCCATCAGTGAAGTGAAAATTTTCGGGATCAGATAACAAACACGCCCAGAATTTATAGATAATACCCTATTTGGTGTAGAATTTGCGGTGAAACACTAACACTCGCACTCTCTTTAGTGTTCTTTAAAATGAACGCAATGTCATACCTGCAATGTACGTATAAGTATGGAGGGTGTTCAAGATTTGACTTTAGCCAATTGCAGCCTTCTTACTTGTGTTTCTTTCAGTGTAGCTTGTTTTTTGGAGCAGATTCATTTTTGTTTATAACGTGGTAAAATTTGTGTTTTTAGAAAAGTAATCTAACCAACCGAACGGCATACTTTTGTTAGCGAAAGAGCGCCTTCAGTAAAGATGGTCATGCTTACTCAGAGATCAAGTCACACTTAGTTGTATATGTTTTATGTTTTATAAATTGATTTCCCTTCCTCTTTCTTCTTCACTTTGTGAACAACGCAGCCTATGTATGTACGTACATAATTCATTTTAATAAATTTATTTGTATGTGTTCTTGCGCATACAAACGTATAACCTGTACGTAGGTGTTTATGTGTGGCTCGGTTATACGTTTATGTATGCATATATGAACGATTTTGGAATTTAATTTTTATTGAAAAGCAACGCTGTGCAGGTTGGAAAGAACGCGAGGCAAATGACCCGATCAGATCATGCATAGCGACGTATCTCCTCAACGCAACTGATAACCATCTCGCAAAGAAGAAATAAAACAAATTAAAGTAGGCCTGATGTTAATAAATTTTAATATTCTCACATTAATAATGCGAGTAAAGTGGCTGCGAAACCTGAAGACACTGCTTGACCAGTGATTGCCTCAAACTCATTTTAATTACAACACTTCCACGGTAGCTGAAGTTCTCGTGTGAATTCATTGGAACACATTTAATCAGAATTAAAGAAATTTTTGTTAAAACTTTTCCTAAAGTTCTGGGAATGCGTTGTACTAAAATCGTTTATAAAAAATTTTACTATAATTTTCTAGATATTCGGAATTCGTTCTTCCCGTAGTTTGTAAAGAAATCCATTAAGAAAATGTGTTGGTGTCTTCTCGTTTTTTTATGTTTTCAGCAACAGGCAGATTTGGCCGTGAATTGTGACCCACGTCATATTTTGTGACATACCTCCCACGCGTTATTTATATTTGGCCAGCCGAGCCAGAAAAAGTTAAGATATGTCGCGTTAAAATTTGTATTTCAAGATATTCAAGATATTTCAATTTGAAATCTTAGTCTCCTACGAATAAATGATTTGTACAATTTTTCGAAAAATTCCGAGTCTCTTTTTATACTTGTCATAATGATAGGAGGGTATATTGGTTTTGTACAAACGTTTAAAACACACAGAAGTAAATAAATTCTTGCTCAGCCGCGCTCGCCCACGTTCGCAAAAGTTGAGATGTTGAGCTGACATTTTGTGTGGACAACTTTTATATGGCCACCCATAATGTGATAATGTGAAGGGGCAAAATCGTCTCGAAGACACGCCCACAACGCTAATAAAACACAAAATAAATTGGTTCTCTACCCAAATTTTTCCCTTACACCCGTACGGCTGCCGGCTATACATAGATCTGAAATTTGAACCGAGTATTCCTTCTTTATGTCGATAACTAATTTGTGAAAATTGGTATATGCGCATACAGTAGCTATTACGCATTACTTTTGCCGATTTTATATTTTTAAGGTGTTCTCTCAAGCCTATGAATGCAATGATACTGGGTATCATAGATTTGGCGTAAGCCTTTTATTGGCCCCTCCTACTTGTTACTATACTACCCCTACGAAAGATTCTAATATATACGAATAGGTATTAAAAAGGGTGATTATAACAGTATTATAACAGTAAATTTGTTGTATATTATGCCATATAATTGAATAAATTATTTTACTGATGGGGTTTATAACTCTGAATAGAATTTATATAACTGGCATCTGTGTTGGTTATAAGCAACCTTTGGAGGCAACGCGTCAAAGTGGTGAATAAGTACATAACCGTAACTAAAAACAAATTATTTTCCTAAATTTACGGGCTCTGATGTAAAGATAAGAAACTTATCTTGGTGAACAAACTAACCACCAAAAACGATACACAACGAAGAAAATAATCTATTAAGAAACGCAGCAAGGATGGAACAAGTAAAAAACATCTACATATAAATGGTGGGCGTGGTAGGTTCACGATGAAGACGAAGTGTTTGTTTTACGTGTAACTTGCAAGTCGCGTTTAACGCTGAGTACGATTTTTTTATAAATTGTGGGCGCGTCTGTTAAGTGACCACGCACATTTTTGACACATTTTTGAAATTTCAAATTCATTGATAAGTTTTTGCGGTAGATAAATAGATTTTTGGCGATTGTGGGAGCGGCTCTTGACCGCTTTTGCCCAATTTAAATAGCGATCTGTGTGCATAAACTAGAAATGTCTGTTGAAAATTTCGGCGCGATATCTCAAAATTTACGACCGGAAGATTGCCAACAAGAGACGGACGCACGTACACACATACATTTCTAGGTCGACTCAGTTTTTGATGTTGATCAAGAATATATACACTTCGTGGGGTCTCTGATGCTTTCTCCTGGTGTTGCAAATGCAATGATAAACTTAGTATACAACTCTTTTTAAGTAAAGGGTATTAAAAGATAAATAACTAAACGCCACCTAGTGCAGGCGAAGAAAAAAATCGACTGAGATAACAGGTAAATTCATAACCATACGATAAGTATCACTCATAAGAATTATGACACGTTGCCCAGGTAATGAGAAGTCCAATTGGATAAAAACGGAAGCTAACGAGACATGACGCAACCTCTACCACTGCATTCCCTCAGTTAGATGGTTAAAATATTGATCTTATAAGAATGTTTAAGGTCACTTGGATGAAAGTGAGAATGTTATTAGATCATGATTTTATGTAAGAACAAACACAACGAATCATATTTTTAGTAGTGCAGTGGCTTCTAGTGCCAGTGTGCGCCGTTACCAAGTCTGTGCGGTTCATTTCAGCCAATTTTTATGGTTAAAACAAAAAACTTGTTTTATTACCCATCAATATAACCACATACATACGTATGCACACGTATGTGTGTATGTTTATGTAAATGCATTGTGTATATAGTATATAATAATACATATAATTATAATTCTGATTATTTTTCTTTCCACACATCTAAACCAGCCGAAGTGTCGTCTCGTCTGATGCAAGTATAAGTGAGCGCATGATTGAAGTTTCGCATCTACCAACGTCTACGTCTACAGCTCAAGCTGCAGCTACATAAATACCAACAACGTAAACTTTTTTCGTATTTCTTTGTGGCTGAGAAGCTCATTTGGCGCAAAAGAGTTATTTAAATATTTTTTGCGTTTGCGCTGTGATGATTGATTTTTTATAAACATCATTGATTAGGCTTAGTATTAACTTAATAGAGTCATAATATAATTTAAATAAATAAGAAAATAATTTGTATAATATTGTCCATGTACAATCGCCATCATAATCGTTCCGTTTCTCCTAAAGCTGATTTTATAGACAGTTTCTGTAAGATATTCTATCGGAAATGTTGCATACTCGCACGTACATGTTCGTACTGTACAGAAGCTGTTTTGCTTGTCTGTCTATCATTTCTAATTTTCATTCAATGAACATATTTATTTCCATCTCAGAAGGGCCCAGAAGGCTCTTAGTTATTTGATAATCACATATAATAAAAATGTTTTTAAATAGTTGGACACTTCAAAATCGAATCGAATATGTCATGATGGACAATGTTATGACAATTGGAGAAGAATGTTCTTATGAAGAGTGTGCTGACTGATAATAGGTTTTGGAGTATTATCAATGCCAAAGCAGGTAGGCAATCAAAATGTAAATCCAATGATGAAGCAGCATTGGCGAGTATACGTTTATGTGTAAAGCGAACGCAGCTTACTTGCTTGGAACTGTTGGTGGCTTTAAGTATTTTCATAAATTATGCCACATATTTGTCTATATTCTAAAGTAAATCAAGCATTATTTAGGTGTTTAGTGTTTATCTTGGAAGTGTGCTTAAAAACCTTATATCGAAAAGGATTCTAAAATTCAATCAACTATTCTTACCCCAATCCAAAAAATGCTTAGAATGAAGAATTTTCGCCATATAGAGTTCCTCTGTAATATATATAAAACATTGTATGGCGAAAGTCAAATTTGGTCCAATTTAAATAGGGTTCCACTTTGGGCTAATACATATCTTTGAACCAAATTTCATTAAAAATTCTCGAAAAATTTAACTTAAGCCAAATTTATATGTTCAGACAACAAATGGACGGACATGGTTAAATCGATTGACAAAGTGATTATGAATCGATCGGTGTAATTGAAGCAAATGCCGCACCCGCCCGTGGCATTAGGAGTTACAAACGTCCGCACAAACTGAATATATCCTTTGCCACCAGTATGCCAAAGTACAATGATGTGTTGTAGGGAATAAAAAAAAATACACATGCCGTTCTAAGTTTTTCTATATAACTTATCAAAGGCGTCAAATATTTGAATTTCGACAAAACAAAAAATTATCAACTAAATTAGTGAACTCTGGGGTCAACCGCACGCTAAGTATGCCATATATTGTACTGTACTCATACGTTTTTATAGACATGCGCCTTTTAATTTTCTTAATGAATTGAATACACAACTAAATGTGCTTTTACATGATCGTTAAGAAAAATCAACAACCTACGCACCAAGTTAACACGAATTTATGTTTATTCATAATTTAAAATAATTTTGAAGATAGATGCAGAGGAGTGGAGCCCTAAGAAATTGTACGATGTATAGTACGTAGTAGTATTGATAGCATATAGCATTATTATAAAGAAAAGGAGGCGTGGCAAAGTAATTAAAGTTTTATATAAGTTAAACTTTAAAGCTTGTTTACTGACACAAACATGCAATAGGGCGCGAAAACGTCATTTTCATTTTTTCATTCTATGTTTTTTTGCGTATATATTTAAGGAGAGACTGCCCAAAAGTTCATTAAGAGTTTCTGACCCAAATTGTTCCCCAGGTTGGTTCGCAAGTGTTGATGGATATCAAAATGAAAACTATTTTTGACTAAGGCTAAACCGTGAATACCATAGTGGGCTTGTGGGGTCTCCAAAGCATCCTTCTGGACGCTGCGGACGTTTTGACAAAGTGATATATATAATTTTTAAAAGTACTGCAACTTTTATATTGATTTTTACTTCAGATATGATTTATTTTCTAATATGCCTTGTGCGTGACCCTATGACCCAAACAGGCCATAGATAATGGGCATGATCGAGTAACATTTACGCCTATAATGTATAAAAAAACATTTGCCGTTGAATCCGACCTACAAAAATATAACGATATACAATCATTATGCGTAATTAGGTACTTGCCACACCTGCAAGTCGTATATTAAGGTGGAGGTCATTTAAGGTTTAGTTCCCTAAAAATATCACGTCTGCACAGAACGTACGCCTATCCGTAGTTCATCTCTCCTTGAGATAATATTACCCAAGAATACTAGACGTATAGTGAGCAGTGCCATCTTCACATACAGTGGAAATGTTTTATTAAATAATGTTTTTGCAAAACACACAAAACGTGAAAGAGTGCAACAAAAATAAAGTGAGCTAAATGTGAGCAAATAATACGCTATTAGTAGCAGAAAGAGAAAAGGGCAACACGCAGTTGAAATGTTTCATGATCGTTTGCTGTCCGCATTTGTGAAGATGATGATGATGTTGATGATATTAGTAAGAGCGTTAAGGATGAGTTTAAAAAAGATGTACACTTAAAGAAGAAGAATGAAGAGTAATCACTACGAATTTATGATACGCTGTATTTGAAAATGCAAAAGTTTCCGCATTCAGTCGATATAATTATTTCTATAATAAAAAAATGAAACAATATTTTGCGCGAAAATGACGGTTTCAAAGTTTATTGATACCCATTCATTTAGATCTTCATTGTAGGGCAGTGCTTAGCCCAATAATTCTCCTGGTATTCACTTTTCTACCCGTATTTTGTCAAAAGACGGGGCAGCGTGTAGCCGTTAGTTTTCTAATATTAAATTTTTGTAATAAATTTGTAGGCAAACTTTATGCATCAAGTCGAGCATTGCACGGCAGGTATATAAAACTCCTGGTTACACGTTGTTCACGTGTTTTGCTGTTCAGTACGAACAGCCCGGTTGTTGGATGGCTGGGTGCCTGGCTGCTGTTTTCACAAATTAAAGGATTGTTTTTACAATTTTTACTCTCAGTTACCGTGTTTGCCATATTTCCTCCTAATAAACAAACATATACGTTGAGTTGAGTTGTTAGTAGAGTGTTGTGCGTTCATTGTGGGAATTGTTTCAATTTTATTTTGTGGTGTAACTTGCAGTAGTTACATGGCTTTTGTTGTTGTTTCGTTTTCACATTTATCAAGCACAACACCCAGCTAAAGTGACAAATTATGAAACAAATTGGTGACACTTAACTGTGATTTTGGGATTTAACCCTAGACGCATAATGTACGTTTTTATATAAATTTTTTTTATATAATCAGCTCTCCTATTATTCTTCATTGCTACTAATATGGTTTTTTTGCCTACGGTAAATTTATTTATAGGCAAAGTGTTTCTCTCAAATAGTTTATAAGTCCAGCAGTACTGAATTCTGACCCGAATTAGTTTCTTAAGTTTGTCCGTTGTGCCAATTTCATAGTTTTGAACGAAAAAGTTGTCGCTTTATGTATATATGTAAAAGTTAAGTAAAAGTATACTGCTCTGAACTTGTATTCCCTTATAAGTGTTTTGTGCTGCAGTGTGTGGTATATGAAATTATTCTATTTGGGCTTAAATTCACGAATTATTTCTTATCATGCGGAATTGTTGTGTTACGTTCTTCTGTCTGAATGTGTAAACTAAAAAATGGTTGAAGGTTTTGCAGTCGAAGGCATAACTTTTTTGGGAACATATCACTTCACGTATAAAACAAAATAATAATAATAATAAACAACGTATGAGACTTTTTTTGCTCTTTTTAATAACTTTCATCAACTTAAGGAAATTTTTTCTCGTGAAAGTGATTTTTTTACGCGCATGTATTCCATTAAAGTGCGATAATCTTCTAAACTATTTTTAAAAAAATCATCGATTTAAAAATAAATAAAAAATTAAATAAACATTAAATTAAAAAAACTTAAAATTTTTTTTTTGTATAAAACTTACGGGCTACTATTGCATAATCACAGTTATCCGAAACTTTTACCAATACAACAAAAATAAATTATTTTTACTTTTAGCGCATTTTCTGTAAAAATGATTACTTTTCTTATATATTGAATTTTATTACTTATTAAGTGTGAAATGAAGAAAATGTTCAACTGAGACGGATCGGTGGTGTGAGAGGCCACTTTAGCTTTTTTATGTATTTTAATTAATATAATTATGTGTGCATTTAGTAATGTAGTAAACGATGAGCGTTGAGAGGGCGAATGCAAGGCATTGCAGCGATTTACTTCAAATGAATGAAAAACTTTCATCAACTCACCTGCGATAGCCATCCAGGGGTAGAATGTGTGATTGCTGGCCTGATGTAAACTGCTCGCCGCTGCTGTTTGAGCCGCTGCAGCACCCGAAATAGTACAGTTGGCATTCCAAGCGGCCGCAGCACCACTGCCAGCAGCAGCACCCACCACGTTACCACCCTGACCACTACCAACAACAACACCGCCACCCGCACCCCCACCACTACCGCCACGATGACTGACTGGGCTACCGCCGGATGTATCTAAATAGCCGCCCACACGAGAGTCTGGCGTGCAAGCTGATGGCCGCACCGGCATACCGCCGCCACCACCAGCATTGTTCTGTCCAGCACCGTTGGCGGCATTATTAGAACCGTTCGCTGAACCGCCCGAACCGCCACCACCTGCCCCGCCGCCCCCGCCATTGTTTGCGCCGGTGTTCCAAATGTCTTTGTAACCATTCACTGAATCGCCCTTAATATTTAAGCAATCTTGCTTGTAGACTCCGCCATCACCATAGATTTTATTGCAGGCGGCCGTGATGCTGGCATCATAGGGAGAGTCTTGGGTGGAGCGCTGTAGATGGTGGTTGGCATACGGTGACATGCCCAATGTTAGGGGGAAACCTCTGTAAGCCGCGGCGGCTGTAGCCGATTGATCGTGATGGCTTCCCGTGCCCATTGCCATGCCAGTAGCCTGGTGCGGATGACCATAAAAGCCGGAGGCTTGTTCGAAATATGAATTCATGTTGTTCGGTGCGAAGAGAATTTTGACGCTTTTTTACAAAACTCAACAACTTTTAGGAAAACGCATTTCCGATACTCGGCGTTTTGTATATAATTTCTCTTGTATTCACAGTTTCTTAACCGATAAGTTTTTGATAATTATTTTATATCTTTTAACGATTTTGCTTAGCAGCACAAAATTACACTCTGCGGGAATTGACGATTTTCGGTTTTTCGATGGAGAAGTTCTTGTAGTTTTTAAGTGGACAACAGTTGCTTCTTGTACATGTTCACATCCTTATCACTTATTACTTTGCAATAGAATTGATCGAACGTATTATTATTATTATTATTTTTTTATTTTTTTTTTATTTTAAATAAATACTTTTCTATTTTTGTATATTTTGTTTGTTTGTTTGTTTTTTTTTTTTTTAACTATTATTGCACTAATTTCTGAATCGTATACTCGGTTGCACTTTATTAAAGCGTTTTAGCAAATTATCTCATATTTTGGTTGTATTAAATTTTACGTTGCATTTAATTGTGTTGTGTTTTTATTTTATTTTATTTGAGTTTTATTTTTTTTTTTTTTAATTAGAAAAACACCACTTTGTGGTTACGCTTGATTATTTTCATTTAATTTATGATTTGATAATAAAAATGAAAAATTCCAATGGAAGGAAAACGAAATTGAAAACACCAGTAGCTGGTTTTGTTTTGATTTGTTTCTGGTATCGCTAGAGTGTTCCGCCTTCGAAACAGAGCAAATGAGAACGAGAGAACGGGAGAGGGTGAGTTAGCTCAATAAAAATAATAATAACAATAATCACTTTTATTATATTTTTACGATAATTTTTATGATTATTTTATGATTTGTTTTTATACATAAATAGAAATTATTATTGCTGTTTGGTTGTCGTAGTTGGTGTGTTGTGCGACCGTTGTTGTAGACACATCGACTGAACACAACTGAATAATAAAACTGAGGCCGTGTGTGCTGTTTCTATTTGCGTTTGATCATGATGATTATGATGATGATGATGATGATGAGGATGGCAATGACGTTGAAAATGATTATGCTTTCAGTGATACCAATAATAATAATGAAGATGATGGAGAACTATGCGAATGGATGAATGAAACCAACCAACCACCATCACACCGTCACACACACGCCATTTACACTCATTGGCAGAAGTCCACACAAGAGTCACAATACCATACGGATACTTCAACGGGGTTACAGTTACGGTTACAAGTTACAAGTCACACACTCACGACGAGATTCGAATATATTTTACTCAATTGCCGCCGTTGAAGTAATAATAATAATTGGTGATAAAGTGGATAATAAAATAAAGCGCGCGCCTGCTATCCAAACCGTTGTCATCGAACGAATGTTACACCGTTTCGCTGTTTATTACGTTTTGAGTGAGCTGAACTGAACTGAACTGAACTGAACTGAATAGACTGTTGTTGTTTGCTGGCATGTGTATGCTGGCTGGCAGCCTGGCTGGCCAGATAGCTGACTAACAGTTTCGATCTATACGCGCGTTTATACGTGCAATGTGGAAAAAGAGCTCCACCATCTACTACTGAGCACAACAACGGTTAGAGCGGAGCATTCAAACGAAAATTGGCTTAAAAGTAAAAGCAAAAAATCGTCGCTGGTTCGAAACAATAATCGCACACTGCCGCCGCCACCACCACCACCGTACCCGTATTCCTTTAACACAGAGAGAGAATGCAAGAGCGAAACTGAAACTCTTTCCGTCGTGAGCTAGTACTGCTGTGTTGCTGCCGTTTGTTTTTATTGTTATTGTTGTTGTTCTGGTTATTGCGCGTGGAGCCCAATAACTCATTTTAAGCGCTCGTTTTACCATGCCACCGAATCTTTGTCTTTTGCTTTACGAGCACATAAAATTTGAGTCAAGTTGTTATCGAAAACAACAACTTGCACTATTTCTGTTCTCACAACGCTCTCCAGCACATTCTACCATAAACTGCTAATATCAATATTGTGTTACATAATTAATATACACATAGTTCCTCTAGTTATTGCCGTCGGTCAAGTTATTTTAGGTTTGATATTATTTAGCACTCACTGGGACGGATATTTATTGGTTGTCTGTTTGACTTGTGTGACTCTCACGTTATACAATTGAACTGAAAAATTCCCATTAAATAAAAATCACTTCTGCTACGCTTTGCGGTCCAGCTTCTTCTGCCCTCTTCTCATTTATTGCATTTTTTATGTTATGCGATTGTTTGGTACCTTAAAAACACATAAAGTGCACTCGTTGAGTGCATTCAAAGGAACTGCACTTGCAATTGTTAAAGGACTCAATTGCTATGTACTACCACAAGCACTCAAACATGTTTGAGAGCAATGCCGCCATAGCACTCTTAATTTGATTTGTGCTCTCTCTGTCTTTCTCTCTCTCTGTCTCTCACCGAAGTTTCACTCATAGCAGCCGTTATATTGTACTTATTAAGTAATATTGTATTGTGTATGAAAATTCATCATTCCGCCTGCTGTTGCTGGTGTTTCATTTTTTATGGACAAAATCAGTTGAGTTCTTGGTTGGTTGCTACTGGTTGTGTATTGCTGGCAGTTGCTCTTGTTCTCGTCAACATAGATAAGTGCTATTCAATGTGTGCTTGTTTGTCGCGGCAGAAGCAAGCAGAAGAAAATTTATCGTAATGGAGGAGGGCGAAATTTTCTTATAGGCCAACCTGCTTGCCCCTATACGTGTGCAGCGCGTTCGTATTATTATGTGTCCATCAACATATACGAACCATTTATTGTGTGTATAAATAAAACTTTGCCTAAGTACGTGTTTCTGCAATTGCCACAAAAACTCTGCCTTAATAAAAAACTTATACATTTACGTTACGTTACGTATTCTTGCCTCACGGTCTTCTTCCTTTTACTATTAATTGTAAGTTTGTTGCACATAGAAAAGTTGTTGGCATGAATGTAAATTTAATGACATCTGTAATCCATTCATTACGATATTAATTAAGCAGATCACTGTGTACATCGTGTGACCACTTTAACTCGTCTTGTGAAATGATTCACGGCATTTTTAATCAAACAACAGAAGTGCAGTTCACCCGGACATGTAGCAATTTTTCATTCAACAGTTTAATCAATGAGTTGGAATGAAGTGTCCGCAATATTATACATGTTCTTGTATTGAACTGACTTCACTGAAATGACTTGAAATTAAGAAAATTAGAATTCTTACTTCAATGCGACATTCATTACATCATTTGCATCAGTATCATCATCACTCTGTAGATCAATGGTCGGCAAGCATTTTTACAACATGCACCAGAATAAATTTTACATTTCTTCCGCGGCCCATTGCAGTTAAGTGACACCTTCTTGGGATCCGTAAATATGAAATTCCTTGACAGTCTATTACTTTTATTTCGTTTCTGATAGGTTTTAACGTTATCATATATAGTTAAGCGAGGCGTCTTGACTAAAATATTTGACCTTGTTTTGAAAAATAAATATTTTGAATTGACAAAAAGCTCAATTTCTACAAACCAACATGGATTCTTTCCTAGAAGGTGAACTTGTACCAATTTATTATTATCCGCGTCAGATAGATGTGATATGCAGTGAAAGATTTTAATGCTGTTAATCACAATGTATTAATTAATAAACCTTGGCAGTGCCTTAAACATTTTTAGTTGTGTTCACGTCAAAATTGATCATATTTTCTCCTCTTGCTATTGAAGGTCATTCGGGCATCCTACACGGAAAGAACGTGGTTGCGTTACTGTTTCAATATTCATAAATGATTTGTTATATAAATTTTCGTTTAAGACATCAAGGATTCGGAAGTACCATTCTGTGATTCTAAGCTTTCTTTTATTGGTCACATAGTCTAAGGATTATACCTTGTTGTTAAAGGTGCTTTTAGTTTAATTTAGAATATTATATTTTCATTTGAATTCCCCAACATAGAGGCTCCTACTTAAAGTATTATAATTACCTTCCGAGCTTTTGTCACATTCTCTCGAGATAGACATGGTTAGATCGACTTAGTATTCGATGCTGGTTCAGAATACACATTTATATACTTTATGTGCTCTCTGGCGTCTCCTTTTAGGCACTACAACCGTTTTGACAAAGAGATATAAACCTCTATAGACCTACATGGAATAAAAAGTACTTTATTTCTACATTTACATCTCTTATCTTTTCCGACAATTTTCAAAGAATTGGAAAAATAACTATTTATCATAAATATACAAGCATGAGTGAAAAAAGTATTTATTTAATGTGACATCTGGTGCTGTAAAGATTTCGTTAGCATTCCAATGTCTAAATCATTTTGTATGGCGCTTAAACGCAACACAATATCTGGTTGCGTGTTCTTTTTAAAACCGTGCGATCACTCACTCGATTATTACAAATTAGAACTTTGAATATTTGGCTTTGATCATTCACATTCACATAGATAGAATAAGAATAAACTGAGCAACAAAAATGGTTGACATGAGTGGAGACATTTGAAGTGGAAGATGCTTTAAGGGATGTTAGTTCTAACATTAGTATTTTATCATTAAAATACATGTTGCTAGGGCGTTTAATATTCAATTCAAACTAGACGAATTACACCGAAAAATATTTATTTATAACTTCTTCCAAAGATATTTACAGAAACATTTCGCGCACTGCGGACTGCTCACCGTTGCTGTGAATTTCATTTTATGAATATACCGTAATTCCAACAATTTACGGTATATTTTTATTTATCCGTAAGATATTAGATCACAAACCATGTCATGCTTCTAGCAAATGATGCTCGGATAGTAGCTTTTCTTTGAGTAGTGGCCAATAGGCTGCAGCTTTTATATTTGTACTTGTATTTTAATTTGAAGGCATTTGACATTTCAGACATACCGTACTCCATTCAAAGTTGTCCGCAATCAATGCTGGAATGCTTGTTGACAGGTTTCGTTCTCTTTTATGAATAAATTCGTATGCAAATTTGTCAAGAATGGAGCATTATTCAAATATTGAAGTCACTTCCGAGTTCAATAACTAATAAACAACTTTGGAAAATAACAATGGCAAATATCGCATGACATTATTCCAACTAAACAAACAAATCACAAAACAAAACCCGAATACAAATTTAGTATGAAAAGTTTACAATATTTCGTGTTCCTGCTTAGCAAACAAAGCAAATGACGAAATGGCCAAAATAAAAGCAAAAAGCCACATACGGTACGAAATGATAAATTTGTGTAGGATTCTTAAAAATACGCAGAGTGTCAGAAGGAAGAGCGAGTCAAGTAAGAAAGTAGCCGCAAATATTCTTCTACTGAATCAGAATCCGATGTAAATGACTTCCTCCCCCATAAACGGATACATTCTACCTTCTACGTGTGTATGTGCCTCAGAAATTTTATATAAACTTTCATTTGATAGAAAGTTTGAAGAAAGTATAACACTTGGGAATTTTGTACAGATGCATGTACAATACAAATAAATGAGTGTATGTAATGTTGTGTTTACAAATATAAGATAAATGGTAGCCATACGGCGACATTCGGTATAAAGGTTTGTTTGTACAACACCGACCGAAACACCTCATCATCACCCAGAACAGCATTAATAAGAACTATGGACAACTTTGCTACGCTACGCTCCCAGTACGACCTGAGGTATTCAATATGTTTCCTACTCGCTTACACACATCTCGCTTACACACATATGCATTCCCATGCACACACACGAAACAGGGACAAGCATTCCATTCGTGGCATCTATTTTAAGTTAGTCAGTAAGTCAATACGTGAAGCAACAATAAGAACAGCAACAACAACGGGGCGTTACGGTGGCGACAGCAAGTAGACAGCCGTACAGGCGCACGGACTGACAGACTCATTGTAGAATCAGTGTAGCATCATAACCATTTAAAGTCATTCGAAAGCGCATAAAAGGATCACAACAATCGCCGAAATGGCCCATAATGAGCTCGTAAAAATTTTGCTACCTAATATACTCTGTGCGCAATCTTATATATTGTAGTAAGTATGTTTAAAACTTTTGATTTTCTGCTGCTCTTCACGGTGTGCTATTGAGTTGGTGCGTGTGTGTGTGTGTATGTGTGGGTTACCTATGGCAAAGCCAAGTTGAATGTGTCGGGTTGTTGCTGGTTGTGAATTCAATTTGGTGGCAACTTTATATACACAAACACACACACCCTTATACACTATGATTGTCTTTCTCAGTTCTTCTTCTTTGGTGTACTATCGCGAACATAGGTAGTGAAGGAAATGCTACGTATGTATATGAAATATCCACAAACATTCGTTCCGTTTGTAACATCCAATAAAGGGCTCGTATAGACAATGATGATAAGTATCGTCTCCGACAGTCCGTCTTAATGCGTAAATGGAAGCACACATTGAGGTGATAAACACCACTTATCATCGCAACCAAGTTTCCTCGATAAATGCGTCAAGTTGTAGGGTGCTAACGATTCCCTTCAATTCACGTCCTTCTGCATGATGTTCATCTTGTTCTTATTGTTGACGTGTTGTTGCTGTGGGCACAAAGTATAATTCAGTGGAATTACATACACATGTCAATATGTTAAGTACTAATGAAAATTGTTTGTTCTGCGTGCTCAATAAAAGGAAAACTAAATGAAATTGCGAAAAATGAAAACTTTTTGTACATGCATGCGCGGGTTTTTAAAAGTGGCACATAAATTAATGGGAAATGAAAGAATTGCCATAATTACCAGGCACGATACATGTGCAATGCCTTGCGCTATGGAGAAGAGTCTGAAAAATCTCATTATAGGTCAAAGAACGACATACAATAAAAATGATTCGTTTCTAGTTAATGTTTCCACTCATATCATATTACGGAAATATTTCTTTAGGTAATAGAAAATACTTTTACAAAGCCACATATGAAATGTTTGCGCCATTGAAGTTGGGGCACATTTTTAGATTTTGACATTTTCCGAAAAAAATTAACGACTCATAGAGTTAAGTTTACACTTACAACTGCACCTAGCCGATCCCTAACCATTAGGTATGAGGTAAACTTTTAATTAAGCGTTAGTTATTAAACTTGACGATAAATGAGGAAAATTGAAAATTGATAGCTTTCGCATATTTTCTATAGAAAAGTTATTTTGTCTCAACGGTTCTGGCGACATTTTTTAGAATGAAGTGTCTCTGACGATTATGTTCTCCTTTATTTCAACCATTTGCATTATTTTCAATTTTTGCAACGCTTTAAACGCTATGCGCCGTGTACTCATTTATAATTGAATTCTTCCAAATTTATATGGCAACTGAACAATTCATTCAACAATTAACAATTATCATCATTAACACGCAGAAGAGACGACCAGGAAAGGCAGCAGCAACAGCAACACCGACACCGACACCATTCACAGATAAAATCGGACGCATTTTGGGATAGTGCGTGTGTGTGAGCGCGTGTGTGTGTGGATAAAGTGACTTTCACTAATAGTTGTAAAATGTGGTGTGAAGGTGTAAATGTTCAGTATTTTAAAAATATAACGGGATTTCAACATGTTGCTGAAATTGAGTAAAAACACTGACTGGGCACCCCAACCGGCATCAACCAGATATTCACAAATACAGCAAAGGAATGTGTTGTTTGCTAATATTGGGATTTCCGTGTTGTATTGAGCGCACCTCCACATGTGAAGGGTACACGAAAAATAAAACATGTTGGGTAAGTGTATCGCAGCGGTACGCGTACACGCATGGATTAACTTATTAAAATGCAATTTTAATCTGCAGTACCGTGCAATTTTATTGCACAAAATTGGTTTTCATGAAATCATATTATCATCATGTAACGCACATACCACCACCCGCACCCATTTTATTTAATATTGGTGTTTATATATCTACCGTGCGTAAATCTGTGTGATGAAGGCCTGACTGTGTGAATGGCATAGATAAGCGAGCTTGCAATATGACTGGAACAGTCCATAGCGCAACTGGCGGAAGGTAACACATCATCACGTTGCATTCAAGTAAAAACCTATATTCTGTCACTGTGCAATTGTTGTGTGTGTGTGTGTGTGTGTGTGTGTATTTTGGCATGTACTTATGTATATACAATATTTTTATGTTGCTGGAGAGAATTGTTACAGGACTGTGAGGCAACTAGTAACAGAAATATGAAAAATATGCACACAAGTGCAAGCGCGAGTCAATGGATTAAGAGTTCTTTATTAACACTTAATAAATCACACATACACATGTGCATGAGAGTGTGGATGTCATCACACCATGAAAGCTTATGCATTAATGTATATGTAAATAACTGTATGTAGTAAAGACTTTATGGTTGGCAGCTTGTTGTTGGTGGTATTTTGTCAGTTGGGAGCGCATTAGTCGAGTCGTAAACTACCCCTTTGCCACACGGTGACAGAGTGTCAAACATAAATCCTCATCATAAGTCATGCCATTGATTATCATGACGATGATGATGATTATGGACGAATCGAATCGACATATATGTATGTACGTGCATTTATAGGTACTCAGCTGTACGTTACGTAAAACACAATGTGCTCAATACAATTTTCCTTTAGAACATGTTCCCTTGTTCTCCGAGTGTGATAACAACAACACAACAACCAACAATCGGGCGTACCAGAGAATTATGACAAATAGTTTAGTGCTTGTTTTGGGGATTAGGAAGTGCTATGTCAGCGAACCGCTGTCTATGGTCATGGCTGAACTGAAATGCTAAACAACATAAACAATAACAGTAACAATAACAATAAGAATGCGAAGTGAGATGTTTGGCGTAATGCAAAATCAACGCGTGTAGTATATTCCCTGGTAGTAAATTAAACCAGAGTGCAAAATGCATTGCTTTGTACAAGTACGTGTGTAAGGGTTTTATTTAGTATTATCGTTGTGTTGTTATTAGACTCTCCTCTGCTGTTTAGTTTTATATTAGATATGTACTAGCACGCACTTATATTATATGTATATGAGAGTATTGGTTATGGAGGCGCCACCGCGCACCCAGGTCATTAGCCTGACTAACTAACGGCCAGTCTATGCACCCAACAGTCAATTAGTTGGACGGAGCGACAGACAAATACTACGCCTAGCCAATGCGCTTTCGCATAAAACAAACGCAAACTTGCGAAAATTTCCATTTCGATTTTCAATTGTACGATTCCCTTCACATTCTGCACCATACATCACATTGCTGCATGTGTGTACGAGTGTGTTTATTATACCCTCCACCTTAGGGAAGAGGGTATATTCATTTTGATCATCCGTTTACAACACATCGAAGGAAGCGTCGGAGACCCCACAAACCATATATATTCTTAATCAGCATGAAAAGAGAAATCGTTTGAGACATGTCCGTCCGTGTGTCCGTGTGTCCGTCTGTTGTTGGCACTCTCACGGTCGTAATTTTTGAGATATCAAATTGAAACTTTGCATACGTATTCTTAGTTCAATTTCGCTGTTCCGTATTGAAATTGGGCAAAATCGGTGAAGAGACACGCCCACAATAAACGAAAATCTCATCATACCTCGAAAAAATTGTATCTTTAAAAAATTATATATCGCACAATACTATGCCTACCAAGTTGAAATTTGGTATATATATAAAGGGTACCGTTATCCAACACTGTGCCAAAAATGGGCGTGATTGAATAACGCAAACGCCTATAATTAAAAAAAAACACTATTTGCGTGAGTACATGAAACAGTCATATACATAAATATGGCAAAAGGAGCTTATTTTTTAGAGAATTACAAAAGGTGGAGGGTATTTAAGCTTCGGTCTTAACCGAACTTTTCTATCTTGTTTTCTATAGATTTTATTTACCATTTTTAATGAACTTTATTATTTGTTTGTTGCATTATGATAACGCCGGAGCAAAAAGTCATAACTTTTACCACTAGAACTGCAGCTTTCATTGGCTCTGCCTTTCTATCTGTGTGCCGGGTTTTGCGTTGTGTTTGTAAGCAATTTTTTAAATATATGTTTAAAAAAATGCATTCAGTGTACACATACAACAACGCTTAATGCGAAAAAAATGTTTACAATTTATCTGAAAGTTTGTTATAGAAAATACGAGATCGTAAGCGATGACCTTTGGCTACACAATGCTAAATTTATACATTCGATAATGCCGCACACAATGTACAAAATAATTGTAAATTAAATTAACGCACAATTAAAAATAGTCGAAAGTAGGCAAAAAATATTAAAATGAAGAGCGAGAGGCAATTGGGATTTAACAAGTAAAAAACTAAATTTGGAGCTTGGGTCAAATCTTAAATACCCTCCACATCTAGGTAGATGCAGTTAGATGATTGTGCCCCTTAACAATATATATGTGAAAGGTCGTACGTATCTTGCACAAAACAGGATATTTTGTAAATTGTGCGCGAGTCAGTTATTGGACCACGCTCCTTTTTAGCAAATCGATGGATGACAAATTTCAACTTTACAGATGAATTTCTTTAGCTGATAGATCGATTTTCCTCGAATGTGGGCCGCTTTTACTCAATTCAAACAGAAACCTGCGCACAGAAACAAAACTTAACTCAATATCTCAAAATCTACGATGGTGACATTGCCTAGAACGGACAGACAACTAGACGGAGATTTTAACGTGTGCTTTTGGATGTTGCAAACAGAACGACAAATTTAGTATGGCCCCCATCTTATTGTAAGTAAATTAATACACTACGTGGTGTGCGTAACTGCCTCAACTTAATTAATGAATAAATCAAATTTTCGAATATCTATTATTTATCCAAGTCATTGATAGGAATGCACGGAATCTGTGCTTTGATAACATTTATGTACAAGGCGTTCTGGCCAAATCCGTTTCTCTATAAATTTTAGCGCACTATCCAAAACACCCACGCCCACGCCCACGCCCACGCCCAAACATCGCGCATATGTGTTTTATAAGTTTTTCATTTTGTCGCAAATGTCAATTATTTTGTGTATGTATGAGCCTTGTGCATTTGTGTGCAACATATATTTGCAATGCTCGATGGAGAGTTCAATAATTTATGCAGAATTCATGTCAATTGTTTTGGAAATCATCACTTAAACTATTAAGATTGATTTCTTAACGGGAGAGATAATCACAAAATCGCTGTTAATTTGAATAGTGGGCGTATTTTGCACACTCAATTTAACGGGAAAGCCCACCATTGTGCTGACACAACACTACAGTAAATACATTGACAAACACACACGACGTTGACTGCAGTGCATATAACCGCACAGTGTTGCTGAAATAGTGGAAAATTATTATTATGCACACAAACAATGCCAAATGGTTTACAGCAAGCGCAAGTTAAATATATCCACGTGTTGTTAGGGGGCGTTATGATGTATACTTAAGCATTGATACATAATTTAAGCAATGAATGAATGAATGACCGACCAACTTTTTGCTATAGTTGAGTTTATGTGCTTGGCCGAAAAACGTGCACGCACACAGCCACGAAACCCCTAACAGGCCGAAATATCATTCCCGGTAAGGCGCATGGAAACCGTTTCA